>CM071681.1:3387500-3987500 GCA_036553675.1 Solanum okadae
TTTATGTGATTGTCAAATTTATATATAGTAGAATACTTATATACATAGATACTTGTATTGTAATATTAACACAAGTTGAAATGGTGATTTGTGCATACAAGTATATCTGGATACATAAGTAATCTATCCAATTTAAAAGATTGATTAGGTAGGCAATACACGTATAATTGAATACATTAATACTATATTTGTATAAACAAATACATGAGTTAACACCAAACCTCAAGTATTATAGAAAAAACTTGACCAAAAAGAGATTGATGTTTGTTGGATTTACCAATTTTTTTATACAAGTGAATACTTACACACTTTGATACCTACACATTCTATTATTTTCCTTTTTTCTTGTTTCTATGTTGTCCAATATATCCATCTTTTGTTTAACAACAATGTATTATATATATATATATATTGTATTCATTTTTTCATTTTTTGAATAACAACAATGTATTCATTTTTCAAATTGTCGTATTCATATGGTAATTGTCATACTTTACCTTGTTTGATATATTAATACATTAAGTTTTTATAAATACTTGTATCCTTGATATATTAATACTTTAAGTCATATAAATAGAGATACCAATTTGAATTCAAAGTATTCATATGCTACACAATTAATACATGTTCCTTATTTAGTTCATTGTAATTAAAATTGTATTAGTGTATAAATAGAAAAATAAAAACATATAAAGAAATACAGCAAGAAAAAGATATAAATTGTAGTCATTTTTTATAAATAACATACTTATAGCTATTGAACTTCAATAACCCTATAAATATAGTCATTTTTGTAAGTTGCTCCAAATCAAATTTATGACAATATCACATGCCAATCTTTGTACCACAAACTGGAAAACTATAATGGAGGTGAAATTTAATTTAAGGTCCTACATAATTCAATTAGGACTCTGAAAAAGAAAGGGGTAAAATTTATTTCAATATCAACCACCCAAATTAAGAAATTATTCTAGTAATAATAATGTTGATAAATCAAGATTCCATTATGTATGTTTAGTTTATTTCTATGGTAGAAAACAGTCGAATTAATAATTAAATGCTATGAATTCAATTTTTAAATTTTTTAGTAATACATTCATTCTTTTTTTTAATACAAGCAGATGAAGAGGTATATCATCTGATCTTGAAATAGATCATTTAAGCTATTTCAATCTTTTATCTGTTCATTTTGTCAAATATCTGAATCATATGATTCCGAGGATTCTACTTTTCGCATTTTATAACTTTATTAGTTCAATATTGTATTTAGGATTTTAGCCTTGAACACAATGCTTTGACAGGTTCTAAAAATGATCACCAAACTATAAAAGTAAGAAATGCATGATAAGTTTATCGAACCTGACATTTGTTGCACCCCGATTTCAAATTAGTTAAAATAGTTCACAATGCAATGTAAAATAGTTGTGTCTTTGGTTTTGATAAATGTTTAGAATCGCTACCTAATATTTTAAGAAAAATGAGGAAAATCGCGTTTTAATGAAATCTAAATGTAAACTTTATTTGATTTGCATAAATCAGTGAGATTTTAGGTAAGAATTTTGATTACTCGAGGAAAATGTGTTAAGCACACCTGAAAGTCTATCCAAAGATAGTCCTTAAATTTAATTTGATAAAAACAGTTAGAGATATTTTTGTTCATTTATTTGCTAGAAAATGATGGTAATAATGAAGAAAAGTTTTTATTAGTTTCGAGAAAAAAAAAAATACACAAGGTATATAAGATGTATTCCGACGATATACAAGGCTATTTAATAGTAAATTAGTAATTATAATAAATATTTAAAATGCATGAAAGTTTTTGATCCTATATATTAGAAAATATACATATATGATGATATATGTTTAAGGTTGTATAAAGTTTATGATCTTATGTACTTAAACAAGACATACTAAACATTATGAAATGAATAGCAAAATATTTGAACGATTATTCCGCAAAAAATCGATTTTTATAAATTTGGGCCTTGTTAGGAAATCTGGAATGGGCCTTATCACTTGGATCCATTCCTTTATAATCCATTAATGTCTATATTTGTAGTTAATAATATTCAATAAATCTATGTCTTACTTTTGAAGGAGATATCTTGATAGCTACGTGAAATAAGCAAAGTACCACCTCAGAGGTCAAGAAGGATGAGTAAAATTCCTAGTGAAATTTTTAATATCGATCTCTTTATGAATTTTATGTAATGTGAATCTTAATTAGTCAGATCAGTGAATTTCGTATACAAATATGAAAGAATGTGAAATATATTATCATTTGGGTCTTCTGTTCAATGGACGGAGCGTAGAAACAAAAAGTAATTAGACTACTTTATTGTTTACTAATTTTGAAATTGTCTACCAAATAATTAAAAGACTAATGGCTTGAAATTGAAGATTAATATTGAAAGTGGTGTGGGCCAAAACATAAATATGGTTGAATTAAATGGCCACTATATATATGAGGATGTTGTGATGAATGCGTGGATATACTAGGAGATATATGATTAGGAACGAAGATATTCATGACAAGATATGAGTGACCTCTGTGATAGACAAGATAAGGGAGGTGAAAATGAGATGTTTCGAAAATGTGAAGAGGAGATGCACATATGTTTCGGTGAGGAGGTGTGAGGGTTTGGCTATGATTAGTCTAAGGAGAGTTAGAAGTAGTCCCAAAAGTATTGGAGAGAGGTGATTAACCAGGATATGACATGACCTGCAACAACTTACTAAGAATATGAGAAAGATATAAAGGTCGAGGATTATGATAAAAATTTAGTAGCTAGGTAGTCGAGTTTCCTTTATCAATAGTACACTCTTACTACCTTCGTCCTACAGCTACACACTTGTGGTGTCTATTTGGATTGACTTATTTTAATTGTTGTTAAACTAAATAACTTTTAAACATTTTTAGAGTATTGAAATAATTTTAAAAAGTGCTTATAAGCCTCTGATTTCAAACTAAAATCATAAAAATAAGCCAATTTATTTTTAATTTTTTAATTTTAGCTTATAAATCAAAATTCTAAAGTCAAAAGCCAAAAGCTAATTCAAACCGGCCTAATCCTTGACCCACCTATATTTTCAATTCTCTGCATCTCAGAGAGTCACATTAGACCTAGTTGAATAGAGATATTATTGAAAATTATAAGATAAAACAGATACAATACATTAAAAAAATTAGATTTTGGCCAAGAAAATTTAAGTCATAGAACCCAAAGATTTTGCTGTTTTTATATCATTGTCCACAAGATCTTCTTTATCTACTCACAAATAATAAGATGTCGTTCAAATCCGATAAAAATTGGAGTGTCAATGAGACAGTTCGATTATTTTAAAAAACATATATCATCCTAATGTTTCAGGTATTTTATAATGTATAACTACAATTAGATTTTTTAAAATCGTCTAAATCATTCTTCGGTATTGGTACAATTCGGTTAATTTTATTTTTTTTACTTTTGAATATCACCTCAAAATATACTATTCTTAAAATATTTACTTGCGATTTCTTCACAAGTATTTTCTTGAGGAAGCACTTCAAATTTTCAAAAAAATGTCAAGAACGTAAAACATTATTACCGTATTGTTTGATCTTATAAACATTTAATAGAAGTGTTTGCATAGATTTTGCCTTATTGTTTGATGAAGTATCTATTATAGTATCTAGGACTAGGTTATATTTATGTTTGAAAAATGCTATAAAATGTATTTATATATTAAATTCAACATATTGTTAATATATAAAATATATTTACATGTAAGATTATTCGGTTCGGTTCAGATTTTTTATATATTATAAACTAAAAAAACCATCCCAATTATTAGGGACGGTTATACACTTAAATAAAAGTCCACAATTTTCTTAGATTTTGGCAAAGAAAATTTAAGTCATAGAAACCAAAGATTTTGCTGTTTTTATATCGTTGTCCACAAGATCTTCTTTATCTACTCACAAATAATAAGATGTTGTTTATTTTTAAAAAATTATATCATCCTAATTTTCCAGGTATTTTATAATGTATAACTACAATTAGATTTTTTTAAACCGTCTAAATCATTCTTCGGTATTGGTATAGTTCGTTTAATTTTTTTTTTTTTTTTTTACTTTTAAATATCACCTCAAAATATACTATTATTAAAATATTTACTTGTGATTTCTTTTGCAAGTATTTTCTTGAAGAAGCACTTCAAATTTTCAGCAAAATGTCAAGAATGTAAAACCTTGTTACCGTATTGTTTGATCTTAAATATTTAATAGGAGTGCTTGCATAAATTTTGCCTTATTGTTTGATGGAATATCTATTATAGTATCTAGGACTAGGTAATTATATTTATGTTTGAGAAATGTATTAATATATTAAATTCAACATATTGTGAATATATAAAATATATTTACATACATGTAAGGTTATTTGGTTCGATTTGAATTTTTTTTGGTTTTTATTACAAACTAAAAAACCCATCCGAATTGTTCGGGACAATTATACACTTAAATAAAAGTTTATAATTTTATTGAAAAAATGATATAAATCGGTTCGATACAATTAGGTTCAGTCGATTTTTCATATTATTTTGACACCAATAAAATTCATAGATATTTTTTTAATAATTGAAAAATAATTATCATGAAATTTCAAATATATTAAGTGAAATTATCATAATACAACAACAATGTAAAAAAACATATTAATTTTTTAAAATATATTTTTATTTGGCTTCTTTAAAATCCTAAACTCTCTCCTTTCAAGTCGAAAATATTGATGTCATGATAGAGATGAGACCACAACTAAGAATGTGGAAAAGAAGAGAGTAGATATCACGGTTGAAATAAATAAATTAATTACATGGTGATAAGTTTAACCTTTAATCTAATTTTAATTTATTTAAATTTATCAGGATGAAATACTTTTTCCACGTGAAGTGTCACACATAAAAATTTAAACAAAAGAAAAAGACTACACACATCATCAGAAAATAGTCGATCAATGTTTCAGTAATTATTGAGGAATCAAATACGATGAGTACGTACTTTCTGGCTTGAAAATTTAATCAAAATATATCATGCATGACTCTTAGTGAAACAAATTGAATACAAGCTAATTCTGAATTATTTTTTCAGAAAAATTTAAAAGCGTCTTAAGTTATTAGGTCTAGTAAGATTATGACTTTAGTGAAAAATGTTTGAAGTTGATTTTGATAAAATATTATAAATCTAAAGTTTTGTCAATGCCACAACTTAGTAAAAAAATGTTCGAATTTGACAATTAAAAGTGGAATTATTCACAGCACAAAAAAAATTGCCTTCATGATTTTCTTCCTTAAAACTAGGAAAAAAAGATTAAAAAAATACTTCAAAATAAATCAAATTTACCATTCGTTATATTTTTGGATAAAAAATATCTTTGTCATATATTTTTAGTTTAAAAATACCCTCAAACTATATTAAAAAATCAAATGTATCAAAAATACCTTTTAATTCTTCCAACAATTATTTCAACAAAAAAAAAGGGCTGATGTCCCTTGAATTATTTAAAACGGAACTATTTTGTCATCCATTTAAAGTTAAGGATTGAGTAAAATTTATTTTAGAGGTTATGAGATTAATCTAACTATTTTAAATGAATATTTTGTACACAATGCCAATTTTATTAAACATGAAAATTAATTTATCAAGATTAACTTTTCAACTAAATATTTATTTGATTTTTTCTTTTCAAAACTAATATGTTTGCACTCGACTGAAATTTGAAATGACTTAAAGTTAAAAATAAATAAATATCAAAATATAATTGAAATTGATTTTTTTTCATATTTTTCTTAGAGTTTAGTCAAGAAAGGTACATAATAATGTTCAGAAATAATAACTCATACTAATATGCACGTAACAACAACAAGAAGAAAAATATACACGTCATTTTTTTATTTCTTAAAATGAGAAGTATTTATACTATTTATTTTCTTAATCTTATTATATTTCTCCCATTAACCTCCCCTCCGTCTAAATAAATAAAGAAAAGAACAAGGTAAAAATGTCCAATTGAAATAATGCAAAGTTATAATTGATTGTTTTTCTTTTTTCTTATTTTGGAATAACTGTTAGAAGATTGGATATTTTGAAATCCATTTAGATAGTTAAAAGGGTATTTTTAAATTAAAAAATATAAGAACCGTGGGGTATTTTTACACAAAATCATAAGAAAAAGTACAGTTGATTAGTTAAGCTTTGTCCCACACTTAACTCATAATGACATGAAAATTGAAAAGACAACAATCTTAATTTCGTGTTTGACTTTATTAAGAGCTTGACTTAGTATTAAACTTATAATGCACCCAACGTTCCATTATATAAACTTTTATCCTTGTTCAAAAGTCGACTAGAAGTATTTTCATAATTCTTAATTTCATTTATGATGAGTTTAATAGTAGAAGACTTATCACTATTAAAAATAAGGGAAAATTATATATAATAACAAACTATTAATTAAAATTAAATGTTATAAACATAGTTTGATTTAATTGTATCCCATAGCAAACTGTTGCTATTTCGCCTCTCTCCTGGTGAATCTCGCTTGCCACTCTCGTTCTCTCCCTCGCCTCTCTCGCTTTTATACAAACGCAAATGTATAAAATGCGTTTGTGTTTGTATAAAGTGAGAGAAAATTGTATATATACACATATTTTGGTTCCCCTCTCTCCCCTCTCCCAGATCTCGCTTGCTAGTCTCTCCCTCGCCTCTCTCGCTTATACAAACAGAAATGTATAAATTGCATTTTTGTTTGTATAAAGTGAGAGAAAATTGTATATACACATGCAAATATATATATCTTCGTCCTATACACTTTTAATTATACAATACAAATATTTTCCTACCCAGTTCTCTTTTGCCTTTCTCTCTTTCTCGCTTTATACAAACACATATTATAAAATTGATCTTTTTGTATATGTATACCAAAATAGAAACAAATTATGTACAACTGTTTTCCTTTGTATATGTATAGCGAAATATACATATTTATGTTTGCTATGGAGCGCAATTATGCAAACTATACCTATAGCATACAAATATGATTTTTATGTTTGCTATGTGTGAAAGTTGCTTAAAAAATAATAATGTCATTAACATATGCATGATGATAGATGAATGCAGAGGCGGACCCAGCCCTCTAGGTGGGTGACTTCGGAAAAAAATCATGCATATATATGTATATCTATCTTAAGAAATTGACAGAAATTATGATATAATTAACAGCGCACCACGAAAAACATATGAATGCCATTGTGTTACTGATACAAGCTAGAGGATCCACTCGTGAGACCTTGGTTCGAATCCAGCTAAAGTGTTTATTTCACTGTTTTTATTTTAAATTTATCGTAGACTCATATTTAAGCTAACGTAATATTCTTTAGAGTTCGCCTCTGGTCCGGGACTATATTAGGGGAGGGGGGGCGGGGGGATGGACAAAATAGCATGATTGAATAAATTATTAATGGAGGGGATCATTTTATGTCGGGCAAGTATGATGACATTATCTGCCCAAAATTTTGAATTATTGCCCAGAGTTTTGAATTATTAATGGAGGGGACAAAATAGCATGATTGAGTAAAGAACTTTTATATAGGAATTTATAAAGAGGATATTTCGCGAGTTTAATTAAGTTATAATTTATTTCGCAGGAATTAATTTCTATTTAGAAAAGAAAATAATTAATGAAAATTTTATTAAAATTTTTATCAATCAGCAAAGTCAAAGCCGAGCAATAACAGTGCAAGCGGAGCCCCTCTTCTCTTCCCTTCGATAACTAAAAGGAGAGTTTCTATTTAAAAGTACAAAAAATCTCCTTTTCACCATCAATAAGGAAGAAATAAGCTTTATTTTGCCTTTATTTTATTTCCCTATTACACCTTATTTTTAAAGATTTAGGCTTTAAAAAAATCTTAAGAATTCTTTTCTATTTTCTTTTCTAAGTTTTTTTATTATTTGAAACATTTAACTATTTTAAAAAGAATTCCTTGTGAGTTGTTCCTTATCTTCTGCATTAAAAAAAAAAAAAAACAGTTGTGTGGTTGAAGTTTCAAGTTGAAGGACACACACACACACACACTATATATATATATATATATATATATATATATATATATTAACTTGGCAAGATTTAATTATAGGGTAAACTACATATATCCCACTATTTTACATCCCAATTACTAGAAATCTCGTTAGTTTTCAATATTATTTTCTATACCACTTTTTATTCCTAAGATGCATGGGTAATAATTCTTAAGATACATGACTCTATTAAAATTTAAAGGAGGGATACATGTTTTAAAAGATAGGATACACGTTCCTTAATTAATTTGAATTAATCGTGGGAGATAATCCCTTAATTGAAGGAGTAAGTTATGGGAGATATAACAACCATAACGTAATTCATGGTCCCATTTCATCATCAACGATTTATATATCAAATTATTTTCTGAACTTCTTCATTTTCTTCATCAAATTAAGATTCTTTTCAACCTTTAAATTTTTTATTTTTTTTTATTATGGCGAATATCACAGTATTGTTGAGGCATTCCGGTTCATGGGTATCTGAAATTGAATATAAAAACATAATTTTGAGAGATAATGCAAACTACAACAATCTACTAATTATATATGCTACCCAAATTCGAGATACATAATATTTTTACGAGATACACAACATAAAATCTGTAGACATTTTTCTCATGTATATGCACTACATTATTTTCAGGTCGTTTAGTTGTTCGAGATACACTATAAAAATACGGCAAATTTATTTTCAAATTGCAAGATACATGTATCCGTCGAATTTTAAAACCGAGATACATATTTTATTTGTTTATATTAATTAGTTGTAATTGATTTCCATAATTAGAGGAGTATCATTACTCGGGAGATACATGTATCCATCGATTTTAAAAGTCGAGATACACGATTTGTCACTTTGAATTAAAGGGGTGTAACTTATTTCCTTAATTAAAGGATTAATTGATAAATAATTAACAACCCATTTACAGGATCCTTGCATATCTAACAATTTTATAAATCATAATAATTTTATAATTATAAATTTCATCTTCTTCATCAATTCCTTTATTTGTATCTTAAAGTTTCAAATTTTTCGGCCTTGAGATACATGTATCATTACTCGCGAGATACATGTATCCATCGATTTTACAAGTCGAGATACACAATTTATTACTTTGAATTAAAGGGGTGTAAATAATCTCCTTAATTAAAGAATTAATTGATGAATAATTAACCATCCAAACGGATTTACAGAATCTTTGCAAATTAACTCTAACAAGTTTTTCTAAAATAACGAAATCATAAACCATAGTAATTTTTTAATTGTAGTAATGGTGGGATACGTGAGATGTCTGTTTTGGGATTGGGGAGGGAAACGGCTGAAAAGAATAAAGAGAATTTAATTTGAATTGTTAGTGTCCTACTAATTGAGGAGATGTAATTTTAAGATAATTATACATTATCATTTTTAAAGGGATTGTGTATCTGATTTTTTATTTTAAAATATGGTATATTTTTTAAAAAGTGGTATTCTATGAAATATTTTTAAAGTAGAGATAAAATATGTATATGTGGTAGTTAAGTATGTCTAGATAGATAGTTTTCCCTTAATTATACATATAATTAATTAATGAGCTACAACTAACACTAATCTTCCGTGATATCATCAACAATGATTTTTAATGAAAATTAATTAACGATAATAGATTAATTGCTCATTAATATACATTTTAGACGCAATATGTCCCTAAAAACTATAACAATATTGGATCCAATGACAATAAACTGATGTGGATAATGACTTTAGCATTTTTTTTATTAATGTGTATTAATTGCCGCTAAAAGCTGATTTTGTTATAGTGTATGTCGTAGTCCTCGTGGATCATATTTTACAAGTAATACATTTGGAGGTGTTGATCATGAATTTTTTTTTTGACCATGAACTCCGGAAAATATATTTGATCTTAAAATTTCGAAATCTAACTTGAAGTTGAATTTTTGAATTTTCAAGAATTTTAAAATAACAAAAAGTTATTTTAATTTTTTTTTCCATTCTAAATTATTTATAAAAGTCAATAAAAATCCAAATTTATATTCATGACCGAACATAACTTCTAATTTTCAAATATTTAACTTTTTAAAATTTTTATAATGAATACATGATGAGACATTCACTTATAATTGCTTTTGGTACAACTAATTGAAAGAGAACACAATTGTACTTCAAGTAGGGCTGACATAAATACCGAAAAATTGAAATACCGAATTGAACCAAAAATTTTCAGTATTTCGGTTTTTGGTATATATTTACGTATTTTCGAAACTTCGATTCGATTTTCGATATGTGATTTTTGTATATTTCGATATTTCGGTTTAACCGAAATATATTATATTATAATATATATTATTATTATATTAATTATTAATATTAAATATTATATGCAAAATGGAAAATTAGGTGAAAGACTTTTTAAGTTTTTGACTTTTCAGTTTTCCATCTGCATAATGCACTATGCACGTCCCAATCCCACTTCCCGTCACCAGGAGGGGCGGCTGATAAGGGTTGAAAAAAAGACTTCGGCCTTAGGCCCTCAATTTTAGGGGGCCCATTTTTTAGTTTATTAGATACGATTAAATTTTAAAAACAGTTAGAACTAAGACTCTAAATTCAAACGACATTAATGAGGTGATTTGATATGACTATTACTTTTTACCTTTCCAATAAAAAGTAATGTGTACTTTTTTTAAAGGCGAAATGGTCTGGTGAACCCTTATACTTGTAGCAGTTTGTATTCTGAATCATGTGTGTAACTCACTCTCTCTTATATAATTGACATGTCATATCCACGTCAGATATATTAATGCCACATCATAACTATTTTTAAAAATTATTAACTAAAATTATTTAATAAAATATAAAATAATAACATTTTAATTTATTATTGACATTTCTAATTCTCCCTATTTTCACTATTTCACCACCAAAAGAAAGTCATCGCCGGCGTTGTCGCCATTTTTGCTGGCGAAATCACATATACTTTCTCCCTCACCCGTCTTCATCTCTACCGCACACCATCACTATTTTTCTTTCCTCTTCCAACCTCCACAGTAATAACAACCTAAGCCACCTAACAACCAGATCTGGCCACCGCACAACCAGATCTGGTCAAACTTTTCGCAAAACAACGCTGACTACTATTTTCATACCCCAAATTGCTTACAAATACAATTTCACACCAACCTCTGTCGTGAAACTTGTCGAAATCTACCCAAAATTCGCCTGAGATTTTCTTGGGTTATTGAAACGGGTTGAAAAAGACAAGTTTAAGGGATTAGAAGGAGACAATTGATGTGAAAGATTGAAGATGGGGACCTGCAAACTCCTCTTGTCACAACCCGAGTCTACACCCTGGACGTGACCGGCACTCGAAGACCATTGCTGGTCCCCAAGCGAACCCTCATCCTGGCTGACTACAAGCGGAAGACTAACTTAAGCATGCAAAAAGCTCAAAAAACTGAATAACTTCAAATACTCAACATTAAGAAAATCTAAACAATACTGAATAAATAGCTTTGAATAAAATAATATAATATATTCAACTCACCATAAATAGGCAACTTAAGTCTTTAAAATATTTAATAAAATAAATGATACAGACTTCTCAACTATACTGACTATCTATGAAGCCTCTAACTGATAAAGATAGAAGTCAGGACAAGACCTACGACATCCTAACAACTGATAACTGAAAGGTAAATGAAATCCTCCGAAAGCAAGGAGGCTCACCATAGCTAACTCGAACTCTCGGATGTATCAACGAAGCTCCTGTTAATGATCTTGAATACCTGTGTCCGCACCATGAAAAGATGCAGGCCAAATGGCTCAGTATGTGGAATGTACGAGCATGTAAGAGGAATTCTAAAACATAAACATAAGCTTGAAACTTGATAAAAATGAAACATACTTACCTCTTCTCAAACTTACTCAACTCAAGGAATACTCAAGGGTACTCAAAACTACTCAAACTTACTCAACTCAGAAGTACTAAAAGATAAGATACTCAACTCAGAGATTAGATACTCAACTCAAGGATTAGATACTCAACTTCAAAGATATGATACTCGACTTGAAATACTCAACTCATGAATACTTAACTGAACTCATTTCATTATAAAGCAGTTTAAAACAAGTGCAGTATAAAGAAACAAACTGTTTAAAATTATGTTGTCAACTCTGTGTGTATGAAAGAATACAACATAACTCTGAAATGAATGTAAAAATACAATAACTGATGTATATAAAAATACAATAACTTCTGTGGGAGTTTCTCTAACCGACAACCATCACATAAGAGCTATTGTGATGATATAACGATCTTCCTCACGCTGCCAGTGCATCCTATACCTAGCCAAAGGTATAGGACCTGAACTGCCTAATGGATCCATTAGTCTATTTCAAAAAGGGTTCATATAAAAAGTATGACCCATTTCTACCCATGCTGACTACATGGTTTTATGGAGACGTGAGTTATCTGAACTCATGCCTGCCTCCAATTCAGTGCTCAATACTACTCCTAAAATATACTAGCTCTTATGTTTTAAAAATATACTTCTTCTGTGATTTGAGATTAGTGCTCAAAACTTAGTTCAAAGGTTATCTTGGAAATCTCAGTTTCCCTGCTTGCTTCATTTATAAAGCTATTACTCTTTTCTGAAAACTAGCCCGAAGGCTCTTTGGAAATTTCAGTTTCCGTTCTTATTTAAATGTGAAAACATTTATAAACTCTTTGGGAATACTTAGTTTCCATATACTTTTGAAGAAAAGGACTTCAAACTTTACTCTTTGCTCTTTACTGAACTCAAAGCTTTAAGTCTTAAAACAAAGTTTAAATATTTGTAAAAGACTTCTTAAGATATGGTTCATTTAGAGTTATGGACATGAACGACTTAATGCAAGGTTTTCAATAACCATAGATAAAACTCAATACTTGGAACTCAAGAACTTCAATGATACTACTCATTTCAAGAATGCTCAACTCAGAGGGATTGTGCAGAATTATGAGCATGAACTTCTCAACTCAAGGACTCAAAAATACTTCTCATCTCAAGACTTCTCGACTTATAGGGTTCATGCAGAATTATGGGCATGAACAGTTCAACTCAAAGACTTGATGGGTAACATGTAATAGTCTCATGATTAGAAATATAAGCTCAAAGAGATTTGATACGCAATACTCAAGACTTAGGACTTGAATATACAACTCCTCTTAAAGATACTCAACTTATGGAGTTCATACGAAAGTTATGGGCGTGAACGACTCGACTCAAGGGTCATCAATATGGAACTCGCGTATACGACTCTTCTCATTCTCTTACTTACTTCCTCAAAACGTAGTTCAAATCAATAGTTGATCTCAAAGGATTCACAATTGAACTCAAAAACTTTGTTGAACTCTACTCTTAACTCTCTCTTGAATGTGAATTATGAATTCAAGAGTTATGGTTCATGATATGAAGAATCTAGGTGATAGTGTATACTCATGAATACATTATCCTCACTCTCATTCTCACTTACTTGAGTCTTGAAACAAGTTACTAGAAGTTGTAAAAGACTCCACAAAAAGACTCACAAGGACTTTCTCAAAATGTTTGGAAGAACTCTCAAGACTCAGCTCTTAACTTTACCGTGAATTTGAATTATGAATTCAAGGTTGTGATCATATTATGAATGATTTCTAAGTGTTTGGAAGTAGTTTGAAGTGTTTAGAATTAAAAGGGGTGAAGATACACTTCATAGGAGCTCAAACGGGACAACCGACGGAGAATGAGTTGGGGCAGGCGACCCTGGCGTAGGGCGCTAGCCCCTAACTTCAGAGACTGCATATGGGCGCACTGCAGGTGGGCTGCCCCAGCCCCTTGGGCGCATCTGGGGCGTGCCGCGCCAGCATCTCCCCAGGCAAAGTTTCGACGAATTTCGCCTCTCCATTTTCTGACCCTAAATCGCTTTTATTCAATTTATTTTCTCAAATTTTCCTTAGATTCAATTATCCAACCTAAGTACACACTAATCCACTCAAAACAACACTCAAGACAATTACTTTCATCTCAAGAAATCATCAAAACCCCAACAAAAACAAGATTTAGAATGAACTTCAAGAACACCTATCAAGAACTTAAATCCTTCAACTTTTTGAGAATGAAACTTCGCTGAAAATAATATGTTTGGTGTGTGGGTGAACAAACCCAGCACTATGGAAGCTTACATACCTCTTAGGGATCAAACCCATAGCGACAATCCGCAACAACTCTCAAAAATGTCGACGAACGCCTTCATCCTTTCTCTTTTCTCCTCTTATCTCTTCTTCTTTACTCTTCTTGAACTCTCAACTAAAACCCTAGGCATAAACTATGATTATAAAACTGAACCTAATCAGATTAGACCCCTAAAATATTACTAAAAACGAATCAAATCTGTTTGGGTAAGGAAAAGACCAAAATACCCCTCTAAAATCCGGTTTTGACTTTCCTTAACTGGAAGCCTAACTTCAATAGGCCATATCTCACTCGTCCGACCTCGAAACTTAGCAAACTTGGCGGCGTTGGAAATATAATTCAAAGTTATTTCCTACAGTATATGATAGCACTCCTAAATTATCCTGAGCTATGAGTTATTGTCGTTTGAAGTTGACCCAAAACTCATACTTAGCTTAACTTGCAAAATTTCAGATTTTGCTATTTCCAATTTAATTCTTTTTGGAATTCAAGGTGCTACATCTAGTGAGCTTAACACTTTAGAAAATTTTAATTCCTTGGTAAAATTCTACTCACAACGAAGGATGGTTTAGGTCTTAGTTTGAAAAATTTTCTGGGGTGTTACACCCCTCTCCATCCTCTCCAGCATACCTGCAAACTCCCTCGCCGGCCGCCACCTCCCATTCTGGCAGAGAAAGGACCAACATCGCTCTCATTCTAGCGAAAAAGGGACCAGAGTCGCCTTTCTCCCTCTCACACCATTGCAAATCGCCGAGCACCGCCATGAAACCAACACGACTCTCTCCCTCCACTGATAATCACCATGAAACCTGATGTCACCAAAGTGCCAATGCCAAGATCGGGTTAAAGAAGATAACTATGGTGTGGAGAAATAAAGAAGAGGTTTGGGAAGCGATGGGGAAGGGGTGGCTGAAAAAGTGGTGTGGGGAAGAAGATGGATTCTTTTCTTTTTTAATTTGTTTATTGTATAATTTTAATAATTTAAAGTTTAAAATATGATGTTCACTCGCCTTAAATTCGTGTAGTCACACTCTCTCGCCAACCCCAGCTATTTTAATGCCACATAAACATGGTCAATGGTCAGAGAGATTTAATATATTGTGTTTTATTGAGTGTAAGGGTCCAGATGACAAAGACGTAAGTAGAAGGGTCTATAATACAACTGATATAAGTACAGGGGTCCATCAGACCATTTTGCCTTTTTTTTAATTGTACAAGTTATTTATTTTTTACCTTATACTCTTTCTAATTTTATTTTTATATATTATATCCTTCTCTTTTTTCTTTCTCTTTTCTAATCTTACATCTCTCTTTTATTCAAAGCTTAAGAATTTACTTGTTCTATTGATAATTTCAATTTTTTTTAAAAATCTAGTTTATGTTTTAAATTTGGAGAAAAATATATCACAACAACCCAATTCAATTTCGGAAATCAAGTTTTCATAGTTCTTAAATTTGGTAATATCATTCTAATTTCTAATATTATTTTTATTTTGTGTCTTATGTTTATAATATTTGTAAATAGTGTTTAAAATATTTGTTAGATACTCAATCAAATAAAAAGACTTGATTCTTTTCCAAATGCTTACATTGCTTATAGAATAATGTTAACAATTCATGTAATAGGCGCCTCAACTGAAAGAAGTTTTTCAAAATTAAAAATAATAAAATCTTATTTAAGATCAACAATGTCTCAAGAAAGATTAAGTGATTTGACTATATTATCGATTACCAAAGAATTATTAGAAGAGATTGACTACACAAAAATTATTAATAACTTTGCATCTCAAAAAGGTAGAAAAATAGATTTAAAATAAAAACATATATAATTGTTTAATTTTTTTTAAGGCCTCTAATTTGATTTTGGCCTTGGGCCACCAACAGGTTTGAGCCGCCCTTGGTCACCAGTACACATTCAATTTTCAAAGTTCAAACTCCGTCTCCCATCGTTGGTGCCGCACGTCTCAGTCCCACTTTCCCCCTTCCCACTTCCCACTTCCCGGCGCCGACCAGTGACGTCGAGGCTTCGACCGCTGCGACCAGAATCCAGAAGCAGCCGACCAGCAACAACTGACCGGCGAGGCGGCGACCAGGGATTATTTTTTGTTTTCAAGATTTCTTCTTTCGTTTTTTTTTTTTTGATTTTCGCTTTTGTTATTAGTTAGTGTGTGAATTGTGAAATTAATAAACCGAACTAACAAAAACCAAACCGAAATAACATAAACCAAACCGAAATAATAAAAATGAACCGAACTGAATTGTTTTGGTTCGGTGTTCGGTACACTTATTACACAAACCGAAAACCGAAAAAACCAAAAAAAAAAAACAAAAATTGAACCGAATTACCGAATGCCCAGCCCTAATTTCAAGTTTGCAAATAAAAAAAAAGTCTATTGGCATACTATTTCTCAATATTGAGAAAAACTTTGGTTGACTTTAAAAAAAAAAGAATATTTATTGGCATATCATTTTGGATGTGAGAAAGGTCTATAGATCTATATTTTAGACTACAAAACTCACTATAGATCCAATATAAGCCTTATTATGGTCCAAGATTTTGAGATAACAAAGGTGAAATCGTAAATATTAATTCAATTGTAAGTTGAAAATATAACTATACTAATACATATTTTTCTTGTTATGATTTAAAAATTCTAAAATCGTAATGATATCTATCCAAATCTCATAGCGAACAATATACAATGCTAAGTTCAATTAATAAATTAATGTGAAGGTATAGAGAAAACCAACAATATGTCATATATAATTGACAATTTGTAATAGTAGTTAGAGGTTATTGATTAAATTTATAAGCATGTCAATGTGACTTATACGCAATTTTGACTTATTTAAATGTGTGGTAAACAACTAAAGGCTAAAGTATATATTCATAACTAGCCAAGTATTTATAAGTCAAAATCAATCACAACTCATAAGTTGATTAACCTCAGCTCATGATTTCATAGCTTTTAAGCACTTGTTAATTTAATCAGACGTTTTTTGATTTTATTCTTGATACTTTTTTTTTTTGTAAGTATATTGATTTTATTTACCAAAAAACTTTACAAAATAGAAAATTAGCAGATTTGGACATGCACCTCCAAGCCTTAAGTATTTTTTAAAAAAAGAAATAAGTTGAGTGGTTAGAGTTTCACTATGAAGGATTAAATTTGTTAGAAATATACATAAATTGGATGAGAAAGTTACCAAAATAATTTTCTTATTTTTTATAGTAGATTAAAAATAGTTCCTTAAGTATTAACTAAGCAATTTCGATCATTTAAATTTGTCAAAAATTAAATAAATACGTTTGATCTTCATGAAATAATTACCAAACTCACAAGCACTATGGAAAACGAATCAACCAAAAATATAAAAAAATTCACACCGAAGTTCTAGAAACCACAAGACAATAAAAAAAATAAACAAAAAATAATTGAACTTAATTTACCTTTCAAAAAGTTGCACCAAACTCTTTAAATAAACGGAGAAGGACCTAAAATGCCCCAGAACTATTTGAATTGGTACAAACCTATCCTCCATCCATCTTTTGGCTCCGAAATACCCCTGACATCAACCTTTTGGCTCAAAAATACCCTTTTGTCTAACGGATCATACTCATAAGGTGGATGGAGAGTAATATTGTACCAAATCTCATAGTTTAAGGGCATTTTAGACCCTTTTTCGTTAAAAAAATTTGAAATTAATTAATATATGAGCTCATATGATTGACTTGATTTTGAATTCCATAATAAATTGAAAATAAAAAAAAGTTAGTCCTGTACTCTCTACACTCCCCCACCCACCCCTTCACTTCCTCGTTCTTCCATTTTCTTTTTGTATTTGGATATTATTCACCATTTTAAATTTTAATTTCTTTCAATTTATGACAATCTCAAGGGAGAAAAGATGAGGGAAATAATGATAACATCCATATATAAATAATTCATCAATAATGATGAGGGAAATAATAATAACATCCTTATATAAATAATTCGTTACTGCCCCCATCCCCACCCCACCATGACAATAATACAAATTAAAAGAATATGAACATTTGAATAATTGATAAAAAAAATTCATATTATTAAAAACAATAATTTGTTTTAGTTGGAAATCAGTCGGGTGAGTATGGATTTAGTTACCCCATTTATAAGTTGGGTTACAATAAATTAGGGGTTGATTTAAAAAAAGGTTAATAAGAAGATATCATGAAATTAATTATTTTTTAAATATTATTTTCACAATTGTATCCGGTCAAAATATAAATAATTTGTGATTTTTACTATTTTAAAAATAAATTCTAAATATATGATTTTTATTATTTATTTGAGAAAAGTTTAAATTTTGACCAATCACATTAGGAAACATAATAAATAAATATTTAATAATCTTACTTTAAGGGAGCTGTTACAAAATAAAGGCAAGTATTGAGCCAAAAGATTGACGTTAGGGATATTTTAGGACCGAAAGGTAGATGAAGTATAGTTTTGTACCAATTCAAATACTTCAAGGGCATTTTAGTCCCTTCTCCATTAAATAAAAAAAATAAAATATATATTATTAAATCTATAGTTCTAAATGTGAGTTTCATTAAATAGCTTTTTCCCATTTAACTTAATAATTAAAGCTTAATAAATATTTGAGGAAGACAATTCTCATTTTTGACAAATTTAGAATATCAAAACTGCCCAAATAATGCTTAAGAGACTCTTTTAAACTACTATATATATAAATACAAAAAAACAAGATACTTATTTTTTTAATCATTCTTTCAGTAATGGCTAACAACCAAACCTAAAATATTTATATAATAATTTTGGTGTAGCTAATTGAAATCTATATAAGGACTACCATTTCTTCAAAACATTTTGTTTAACCAAAAATAAAATAAAATATGGGTCTGAAGGGCAAGTTGATTTCTTCGGTGGAAATGAAGTGCGGAGGACATTTGTTTCACGATATTTTGCATGCCAAAACTCATCATATATCCAACATAAGCCCTAGCAAGGTCAAAAGTTTTGAGATCCATGAAGGTGAAACTGTAGATGTTGGTTCAATTGTTCAATGGACATATAACGACGGTAACATATACACATTTCCCCTCTCTCTACATATGAATCAATTTTTTACATTTAGGTGTGTCTTATATTGTGAAAGTCCATTTCCAATTGGATATTTTTAGTAAAAAAGTTTTTTGATGTTCATATTACTTGCTCCAAAAGCTTATGTACTTTATAAGTTTCAACGGGTATCTTCTGTCTTTTATCTCTTATATTTTCAATTTTATTGATTGTAGATGGAAAAGATAAGACTTGCAAGCAAGTGATTGAAGCCATCGATCATGAAACTAAAACAATCACTTGGAAAGTGATTGGTGGAGATCTGTTAGAGCTGTACGATTCCTTCACTATTATTTCATCATGTGATCATCTTTGGACTACATGGACGTTTCTGTACGAGAAGAAAACTGAAGACACACCAGAACCTCTCGTTTTCCTGGCTTATGTCTTTCATGTGACAAAAGAAATCGAGAATCACCTTCTTTAAGTAATAAAACATCTATGATATTCAATGGCTCATAGCCATATTTATACATATGCAAAGTATATATATATATATATATATATATATGTGTGTGTGTGTGTGTGTGTGTGTTTTTTTGTGTGTGATACTGGCTAGCTAGTTCTATCTAGCTAGCTATAGTGTGTGAAATAAATAACATTGTGTTTAAATAATATATTTCTTGCTCTTTCTGTCCCAATTTATGTGACACTTTTCGTTTTTCGAGAGTCAAACAATTTAAGTTTGACTAGAAATGTACGCATGAAATCTTCAATTTTTTTGAAATGAAATTTATATATTTGTAAACTACGTAAAAAGTACTATAAGTCACAATAATTAATAATTCAAAATGTTTAAAAAATCTATGAAAAACTTACTATCAAAGTTAGACTTGTTTGAATCTCGAAATCCAAAAAGTGACACATAAAATAAGATGGAGGGAGTATGTTTCTTTCCTTCTACGGATGTATTTTCAATGTTCAAAATATGAAAAAAAATCGATTGAATTAATTATTTTTGTGATTTTTCGATTTATTCGGTTGGTTTGCGATTTATATATTTTTTTAAAGTTTGATTTTTAATTCAGTGATTGTTGCTAGGCTGCTTGCTTATGATTGTTGTTAACCCATATTTTTTCAGGTTTAAAAATGGATATAGCGCTTAAGGGAGACTTGGAAATCCCCGTAAATTTTAAACCTTTAATTACACTTATAATAAGTGTAAAGAACTCAAATCCAATACAACTAGGTGTGTCAAATGGGCGGGTTGGATTGAAATTGGAGATATTAAAATGGGTTGAAATAAAAATCGGGTTGGGTCTTGACCCACCCAAGATTAGTTTGGGCTCAAATGGGCTAAAAAATGGGTTGGGTCTCGACCAGCCCAATTTGATCCGATTAATCTCAATAATTTTTAACATAGTGATATTTAACTTTTATAATCACAATGCTAGTTTCAGCTCAAGATTTTTTTTATTATAAAAAAGTAACAAATGGATAGATAAATCCTATAAGATGTTAAATAGATAATAATTCATACCTTTAATATAGGAACATATCTTAGTAAATAGTTTTAAAACAGGTTGAAATTGGAGATTGAATTGGGCTCAATTGAGGATTCTCTTAAAATGGGTTAGGCTTGAATGGGTTGAGATTGAATCCAATTCAAATTATCTTGAGCCCAACCCTTAAAATTTTGGACGGGTTAGGCGGGTTAACTATGTTTGGGTTCATTTTTGATATCCCTAAATACAACACTGAGAATTAAATCTAATAACTAAAATGGTAGGACTCCAAACGAAAATATAGAAATATCGAAAGTAAGACTATGAATTGATAGATTGAAGAACGAAGATGAGAAAATACAGACACTTCGAAAGGGAGATGAGGAGAATCAGACTTTCACACAACAATAAACATAACCTATATTTCTATCTTCTCTTCCCTTTAAATTAATTGCTAATTGGGCCTAGATCACAAATCAACGTTTTTGGCCCAATAGTTGATTTCATGGCGTCAAAATTCATGTCGGGCTAAGGTTGATTCATAACAGTATTATGTTTGATAAGAATTTTGGACATATGTATCATTAGTCCATGGATTAGCTATACATCCTACATAGTATTATATAATGTATAACAATACTTTCCATTTGGTGGTACTAGTAATACATAGGATTTAATACCGTGTGATTAATCTATATACAGATAAAAATATCCCTCAAATCATTTTGCATTGTTAATCTTTATAGCAAACGACCCCTAAGGAATATGCATTATCATCTGCAAAAAACATAGCATAAACATGATTTAGAGTTGACAACAATAATGTTTGCTCTCAAGATCTAGCGACATTATCTTTATGGACTTAAGTGTGAGGTATTCACTAATTATCACAATTTACAATATGTGTTCACTTAGAAGGATTTGAATCTAAGATAGAGAAGATGGATGAAATTGCTCAAGGAATATGATGTGACCATTCAATATCATCCAGGAAAGGTCAATGTGATGACAGACGCATTGAGCTGGAAAAAGGTTAGTATGGGCATCTTGGCTTTCTTGGGGGTGTCTAAGTGACCCTTGGCCAGAGAGATTCATGCTCTAGAGTCTAAGTTCATACAATTGGGCATCTCCGAGAAAGGTGGAGTATTAGCTAATATTGAGATTAAGCCCACCTTTATAGAGAAAATTAAGACTAAGTAGGTTGAAGATGAAAACACGAATAAGCTAAGAAATAAGGTGATGTCTAGGGAGACATAAGATGCCACTTTCGATGAGGGTGATGATCTCAGTTATAGAGGAAGGATTTATGTTCCTCAGGTTGGTGACTTGATCCAGAGTATGTTGGCAGAGTCTCATGATTCACGATACTCTATTCAACCATGTATGACCAAGATGTACCGATATTTGAGACAACTTTATTGGTGATCCGGGATTGCAGAGTACCTTTTCAAATGTCAAAATTGTCAACATGTAAAGTATGAGCATCAAAAGCCTGTAGATTACTTTAGAGGATGCCTATCCTTGAGTGGAAGTAGGAAATGATAGTCATGAATTTAGTGGTAAGACTACCTAAGACCTTGGTAAAGTATGACTCAATTTGGATCATTGTAGACAGGTTAACTAAATCAGTCCACTTTATTCCAGTCAGAGTGGATTACATCTCTCAACAATTGGTCAAGATTTATGTCAAAAAAATTTGCATGGGGTGCCTGTTTCTATCATTTCAGACTGTGACACTGAGTTAACTTCTAAGTTTTGGAGCAAGTTGCATGAGGTGTTGGACACTCAACTCACTTTAAGCACAACCTTCCACCCATAGACTTAAGATCAGTCAAAAAGATTAATTCAGGTATTGGAATCCATGTTGAGAGCATGTGTGATTGACTTTGGAGGCTATTTTTTTTTTGGTCAACAGAGATACTTATATTAGATATTAATTAGCATCATTACATAGTAGCGGCATAGTTAAATGCCTGCTAGTATAGTTATGGGAGGATACAATAACATTATAACTACAATTAATAGACATGGGAATAGGTCGTTGAAGCCTAACAAAAAGACTTCCTTCTTTGTCTGCGTCTAACTTTTCTGAAACAAACACCGATGGAACTTCCAAACAAAAAAGCGAGTTAGCCTGATTAATCTTCGATCCCTCCCTTGCTAATGCGTATGCCACTCTGTTAGCTTCCTTCAAAGTGTGTTGAATTGGAGGGGGGGGGGAAAGGGTTTTCCCAAATGTCTCAGCAGATCCCTGCAATCAAATAACATGTTTGTGTAAGATGGGTGATCATTTTCAATAAAAGTGATGAGCTCCTTGCAATCGATATTGACTTCCAAAGGTAGTAATCCTCTTGCTAAATCTATCCTGAGTCCTTGCGTGAGAGTTGTTAGTTCAGCTTTAACATTATTTGACATATGGAGATTTCCCATATAGCCTACAATCCAATCTCCATTGTGGTCTCTTATGACTCTCCCTGTGGTTCTGCCATGATTTCCTTTTGAAGAACCGTCGCTATTTAGTTTATAACCTTTTTCAAGGGGCTTCCACTTGATAAGGGTTGGTTTATTATTCTTTTTGACACTTATGCCTCTTGTGAGGGTGTGGAATTCCATGGCATGATTAAATGTTTTTTTATACATAAGTTGGTTTTTATGTTCTGATGGTAGTTTTCATTTCTCTTTAACCACAGACTTCACAAGAAGAAAGGAAATAAATCTTGCCAGGCAAGAATGTTTTGATTTGTATGTACCTGCAACCTCCTTATTTTCTCTAGCCAATCTATTCTGTGGTCATTCCTAAATTGGTTAATGGATCGTAGTACTTTTAACATATATGACATGTCTGGTCGATGTTGACACCAATGTAATGTAAATATTTTCGAGTAGGTAATCTACCATGTTGGCAAAGCCATATGAAGAATTTTATTTTGTTTGGGCATTTGAGAGACCAAATTCAATTATATTTTTCAGGGGCTTCCTTTTTATGCTTGTTCATTAGGAGTGTATATACTGAAGAGGTTGTTAATATTCCATTGGAGTTTAGCTTTCATGTAGATGTGTCCTCTTTATTGTACGTTATGTACATGCAGTGTAGTAGATTTATAATTTCTTCCAGAAGTTGAAATGATATATCCTCTGTTTTCATGGCATTGTTTTC
This sequence comes from Solanum okadae, assembly GCA_036553675.1. Taxonomy (NCBI): domain Eukaryota; kingdom Viridiplantae; phylum Streptophyta; class Magnoliopsida; order Solanales; family Solanaceae; genus Solanum; species Solanum okadae. Next base: position 3,411,555 of record CM071681.1, read on the forward strand.
CTGGGCTACTTCTCCTACTTTCATGTCTAGTTCTGCTTCTCTTAGGGGTCCCTGAATTTGTTCCCTGATTGTCTTGTTGTTTGGCAGCCATGTATCAAACCAAAAAGATGTTAGTTTGCCATTTCCTAGAACCCACTCTATGCCTTCTTTGCAAATGTTCCTGCCTATGATGAGGTCTTTTCAAATTTTCCTGTGATTCTTTGAAGTTTTAGTGTTTCTATCGAGTTTTCTATTGGTTGTGTATTTTTTTAAAAGGATTGAGGCCCATAATAAGTTTAGATTTTTAAAAGCTCTCCAAGCTAGTTTTGATAGAAAGGTTTATTTTTTATATTTGATCTTTGTACTCCTAGCCCCCCATCGTGTTTCCTAGCTGTTACCACTTCCCATTTTTACCAAATGGAGCTTTCTCTTTTCATTAGTTGAATCTCATATGAAGTTTCGTTGTATTTGGTCCATTTTTTTGTGATTGATTTTAGGAGTTTTGTTATTTGCACAATGTGGGTTGAGATGTTATTGAGGCATGCTTTCACCAAGGTGGTTCTTCCTGCTATATTTAGAAATATGGTCTTCCATCATGCTAGTTTGGATTGCATATTATCAATAATGAAGTGAAAATTATTATTTGTGACTCGGCTGTGGGATATTGGGATGCCTAGATAGTTTTCAAAGTGCTTTCCACTTTTTATCTTGAGTTTCTTTGAGATGGTGTCACTCAAAGTCTTTGGACAATTATTAGATAGCTTTGATTTTGATGTGTTTATTACTTGTCCAGAGGTTTGGCAGAACACTTTCATAACTTCTTGTATACATTCACAATTTATTACACTTGCCTTACTCATAAGTACTAAGTCATCTGCGAAGAATATGTGCGAAATTTTTGGTCTTCTGTTTGAGATTTTTATTGGAATCCAATTTTTTAATTGCACCTCTTGGTCTATCTTCCTAGATAAGATTTCCATACAAATGATGAATATGTAAGGGTCTCCTTGTCGTATTCCCATTGATGGCCTGAAGTATTCTGTTTTAGATCCATTAACAAGGATTGCCATTCAACTCGTTGAGACGTACGACATAATTAACTTGATGATATTACTGGGAAATTGGAAGTATTGGAGCGTTTCTTTTATAAAAGACCACTCAATCTTGTCTAAGGTCTTCTCTAAGTCGATTTTAAGGATTAGATTTGCCTTCTTGCCTTTCATCTTTTTAAAATGTGAAATGATTTCTTGTACGATGATGGAATTATCTGTTGTTTGTCTATTCTTTAAAAAGCTTGCTTGACACAACCTGATTATTTTGTCCATGATGAGTCGCATTCGTTGGGAGATTATCTTTGTTATTATTTTGTATGTGGTGTTGCAAAGGCTTATGGGTCTGAAGTCTTTTAAATTATTTGTGTTCTTTTTCTTTGGAATTAGTCATATAAGAGTGTCATTTATTCCTTCGAGAATGTGCCCTTGTATGAAGGAATTTTTACAAAGTGATACAACTGAGTTTCCTACTATGCTTAAGTATTTTTGGTAAAAGAAAGGATGGAGTCCGTCCGGCCCAGTAGCCTTGAGGGGTTGGAAGGAACATATAGCTTTATGGACTTCTTCCGTTGACAGTGTTACTCCGATGGTGGAGAGGTCTCTTGGGATATCTTGGTCCTCTAGGCTTGTCCTATTTCATTTCGAGTGATACTATGAGGTGTGAAACATGTTTTTAAAGTAATTGAAAGTGGTGTTTTTAATATCATTTTGATTAAACAACCATTCCCCTTCGTCAGAGATCAGGGCACTGATCATGTTTTTCCTTCTTCTATTTAGAGTGGTTGTATGGAAGAACCTAGTATTTGCATCTCCTTCGTTTAACCATTTTACTCTAGACTTTAATCTCCAGAATTCCTCCTCGACACGTAGTAAATAGTTATATTCTTGAATAAGCTCATTTTCAAGTTGTGTACGAAAAGAGTTGTGTGTGTAATTTAGGGACTTTTGGATTCCTTCTAGTCTTCTCATTATTTTCCTTTTTTTGAGAATATATTTCTAAAAGTAGTATGATTCCATTCTATTACTTTTTCCTAAAAAATAAGTAAGAGTTTAGAATATTATTTTCTTCCCCCCATGAGTCACTGATTATCTTTTGTAGATTTGGGTGTGTGGCCCACATTGTCTCGAATCTAAAGATTTTATCTCTTTTAACGTTTTCGAGTGGAAAAAGTGAAAGGAGGGAACAATGATCGGAGTGGGTACGAGGTAAGTGTTGTACTGGGAGTTAGGAAAAATATGGATCCAATTATCATTTGCAAAAAATCTATCTAATCTTTCGTATATGAATTGTGATATATTTTTAAAACATTTATTTAACCACGTGTAACGACTTCTTTTAAACCCCATGTCAATCAGTTCACAATAATTGACCGTATCCCAAAACTCCTTTGTATTATATTTATTAATAGTTCTGCCTCTTTTTTTTTCCGTTATGCTTAGGAGCTCATTAAAGTCCCCCCTAGTAATCAGTTTCCTTTGTAGTTATCTTTTATAGTTTTCAGATTCTGCCATAATATATTTCGAGAGTGTCTATACGTACTAGCATATATATTTCTAAAAAGACAAGAGTCTTTTGTTAAGCGTACATTAACCATTGCATGTATTTCCTAGCCAGTTATAGCTATATCATCTAGCTCCAGGAGTTCATCATCCCAGAGCATCACCATTCCTCTTGAGTTGCCAATAGCTGGTACTTGGATCATATTATTAAAAGGAAAATTGTTTAAGAGAGCTTGATGGTCCTGCATTTTTGTTTCGACAAGGGCAACCATTGGGGGTTTATGCCAATCCACATGGTCTCTAAAGTTTCTCCTAAATTCGTCCCTATTACACCCTCTACAATTACAGACTATTATATTCATTGATATGTTTAAGGTGGGTGTTATGTTCTCTGTTACTTTCCTCTCTCTCTGTTATTAGAGTCGGGTTCATTATCACTACAAAGTTCCCAATTTCTGAGTTGGATGGAGCTCGTATATCTATTGAGCTTTTGGACAGATTTGGTGGACATGTGAGTATGAGTTTTTTTTTTTCGAATCTCTTTTTAAATATTACTATTTTTATATCCTTTAACACAACTATTTCTGATCGAAATTCCCTCAACATGACTATTGCCTCTTTTATTTCCCGCACATATATTTCCTCTTCTTGACCTGATACTACTTGTGGAGGAGAGGGAGTTCTGGGATGTGGCATTACCTGAGAGGTTGATGTTGAGATGTTGGGAACTACCTGGGAAGGACTCTCCCTCACCTCATTGTGCACCATTGTTGAGAAGATCGGGTCTGTCTCGACACTATTCCATGGGGTCGTTTCACTCTTTGGTATATGGTGGGGAAATAGGAAGGGAGAGAACATTATAGGCTCTATGTTTGTGGGGGAGTTGAGGGGATTGAAGAAAGGCATCTCCCATATGGGATAATGGTAGAAGGGAATTTATGGGAATGGAAAGCTTAGCGGAGGCTAGAGTACGGTTGACAACCACAAGTGGTTGTACGTTTCCATTACCAGCCTCATTCCCTCTGAGACATCTGAACTAAGAACGTTGGATTCTGGACTAGGATTGCTACAAGCCTCTCCTCCACTATCACTCTGAAGGATAGAGCTTGTCCTTGCAAACTCATTTTCAGCCAAGAGTGGCGAGATTTGTTTGGTTCTGGAACATGGGTCACGTAGAAAGTGTGTTCCCCAAGTTCACTGGGAAGGTTTGAAATGGAATAGCAAGATAGGGTGGGTTCATGGTCGTTGGGTTTGGAGTGGGATTGTTGGGATTTCGAGATGAGCGTCTTTGGTTTGCTCTTCTCCTCTGGGATGAGACTGGAATTCTTGGCATTTTTGGAAAGTATTGGAAGATCTATGTAGATAGAGTGTATTGGTATAGATATAGATTTGTTAGAGTTGGTACTAGGAATATTTTGAGTTAATTTGGAAGATGGAGTAAATGGTGTATTCGTTTTTAAAGGGGTACTTTCTTTATTTCCATTTTTAGCATAAATTAATGATGACGAAGTTGGAATTGTATTTTGTTGAGTGATATCTTCTACCAGAAGTTTGGAGTGAGAGGTAGTTGAGAGTGCCATCAAAGCACTCTGTGTGTTTAAATGGTCTATAGTGATTAACGTAGTATTATTAGGGGTAATTTGAGGGTTAATGAGTTTATTTTTGAGTTCCAAGAAATGTGGAAGTAGATTAGTGGTATCTTTTTTAGGGGGCAACATAGGGTTTTTTGTAGGGGTACTGGAAACAGTAACTGACTCTGGCTTTTCTGCATATTTTGAGTTATTTAGGTTTTTTTTTGTTTTCGCATTGTTTGCTGATGGACCTGAAGTGACGTTGCCATTAATTGTTTTCGGCCCTTGCTGCAATGGAGTAGGTATAGCATTAATTTTTTTTGATGCTTAATTAGGTGCTTGGAGTTTGTCTTGATTAGTATTTTTAATATATATTTTCCTTGGGAGGTTTCTCCAGAGCTTTTGGATGCTTTTTTATATCTAAAGACTTTGGATTCGAGATACTTACCTGATTCGGTATGTAATAAATTGACATAAATACCTTTTTCCGTATTGGTTTTCACCGTTGCGCCGGCCAGTTCCTTTCTTTTAATTGGATTTGACTTTTTTTGGAATGTGACTATTTGCCATGCTTTTTTCTGCTTTGCTGGTTGGACCCTGTCCTGTGCTCCTTTATCCTTCATTGGGTCCATCTCCATTTGGTTTTTATTGGTTTCCTTCGTAGTTAGTTTGTGTGAGAAGAGATTCCCTCTGTGTCCAAGGACTCCACAATTTGGGCACAAAATATTGTATCATTCATAGGCTAGTTGCTGATTGTGATGGCCAATACAGATGGATTTTTTGACAGGAACTCCAATTGGAACCTCAACGCATATTCTGGCGTAGCGACTTCTCAAGGCCTCTAACGTGCATACATCCGTCTTAACAAGTTTACCATGTTTTTTTGCCTATTCTAGCTAGAATTGAGTGATCATAGAATTCAGTTGGTTGCTCCGAAAGTCTAATCTATATTGCTGATTTGGTTTCCTTTGCTTAGAAGGCCACAGAATTTGGTGCCATCGCTTGATTTATAGGAAAAAACCGTTAATAAACATGGCCCATGTTGTAGTGTTTTTTTGAAGGTTTTCCTCTTTATAAAATTTCACTATGTAGTAGTCGAATCCTAGATCTATAAGGATGATTTCTTCAGAAACTTTCTATAGAACGAATAATTTCTTTTGTAGATATAAGTGACTCATTTTTTTCCCAAATACTTTAATGACAATGGAATATGACCATTGTTTGTAGATCCTCTATTTTTCTTTCTCTGTTAGGTGTATTATGATGAGTCCACAAATTGGACTAATTTAGGACTGTATTTTAATGGAAATAGTGTCCTTGAATGCTTATTTTGCCTCAATATCTAATGAAAACTTTTAAGTTTAAGGTATTTGAAGTTTTACTGGAAACATGGACACTTAGGCGCAAAACGGAGCAAAAAGGGTTGAAAAGAATGAAGAAATGAAGACCTGAGGATTGCCAAGTCTGTTTGGCGAATCGCCGAAGGAACACACTTCGCCTTATGTTCCAGTATGCGAAGTCCTAAAGGAAGTGGATCAAAAGGCGATGAAAGGAGCAGTCGGCGCGTCACCGATTAGTTTCGTGAAACAGTATTATACCGCCCAATGGTCCAGAACATGAAGATGCTGAAGGCAAGCCGGAAACGGCGATGAAACTGAAGAAGGGCGAGTCGCCGAGTCAGTCGACGAACTTAACTAACGTCACCGAACAATCCTCCGCAACAAAATTTGTGAAATCTATAAATACTAGTAGAGCTGTAGACTTAGTGTGCAACAATTATTATAATTTTCACTTGGTGTGGAACTATTATTATAATTTTTCACCTTAGAACATACTTTAGCTTATATTTTCTCTCAAGTTTGGAGAGGGTTTTGTGGAAACTTGAAGAAAAAAGTTCATCTTCCCAAGTTGGAAGTTGGTTTTCTCTATTCATCTTCCTTTGCTTAATTCAAGGTTTAATTTCTTATTCCCAGTTGATTTCATTATCATGTTAGGTGTAATTTCTTGTTTCTTTGATGTGTGGCTAAAAACCCCCATTCTTGGGGTGTGATTTAGCAAATATGGGTTGATATTCTTGTTGGGTCTTACTAGCTGATAGGGTAGATGTATTTTAATGGTGATTTTACCTAGTGGTTGTGTTTTAATCTAAAGGGTTTGTAGTTACAAATACAAAGCCACCCATGTATTTCAACTTGCCTGAGAGGGAGGTCGCGAGACCAAAACCACTAGACTGATGGCCTAAGGGGTGGGTCGACATGAGGTTCAGCCCGAGAGGGTGAGCCCTAGTCTCATATCCTAACACTCAACTCGAGAGAGTGAGTGGGGTAAGGCGTAGGCTGGTCTTCATGCGACAGATGGGTGTCCGAGAGGAACGCATTTGAAACGGGGTAAGTTGCCCGAGAGGGAACTTATTTCCATTTAAAGCTTAGCCTAATCACTATTATTTTGCAATTTTTCTATCGAAAGCATGTACCCAACAATCTATCTCAACTTGTATTGCGGTCATATCCCAAGAACCTTTCCCCATACTTGATTTTCTTGTTTATTTTGTTGTTTATTTACTTGTTACAAAACCCCCCCTTCGATATTTGACACTTTTGTGTCTCCCCTTTAATTTACAATGTCTTATATCGCAAATGTCTTTAACTATGACTAATATGAATGAAATTCTAATTGGCTATTAATTCTCAAAACCGCTCCCTTGGGACACGACCCCAACCCTTGGTTGGGTTACTATATTATCAACGATCGTAGACACTCATATCGTAGGATAGTGTCGTTGATCATGATAAGCATCATATTTCTTCCTCGTCGTCCATTCCTTTATATGTGGTGGTCGTGCTATTCGTGTTTCTTTTTCCACTCCTCGGTGGCTCGTCGATTATCATATCCTTCTCAAAATTTGTCCTTGATATTGTTCGTTGATCGATTGTTTTTGAATATGAAGTTATGAGCATATCCTTGAAGGATACTTCCTTGTCAATCTTTGCTTTAATGTTTCTATCTTTTATTATTTCTTTGCTTTCGATTTCACTTTGTGTTACTGCAACTTTGTCCAGTGGTATGTTGTGGCTCAGGATTTCTTGTTGCAAATGCATATCTTCTTGAATCATAGCTTGTAATGGAGTAGTTATTTCAATAAAATATCTCTTCTCGTTCCAAAGGATGTCTGGCGAAATACATTGATAGCCCTTTAAACTTACTCTGCTCACTCTTTTGGGGGCTATTAAGATAAGTTATTTTCGTTATGTGAGTTCTCTTACCGAAATAGTTATCAATGCAATATTAATATGACACAATTTGAGGCACTGTATGAAAGGGAATGCAAATTGTTCATAGGGTGGTTTGAGGCTAGTGATGTGGAACCTTTGGGTGTTGATTTGGTTAGGAAAGCCTAGGAAAGGGTGATGGGAAATCAAGCTAAGTTATTGACAGCCTATAGTAGGCAGTATGCGGACCACATGGTAAGAGACATAACCTTTCAGGTTGGGGAACATGTATTGTTTCATTTGTCACCCATTCAAGGAGTGATGAGGTTTAGTAAGAGGGACAAGCTTAGCCCTCACTATATTGGTCCATTTGAGATTCTTGACGGTGTGGGGGCTAATGGATTATAGGTTAGCACTACCTCCCAACTTAACTGGAGTTCATTTGATGTTTCATGTGTCTATGCTAAAGATATACCATAGGGATAAAGATTATATCATCAAGTGAGATTCAATAGTGTTAGACAAGGACTTGCAGTATGAAGAGAAACCGATTGTGATTCTTGATCGGTATGTCCGTAAGTTTGGATAAAAGAAATCAGATCAGTAAAGGTCACATGGAAACATCATCTACTTCGGAGACCGCGAGAGACGTGGGAGACAAGTACCCTCACTTGTTCGATGATTCATGTACTATACTTTTTTCTATTTTAACCTAGTTTTTCTTGTTTGATCACCTAGGGACGAGTGAAGGGATAAATTGGTATTTGTTGTAACGACTTATTTTGATCGTTATGACTAGGTCGATGGTGAATGAAATCGGGCTAGAAAACTTTTCATTAGAGACCTAAAAATTCTAGGCAAGACTAGTTCAGACAAAATTCGAGCGAGGCAAAGTTTAGGTCCATCCGAGAATGGATGAGGCAAAATGTGTAGGCTTGATTTATAGCCAAGATATTAAGAAACCCGTAGGACATTACAAAATTAAATTTGGGTGAGTAAAATTCCTGGAATCAAACTTGGCATGAAAGAGATATAAGGGAGAAAGGTATGTTGAAAAATGGAGTTTTGAGGAACTGTTTAGTCTCTAAAGTTTGTGCAATTATAGCGGGCGGTAGGCCCCTATAATGGGAGTGTGCATGCGCTATGGCAGGGTGACAATCGCTATAGCGGGGCAAGTCAGGATTTTACGCAGAAAAAGTCTCAAAACCTTTTATTTTATGCATTATTGTTTTTGAGTTTGAGAGGAGAAAATTAGGGCACTTTCTACCCAATTTTTCATCAAATTCGTCGGTAAAGGTAAGTTCATTACTCCCCAATCTTGTAATTTGATTCTTAAGCCTTAGAATCTAGGGTATTACTCTTGATGGAGGGTTTTGATTTGATTTAGTGATGGGAAAAAGCCTCGGGTCTGGTAGAATGATCATGAATTGGACCGGGTTTAGGATTTGGGTATAAGATGGATATATTTAGGCTTTTTTTGATTGATTGTTGTGTTTATTTATTGTTTTTGACCAAGAACAAGCCATGACACTGAGAAAAAAGGATACATGCTTGATTTAAAGTAGGTAATAGTTGTATGTTTTCTAGTTTATAAATGTACACATGTCTATCACTTTATAGTATCACTTGTGTAATGCATGTTGGGCAACATATAGAAAATCATATGAAATGACATCATGTTGATAATTTCATGCAATGAATCTATTTACTTTACTTATGATTTCAAGTGTTATTGTTCATTGTGATTGTGATTGTTTGTGATTTCTAATTGAATCTGGTACTATGCCGGTACATGAATACTATTGGTTGGCTTAAATATCATACATGGTATGAATATTAACTCTAGTTGACTCAAATACCATGCCCATATGGTAACAGTTTGTGTGTGGATTACTTGAGAGGATTGAGTATGTGTATTTGTGGTTCCATTTGAGGGTCAGGTTCTTGTAATTGTGATCATGTGGGACATGTTCTAGGTATTGATTGATTCATCTTATTGTGACTGTGAGTCTATGTGATTGCGATTGTTGTTATATGTGTTGGCTTGTGTTTACTGTGTTGTGGTTGTTAATTTACATTTATGATTTGGTACTGGCCAAATGATCCTACCAGTACATTCTGATTGTATACTGATATTGCACCTGTTTTTTTTGTTGAGTACATGATATCTTTCAGGGTCTGATACAAGACCTCTGTTAATGGATGTTTGACTTTAAATCCAAAGGTGAACTACTCTTTCAGACTGTCATCAGTTCGTCTACATCTTCTTGTCTATCTTTTCAGAAACATACTTTAGATTATTAGTTTATGTTTCCTAGCTTTCGGGGTTGCATCCCCATTATTGACTAAATAGAGTTTTGCCACTATGACTTTCAGTTTCTCGTGGTTTTATTTCCACAATATTTTGGATTAACGATTGAATATTTGCAAACTCAATTCTTTAGTTGTTTTAAACTATTTTCTTACTATTTATTTTCATGACTTGAGACATGGTGTGTTTGATTAACTTTGGATTGATATATTGTTCTCCCACAGGTGGTTAATGTGGGTGTTATTCACAATGATAATGTCGTAAAATATTTTAAATAATTGAATGATATTTTTTACCTTTTCCCCTTGATACTATGTTAAATTGGGAGGTTCTTTAGCTGGTGGACCAACCACCTGCGTTGTCTTTTTTACTTTGAGTAATGGTATTACGTATATTGACATTGACATGAAAATGGAATGTTAATTTAGTGCTTGGCTTTGTTAAGACTAAGAGTTGACTTGTTACACGAATAATGAATCGTACGTTCCATATATAATTTCATATCTCTATCTTTGTCTACCTTGAATATATAAGATTTTTTTTTAAACTAAATTTTTCGGTAATTGGACCGATTTTATTAAATTCTTTGGCTACAACCCAATTCAAACGAAGGACCAAACAGTGGCCCTAAAAATGAAAAAGAAAATAAGAAAATAACTCATAAAATCTATATGTATCTTCCGACCATTCATCTTTCTTCGACTCTGTCGAAAAATGTTGCAATTAAGTCGGAGGTAAGTTTCTTCCGTCACATCATTCTTCTTCACCATCTTTGAACTGATATTATTTCCATTTCAGAATCTCAAAACTTCCAGATCCCGCGTTTGTTGCCGAGTTTCAGCTGAGAATTGATTGATATTTCAGATTCAAGGTCTATTGTAGCTTTGAGAATTAGCCTATATGGTATGTGTAGCTTCTTGTTTCGTTTGCAACTGTTGCTTTTTTTCTTCAACACTAGTTGTTTACTTGATGTCATTGATGTTGATGCTCCTATTTATTGCTCTATTCCTTATCCTCAAATTTGGGAATTGACTTTTGTCCATGTTTATGTACTTTCTATTTTGCTCGGTAACTCTTGGAAACTATGATATTCTATTTTGCTTGGTAACTCTTGGAAACTATGATATTCCACTATTGTTTGTGTCTCCATTACTTCATTAGCTAGTGCATCCGCAACCATGTTCCCTTCCCTATAAATGTGAATGATTTGACAACTTAGTTGTTGTAGTTTCTCCCTGATCTCTTCAATCCTTTCCACCATCTCCTATGGAACTCTCCACTGCTGTAGAATCATCTTTTTTACAGCCAACAAATCAATCTCTATAATGACTTTTCGACAACCATTTTCATAGCAGTAGTTCAATGCCTCATAAATAGCTAGGGCTTCTTCTTCTTCTTCTTCTTCTTCTTCTTCTTCTTCTTCTTCTTCTTCTTCTTCTTCTTCTGTGTTGGTTGTCATCCCTATACCCTTAGCCTTAGCAAACACTAGATCTCCTGTGTGGTTTTTAGACAAAAACCATATGATTCCATTCCTGGGTTTCCTTTACAGGCTTCGTCAGTGTTACATTTTAGATTTCCTTCTTTTGGTGGACTCCATGTTACACTGTGATAATGCACATGAGGTCTGTAGTCTTTCAGTTGGCTTATAATGGCAATCCACTCCCTTCTTTCCAACTTGATCCATGGGTATTTAATCTTCACCAACTTTCTCACCAAGTCTTGAACTTGCTCCACCATTGTGTTATATGTAGTATTTCCTCCATACTTTCTGTTGTTCCTTCTCTTCCAAAGTGTCCACATTATAAGTTCTGGCATGGCTTGATATATCACTTTTATCATTGGCGAATTATCTTGTTTCCACCATGTGATAATTAGTTGTTGAAGGTTCATTCCAGTAATGTTTATTCTTGCAAAACTAGCAAACTCCCTCCATAGCCTAGTGGCTATAGGGGTTGTTAAAAAAAGATGTTACATAGTTTCCTCTTTCTTTGTTTCACAACACCAACATCCAGAGGCAATTAGAATGTGCATTCTTTTGAGGTTATCATCTGAAGCTATTTTCCTATTTCATACCCTCCACAAGAAGAAATTCACCTTAAAAGGAAGTCTTATACACTATATAAACTCATAATCTCTTCTACATTCCCTCTTCTGTCTCAATAAATGCCATGCAGATTTAACTGTGAAAATACCTTGAGTATTTCCAATCCACCAAGGTCTATCACTTCTATTCTCAATTATGGGGGGCTTTATGCTTTCCATTATGTAACCAGTCATCTCCTGAGACAGTTTTTTCAGCAGCTTTATTTAGTTCCAACTTCCATTTAGCATAAATTCCTTGATCTCTATTTCTTCTTCAACATAATTTTCTCCCTCTATAAAGTATAAAGCTCCTTGTTTTGTCCAGTTATCAAACCAAAAGCTTGAATTTCCTTCACCTGCCACCAAATATCTGCTCAATGGATAAATCTCTTTTTCTGCTTATTTCTTCTATAATTTCTTCCATATTATCATCTTCCTCTTCTTGCAACTTTTTGTCTATCTCTAGTTGAGATAATTGTTGAATCTTTGGTGCCTTCTGTGGGGTAAGTAACCCTTTGTTTTCTTGTTCCATTCTTCCCTTCACTGTGTCCCCAACTTAGCCTTCATTTCCCCGTAGGAGATTATTATAAAATTGATTTTGGGTGAGTAAAACTCCTAGAATCAAACTTGGCATGAAAGAGATATAAGGGAGAAAGGTATGTTGAAAAATGGACTTTTTAGGAATTTTTGAGTCTCTAAAGTTCATGCAATCCTCAATAGCGGGCGGTAGGCCACTATAATGGGAGAGTGCATGCGCAATAGCTGGGTGACAATTGCTATAGCAGGGTAAGTCAGGATTTTACGCAGAAAAAGTCTCAAAATCGTTTATTTTATGCATTAATGTTTTTGAGTTTGAGAGGAGAAAATTAGGGCAATTTCTACCCAATTTTTCATCAAATTCATCGGTAAAGGTAAGTTCATTACTCCCCGATCTTGTAATTTGATTCTTTATCCTTAGAATCTAGGGTATTACTCTTGGGGGAGGATTTTGATTGGATTTAGTGGTGGGAAAAGGCCTCGGGTCTGATAGAATGATCATGAATTGGCCTGAGTTTAGGATTTGGGTATAAGTTTGATATATTTAGGCCATTTTTGATTGATTGTTATTTTATTTATTGCTTTAGACCAAGAACAAGCCATGGCACCAAGAAAAGGGAATGATCGGATTCTTTAGAGCATTGAGGCTTAATTTGAAATAGGTATATAGTTGTATGTTTTCAAGTTTATGGATGTATACATGTCTACCACTTTATATTATCACTTGTGTAATGCATGTTGGGAAAGACATAGAAAAACATATGAAATATCATCATGTTGATAATCTCATGCAGTGAACTTTTTTACTTCACTTATGGTTTTAAGTGTTATTGTTCATTGTGATTGTGATTGTTTATCATTGTTTGTGATTGCTGGTTGGCTTAGGTACCACACCGATATATGAATAATAATGGTTGGCTCGATACCATACCTCGTAAGAATATTAATTCAAGTTGACTCGGGTACCATGCCGATACACTAACAGTTTGTGTGTGGGTTCCTTGAGAGGTCCAGATGTTTTATTTAAAAATATTTAGAAAGGGAAAATGACTGAGTTTTTGAAAAATCGATTAAACTTATGGTTTAAGAGAAATCGAATTTCCAAAAGAACAGAGTCGCCACTTAATTTTTAGTAAAAAGATCAAGAAAAATATAAGGTTTTTCAAAAAGATTCAAACAGATAAAATCGATTGAAAACAAGGGTTCGAGTTCAATGTACATTCTGAGAAGGTGGTAGGCCCTCGGAATGCCCGCTAACTCGCGGTTGACCGGTGATTTGACCAAAATAATTTTTGACTAATTTTGAAATTTTAACGAAGTAAAATATCTCATTTATTTTAACTAAATATTTTTTAAATTTAACTAAGTAAAGGACTCACAACTTTGATTAATTTTAAAAGTCTAACGAAGTAAGAGAACTCATTTATTTCAACTAAATATTTTTAAAATTTAACTAAGTAAAGAACACACAACTTTGACTAACTTTTTAATTTATTTTTTTTTAACTAAGCAAATGAACATTTTTATTTATTATTATTATTATTATTATTATTTTGTTACTAGTATTATTATTATCGTCATTTTAACTATCTTAAGGGAAATGGGACTAAAAGGGGGTTTTTCTAAGCACAGTATAAAAATATAACTATTTTAATCTATGTAAAAATAATGAGAAATGACCATCTTTGGGAATTTAATTAAATTAAACCAAATCAAATAAAAGGTTAGAGGTAAAGTAAACAAAAGTAAATACAATCAAAATAATAGAGAGAAAGAGAATAATTTAGGCCTTTTGGGCCTGTTGCTGCCTCCCTTTCCACACATAAATCTGTGTATACATCAAACGTATATGGCTGTATACGACATGCAATTCGACCCATTTTTGTGTATAATGGGTTGTATACTGAATGTATGCAGCCTAATATAGCTCATCGATCACCTGTACTAATTTTTTGGACCTGTATATTAAAATTCTTCATGTATACTAGTGTATACCACTGTATACAGCAAGTATACAACCTTTTCCTTGAGCTTTTCCGGAATTTGAAAGCTTGATTTTCTGCCCGATACTGCCTGTGTCTTGTTCGTCGTCTCTTTTTGGACTCGATAAAGGGAGGTATTGGGCCTGTAAGTCCCCATCCATATGATTCAAAGGGAAGAACCTTTGAAGGCTTTCTCATGACAGCGGAACAGGGACGGTTATGAGCTAGGACGGGCAGTGACTTTGGACGACTCCGAGAGATTCCGGTGAACAAATAAGCAAGCAAAAGACTCGAGCAAAACTGTGTTTTCTCTCAAATTTTAGCTAATTTCTTTAATATTTTCTCTAACTATCTTTCTTTGACGCAATAAATTTCTAACATCGAAAATCTCCAAACTTGGTTTTTTCTTTTTTCTTTTTACAGTGAACAGGAAACAATTATATATAGAAGGGGATAACTAGGGTTTCGAATTTAGGAGGGAAAAGGCCAAAATTCGGATAGAAAGGGTCCAATTCAAAAAATCAAACTCCCAAAATCTTTCACCCTTTTAGGGAGACAACTTTTCCTTGCGATTTCAACTCATTCCGGAAGAGGAAAGGGGGGTCAAACGCGTGCCTGCTTCCTGCTGCCTGCTGCGATATTAAATGAGGATAGGGACGTCGGAGTTGGATGTTAACGTTGGGGGATTTTCTGGGTTTCTTCACGTGAAGGAGACGCAAGGGTCGGGGGTCGTTTTGCTATTGTTGTGAGCAAAAATAAAGAAGAATGAAGTGGGGTCGCTTGGTACTGCACGTTGCTGGTGATGTTGTATGTATTAGTTTTGAATGTTATTGTATTGTATTGGTTGGGCTTGGGTTAAGGAATTATTGAAAGAATGGGTTGCTAATTGGAGGAAAATAGAATTGTTGAATAGGAGTTGGGCTAAATGAAAAGAGGGGTTGTTGGGTTGATTTGGGCTGCTGGAAAATGGGTATTTGGAATTGGAAAAATAAAATGGGTTATGGGAGTTGGCAAATGGCTTGATTTGGTTTAAAAGAAAAAGTTCTTTCGGATTTAAAAATTAGCCAAATTTAATAAACTAGTGAATTCGACTACAAATTAAATAAGACAAATTAATATTACTTAATTAACGAGCTTCTTAATCTTAACGAAATAAAATAATTAACTTAATTATAAACTAATTACTTTAACAATATAAACGACTAAATAGCCAAATATTTATATAAAGCTAAAAGCCTTTCGAGGCAATTTTCGAACATTCATAAAATATACTGATTAGACACATAATTATATAATAATTAACTTAATTATAAACTAACTAATTAACTCAAAATTGTAAACTATTAGATAACTAAACAAACTAACCAAATATCTAATTAAACAAAATCTTTTTGAGATGATTTTCCAATATTTATAAAATGCACTAATTATATACATAATTATATAAAAGGCATATTATTATTTAACAATTATAACAAGTGACAAACTATTTGAAATAACTCGCAAATTATTCTATTATAGATTTTTTTTCAAAATTTCTAAAATTAATTACTTTAAATCATTTGAAAATTAAGAAGCTCGAATTTAATTATTATCGGGGAGGGTGAAAATTAGGTGTCAACGGCTGTCCCTCATTTTACTTGAATTGATATAAGAAATTCGAGGAAAATGAATTTGACTAATCCAATTTTGACCGACCACATCTTCATCTTTTGAAAAAGAAGTTTTTGGTAAGGTCTTTAGGAATAATGGCCGAACCCTGAAAGTGGGTTCCCCACATATCTCAAGCTATATGAGAATTCAGGCCACTTGTAGCTTGATACGCTTGATTTGACGTACGATTTGAAAGAATTCAAAAGTCATCCTGGTATCGGATTATGAAGAGACAGGGATGCTCGAGAATAAGATTTAAGAGCGAGTGTTGGAATACAACCGAGTTTTCAATACTGATCCCGCCTACATATCCCTCAACTTAGGGAATCAGGTTGCTTGTAGTTTGACTCGACCGGTTGAAAAGGAAATCCATTATGCGAGATAACCTTTGGTTCTGGAAAATGACAAAGTAAGTCAAGTATGAAAGGGAGGCTTGCAACCTCTTAGCCATGAATGCGGAGCTCTTCATATCCATAAGTAAGAACTTACACAGACATAATTTCTATGGCTCCTGATGCATTGTCACTTAGATTGGAAAATTACTTCCGGTGAACCCAAAATTTTCTGGATGTAAAATAGGAACTGATAAATCTAAGAAAAACCCACATGCCTTCTGATAGGGGTGTGGTTTGATTGTGGTGGAAGTCGCTCCTTTGCTCGCGTCCTAAGAGTTTAACACTTCTCTTTGGACTATGTCCCAGTTTGCTGCTAAGAAAAAGTTTCACGTTGTGCTGCATCTTTTTTTATGTCATCCGAACCTGTGGTTTGTTTTGGAGGTTCATCCTTTCGGATGCTCTCGACAAAGATTGAGATAAAACTCATTAGCGTAAAAATGCAATTCAAATGGGAGACAATGTCTTTTACCATGTTGACACTTAATTGTTCTCCTTGAACATTTGACGTCAACTCTATCAGGTTTGATGTGAAGCAAATAAAGCTTGTGTCTGATATATGTAATATAATCTTCAATGTACTTTTCATTTGATGTCAAAGTAATAAAAATAGGCTGATGTAATATGTTGATAGTTCTTTTGATGTCGTTGTTGCAAAGAAAAATGATGCATCCGATATCAATCTTCTTTTGATAGATGAATCTTAGTGAATCTTTTTCCCGCGATGTATGAATCTTTTTCCCGCGATGCATGAATCTTCTCTTGCAATGTATGAATCATTTTCCCGCGATGCATGAATCTTCTCTTGCTATGCATGGCTTTTCCGCGATGCATGACTTTTTTCTCCTACTATGCATGACTTCTCCGAGATGCATGACTTCTTTCTCTTGTAATGCATGATCTCTTTCTCTTGTAATACATGAATCTCTTTTCTTCTCTTGTAATACATGAATCTCTTTTCTTGCTATGCATGATTTCTTTCTCTTGTAATGCATGATTTCTTTCTCTTGTAATACATGACTTTTCTGTGATGCAGGACTTTTTTCTCTTGCAATGCATGATTTCTCTGTGATGCAGTACTTATTTCTCTTGCAATGCATAACTTTTCCGCGATGCATGACTTATTTCTCTTGCTATGCATGAACCTTTTCTCGTGATGCATGAATCTTCTCTTACAATGCATGAATTCCTTTCCCGCGATGCATGAATCTTCTCTTGCGATACATGAATCTCTTTTCTCGCGATGCATGAATCTTTTTCCCGCGATGCCTGAATTTGTCCTCTTGCAATGCATGAATCTCTTTTCTCGCGATGCATGAATCTTCTATCCCGCGATGCATGAATTTTTACTCTGCGATGCATGACTTCTTTCTTTTGTAATGCATGACTTTCTTCTCTTGCAATGCATGACTTCTCCGCGATGCATGATTTCTTTCTCTTGCAATGCGTGATTTCTTCTCTCGATGCATGAATCTTCTCTTGCAATGCATGAATCTTTTCTTTTGTAATGCATGAATTTCTTTCTCTCGATGCATGAATCTTCTCTTGCAATGCATGAATCTTTTCTTTTGTAATGCATGAATTTCTTTCTCGCGATGCATGACTTTTTTCTCTTGCTATGCATGAATCTCTTTTCCCGCGAAGCATGATTCTTTTGATGATGCCTTCCTGATATCGAACGAAGATAATGCTTCACTGAGCAACATAAGCGATCTTCTAGGTATCTCTTAGACGGTGGTATCATCTCAATCGACAATATAAATAAAAATGACCCTTGGAGTAGTGATATCATCTCTTTTGACAATACGATATAAATGACTCTCTGTGTAGTGGTATCGTCTCATTCGACAATATAAATAAAAATAACCCTCGGGGTAAGAATATTATCGTATCTGATAAGATAATGCAGATAAATATCTTCCAGGTATCTTTAGTTGCTGGAAAATAATAGTATTTCTCTCTTCAAGGTTTTCATTTGTCCCATCTCCGAACATAATTGCATGTTCATTATGAACATTGCCTTGCTGAGAATTTGAATAAAGTAATGCTACTCATATTTCCAATTCTTGGTATAAGAAGCATAAGATATTTCCTGCATCCACAGAAAAATTGTCAAATTTGGAGAGCTCCTCGCCCTTTTGACTTCTCCATATTCATCGAGTGAAGGAATACATTGATCTCGAGGCAAGCTTATAAACCTGCATCCACAAAAAAAATTGTTAGTTTTTTAAAAAAACGAACTGATCTGTGTTGATTTCTTCAGTTGTCTGCTCCTTGTCTGACTATCTCCGGTTGATTTTTCTGATCTCCCGCTTCTTGATATATAAGACAAAACATATTTATGAAAAATAATTTAGACACGAATTAAAAGTTTTTAAGAAAAATAGATTTTCAAAAAGGAATATTTGGAAAAGGTCGCTACCAAGCGTCATGTCACATCAAGCTTTAGTAAACGTCTTTGAAGTTGATGCCTTGAGGTCCATTTGATTACTTGCCGGGGAGTGTCCAAAGTTGTTCAAGACTTTGGATGACCATTGTTGAAATTTTGAGGCCATCCTCAAAATTTCTCTCCCAGTTAACTGTCTCGGCGTATCTTTAACCGTTGGTGATCGTATCACGGGATTTTTGAGATCCTCTCAAAAATTCTGTCTCAGTTGCAAATTTCAAAGTAATTTCAGTCTCGACTTTATTGGAGAGATCTCTTTCTTGAGAATTTTGAGTCCATCTCAAAATTTATGTCCCAGTTCCTATTGCAATGAGAAATAGAAATCTGACACGGCGTATGACCGAGCCCTTGTGGCGCCTACATATCCCGTTGAGGCAGGAATCAGGTCAACCGTAGTTCCCCTTTCGAGGATTAACAGAAATAAGAAAAATTACAAAGAAACCTAACCGAGGCCAACATAGGCCGCCTATGTATCTCATCCTTGAGAATTCAGGTCGAACGTAGTTCAAATACAGAGAAATATTAAAAGGGGATAAAGATGTGTGACCGAGGCCGACATAGGCCGCCTACGTATCTCATTCTTGAGAATTCAGGTCAGACGTAGTTCATTACAAAGAGATAAAATTTCAAACAAAGCGATTACAAGCAAATAGAACGATTACAAGGAAATGATAAAAAATAAAAGTTAAAACTTCACACATAGTATCTCTTGACAGCATTTGAGTTGATCGATTTCGGCCATTTGATGCCATCCATCTCCGACAGTACCAAGGCACCTCCAGATAATACTTTGCGAACCATGTAGGGTCCTTGCCAATTTGGTGCAAATTTCCCTTTGTACTCATCCTGATGAGGGAGAATGCATTTAAGGACCAACTGATCAACCTCAAACATTTTGGCTCTTACCTTCTTGTGGAAAGCACGAATCATTCTCTGTCGATATAGTTGTCCATGACAAACAACAACCATTCTCTTCTCATCAATCAATGTTAACTGATCGATCCGCTTGTGAACCCATTCAGCATCACTCAACTCGGCTTCTTGGATGATTCTTAATAAAGGTATTTCAACTTCTGCAGGTATAACTGCTTCCGTTCCATATACTAGCAAATATGGAGTAGCTCCGACTGATGTTTTGACAGTCGTTCGGTAACCCAACAAAGCATATGACAACATCTCGTGCCAACCTCTGCGATTATCAATCATTTTCCTTAAAATCTTCTTTATGTTCTTGTTGGCAGCTTCTACAGCTCCATTCATTTGGAGACGATAGACGGTTGAATTTCGATGAGTAATCTTGAATTGTTCACATATTTCTCTCATCAAGTGACTGTTGAGATTCGCTCCATTATTGGTAATGATGGATTCTGGCACTCCAAACCTACATATCAAATTGTTGCGAACAAAATCAGCTACAACTTTCTTGGTCACCGACTTATACGAAGCTGCTTTCACCTACTTGGTGAAGTAGTCAATGGCAACCAAAATGAATCTGTGTTCGTTAGAGGCGGTTGGCTCTATCGGACCAATGACATCCATGCCCCAAGCTACAAATGGCCAAGGTGAACTCATAGCATTGAGTTCATGAGGTGGCACTTGAATCAAATCTCCATGCACCTGATATTTATGACATTTCTGCATGAACTTGCGACAATCATGTTCCATAGTCATCCAAAAATAGCCGGCTCGAAGGATCTTTCTCGCCAAAGTGAGCCCATTCATGTGAGTACCACAAACTCTGGAATGCATTTGTTCCAGAAGCTTCACTAACATCCACGCATCTGAGAAGACCTAAATATGGAGTTCTCCTATAAAGGATTTCCCCGCTTGCAAAGAAATTGAGGGTCATACGGCGTATCGACCTCTTCTGATTGAACGCTGCATTTTCAGGATAAGTCATGTCCTCTAAATACTTCTTGATGTTAAAATACCACGGCAAACTATCTGGTTCTGCTTCGACGTGTGAACAATAAACAGGTTGTTCTTTTACCTCTATATCCACTGGATCAATATAACTTGTATCCGGATGCTTAATCATTGATGCGATGGTGGCAAGAGCATCGGCACACTCATTATGTGTCCTGGGAGTGTGTCTGAACTCAATCTTGCGAAATCTCTTGCACAACTTCTGTATATACCGCACATACGGTGTGATCTTTGGGTTTTTCACGGCCCATTCCCCTTGAAACTGATGAATCAGCAAATCTGAATTTCCAATAACTAGCAACTCGTGAACATTCATATCAATTGTCATCTTCAGACCGAGGATGCAAGCTTCATACTCAACCATGTTGTTCATGCATTTAAATCAGAGTTTGGCCGCCATAGGATAGTGCTGACCGGATTTCGACACTAAAACCGCTCCGATTCCTTTCCCTTGATGATTCGTCGCTCCGTCAAAAAATACTCTCCAACCGGGATATGCTTCAGAAATATCTTCACCCACAAATGCTACTTCTTCATCGGGAAAATAAGTCTTGAGCGGTTCATACTCTTCATCAACTGGATTCTCTGCAAGATGGTCAGCTAAGGCTTGTGCCTTTATCCCCTTCTGAGTCACATACACAATATCAAACTCGCTCAAAAGCATTTGCCATTTAGCCAACTTCCCGGTCGGCATTGCTTTCTGCAAAATATACTTCAACGGGTCCATCCTGGAAATAAGGTATGTGGTATAAGAAGACAAATAATGTCTCAACTTTTGAGCGATCCAAGTCAAAGCACAACACGTTCTCTCCAAAAGAGTGTAACGAGCCTCATATGGAGTGAACTTTTTGCTCAAGTAATAAATGGCTAGCTCTTTCTTCCCAGTTTCGTCATGTTGACCAAGCACGCATCCCAATGCATTATCTGAGACAGACAAATATAGCAATAACAGACTCCCTTCTCGCGGAGGGACCAACACCGGCGGATTGGACAAATAGTTCTTAATGGCATCAAAAGCAGTTTGACATTCTCCGGTCCACTTGGTCGAGACATCTTTTTTCAATAACTTAAAAATGGGCTCATACACCACGGTGGATTGAGCTATGAACCAGCTGATGTAGTTCAACCTTCCTAAAAAACTCATCACCTATTTCTTGGTCTTCGGGGGAGGTAATTCCTGGATCGCCTTGATCTTGGAAGGGTCTAGCTCAATGCCTCTCCTGCTGACTATAAATCTCAACAACTTGCCAGCTGGCACTCCAAAAGCACATTTGACGAGATTTAACTTCAAATTGTATCGACGCAAGCGATCAAAAAAATTTCTCAAGTGAATGAAGTGATTTGAACTCTCGCGGGACTTGATTATGACATCATCTACATACACCTCGATCTCCTTGTGAATCATATCGTGAAAGATGGTCGTCATGGCCCTCATATAAGTAGCACCGGCATTCTTGAGACCAAAAGGCATCACCCAATAATGATATACACCCCAAGGCGTGATGAAAGCTGTCTTTTCTGCATCTTCTTCGTCCATCAGAATCTGGTGGTAACCCGCATAACAATCCACAAATGACTGCATCTCATGCTTAGCACAGTTATCAATGAGAATGTGAATATTTGGTAATGGAAAATTATCTTTCGGGCTAGCTTTGTTTAGATCTCTGTAGTCAACACAAATTCTTATTTTTCCGTCTTTCTTGGCAACCGGAACAACATTAGCTAATCAAGTCGAATACTGCGTCACTTCCACTACTTGGGACTCGATCTGCTTTGTAATCTCCTCTTTGATCTTCAAACTCAACTCAGGCTTGAACTTTCGAGTCTTTTTTTTACTGGACTAAAACCTAGATTGATCGGTAACTTGTGGGACACCATATTTGTGCTCAGCCCCGGCATGTCTTTACAAGACCAAGCAAATACATCAATGTACTCCCTGAGCAAACGAACTAGGTCTCTCTTTTAGGCTTCAGTCAGATGGACACTGACTCTGACTTTCTTGACACATTCCTCATCTCCGAGATTCACGGTTTCAGTATCTTCCAAATTTGGCTTGTGTTGATTTTCAAATTGTCAAAACTCTTCAGCAACATGTTCGGGAACCTCATTTTCTTCTCTGTATTCCTCGTACTCATCATCACCTACCTCATTTTGTTCACTCGGTTCATGACATGACATGACATGACAGTGACAGGTTTTAAATTATTATTACTGAAGTCATAAACAAACAAAGTTAAGAAAGTAAAATATAAATAGACAAGTAAACAATTTTTTTATAAAAGAGGCTTTCATTTGAATTGAAAAGCAAGAACGAACTTTGGCCATGGCCAAGGGCCATTTTGCATTTTTAAACATCACAAGGGAATTTAAAAACTTCAAACAAATAAAACTGCATAAAGGGTGGGTCTCGGGCCTCTTCCGAACTACCACCGATTTTTAAAAACGAACAAAGACACATGTCTTTTCTACCAAGCTGCACGGGAAATCAGGAGCGGTATGGAGGTCCAATTCTGCAATTGCTCCTCAGGTTCTGCATCACGGATGCCTGATGTCCCAGCTTCTTCTTCGATGACTGCATCAATCTCCTAAAAAAGGCCCAAGATTCCTTTCCCGAGACCATCATCATTGACATATCCTCGCACCGGAAATGACTGGTACAGATGACGAATTGTCCTGGCTAATGCTTGATCAACATTCTTGTTCTTCATCTCTGCTTCATCAACTGTTGGGACATATCCCAAACCAAACTTTGCTCCTTTGGAGGGAATTTGGATAGGCTTGATGATTCCTTGGAAATGTTTCCCCAATCCAAAACCTGGTTCGAAACCATTCTTGAGCATAACAGTAGCAATCATCTTGTACACGACAGGCATAAGAGGTTGTGGAGCCAAGTCATCATCGATGGCATTTACCAGCTCCACCGTGTAGAAATCACAACCTTGAGAGACATCATCAACGATCGGTGCATACCCATTGGAATGACTCCCTTCACCATAAATGACCAATTCCTGGTCCTTCCAAACAAACTTCATTAGTTGGTGAAGGGTAGAAGACACAGCCCCAGCCATATGAATAAACGGTCTTCCCAGAAGCAAGTTGTAACTGGTGTTAATATCCAACACCTGAAACTCCACATTAAAATCTGCAGGACCCACCTAAATATCTAAGTTCACCGCACCCAATGTGTCTCTTTTCACTCCATCAAAGGCCCTCACATTGACTTGGTTCTGGTGAAGCTTTCCCATGTCGAATTTCAGCTACCTCAGAGTCGAAATTGGGCAAATATTAAGACCGGATCTGTCATCGACCAAGACGCGATTAATTATCTTGTCTCGACACATATAGGTGACGTGTAGAGCTTTGTTGTGCATCCTCCCTTCAAACGGCCGCTCTTCGTCACAAAAACTGATTCGGTGTCCTCCGATGACCTGGTTTATCATGGCTGCTAAATTGTCATTGTTAGTACCCATAGGCACATAAGTATCATCCAGAGCCTTCATCAAGGCTTGCCTATGCAGTTGTGAGCTCATCAACAAAGCCCATACAAAAATCTGAGCTGGTGTCTTCTCCAAATGCTTCACAATTGAATAATCTTTCGGCTGCATCTTTCTCCAGAATTCATCGGCTTCGGCTTCACTAATCGGCCTTTTAGTCTGATCCTTTTTCTGCCCCCCTTGGGCCAATTTTTCTGGTGTGTAGCACCTATCAGATCTGGTCATGCCTTGAGTAACAGCCGTTTCAATCACAAATTTTGGTCGGGTAAGAGTTTCTCTCAGCACCAAGGCAACAACTTTCTCGGGTGTCAGAATCACAAAATCTTTCTTCTCTCTAATGCCTAATGAAGCTACAACCCTTTCTAGTTCATCAGGAGCAATCGGAACTATTGCCTTCGTCACGCACCAATCAGCATCTGTCTCTATCATATTGATAGTGGCTCCTCCATGATTTGGCAAAGGATTACTATTGACATTAGGCGCAACTTCTGCTAGTTTAGAAAGAAAGGAGAAGGACACCACCGGAGGCAAGCGCTAGGTCAGAAAAGCGATAACTAAAAAATCTCCAACTCAGTGAAGTAGGCGACAACTGCTATTAGGGTCTGTCTTAAGGCATTGGCTCTTTAAAAAAAGGATTTCCTATCGTTGCATGGGTTCGTTTTTGTATAAAACATATTGACTACAAATTGAACTAAAGAAAGAATGTTGACTGTTCGACAACGTGAAGACCGCAATCTCGACTTAGAATAATCAAAGACCACATTCTGGTCAATCAGGTCTTGGATCTTATGCTTTAGGTTGATACAGTCCTCAGTATCATGTCCAACACTGTTGGAGTGATACGCGCACCTCTGATCAGGCCTGTAAAACTTTGAGCTAGTGTCAATCGGCTTGGGACCCACTGGATGAATATATCCTGCCGCAGTTAATCGCTCGAACAGCTTTGTTCGGCTTTCAACAAACGGAGTGAAATTTCTAACAGGCTTCTTCTCAAATCTAGGACGGGAGGGATCGTAATTGCCTTGTTGCGGAGGAGGCATTTGACGATAATTTAGAACGTTTGGACGGGGGGCTTGATATCTGGGATATGAGTTGGTTTGGTAGTTTGGTTGTGGAGCTTAGTAGTTCGAGGGGGTATTTTGGTATAGTGGAGCTGGGGCTTGGTACATTGGGGGAGACGTTTGGTAATTTGTCTGAACGTTGGCACAGTTGGGGGTGACATTTCGGTAGTAATGAGATGGGGTTTGGTAAACTGGAGGAGGAGTTTGGTAGATAGTGGGGGAAGTTTGGTAATTAGGAGGGGGAGTGTTTTGATAACTGGAAGGGGGGGTATTTTGGTAGCTGGGGGGAGGGGTATTCTGGTAATCAGCCTGCGCATAACAAGCCGGATATGAACTCTGTGAAAGTCGAGAACGACCTTGGTATGATGAGGATTTCCTTGGGGTCTTCTTCTCCTCATAAGAGATAGATGACACATCCTCTCTTTTCTTCTTCAATAAGCCCGACAATCCTAGCGAGGCAGTAACACGGGCAATCTTCCCGGTTCTCAATCCATCTTCGATAGTCTCACCAACCTTGACTATCTCAGCAAATTTTGCTCCAACGAGCAACATAATTCTGTCATAATATTTTGGCTCCTGCACCCACACAAACACTTCGACAATTTCCTTTTCTGACATAGGAGGTCTAACTCTAGCTGTCTCCTTACGCCATCTATATGTGAATTCTCTATAACTTTCGGTCGGCTTCTGCTTCATCTTCTCCAAGGAGTAACGATCATGAATGATCTCCACATTGTAGGCGAATCGTTCGATGAAGTCCTTAGCTAGAGCATTCCAGCTAGACCACTGTCTCGTTTCATGAGACGTAAACCATTCTAGGGCCTCTCCACTCAGACTTCGGCTAAAATCTCGCATCAACAAAGCTTCATCTCTCCCAACTCCCACGAGTTGGTCACAGTAGGCCCTCAGGTGCACTAAGGGGTTCCCCGTTCCTCCGAAGATGTCAAATTTTGGCAACTTGAACCCTTCCGGGAGGTCCAAATTCGAGTGAATGCACATGTCTTCATAACTCAACCCGGCGACCTCAGGAATGCAATTCAAATCCTTCATGGCTTTTCTAATTTCCTCATTCATATCTATCTTGGTGGTCTCTTCCTTTGACCTCCACTCTCTCTCCCTCTCCTCATAATGGTCGAGCTCCAGACCATGTGCATCATGCTCGTTGGGGACTGGTATTTGGAAAATGGCCTTTTGCGGTAGTGGTGGAGCGATAGCGAGACTCTGGCCATTTAAAGGGGTGTGATAGTTTCGGGGAAAAGTTTGGGGGTTGGTGTGAAGGAGGGAAGTGCGTGGGTTATTAGCGTTTTGGCTGTAGGGGGATAGGCCAGTTTGGTGGTTTGCATTAGGGGGAAGGAGTGGTGCTTGGAGATTGGTATTTTGAGGAGGGGGTGGTGTTTGGTAAGAGGCTGATGCGTAGTGGGGGTTTTGGGTGGTAAGGTCAATAATGGAAGGATTACGAGCAGGACTTGAAGGCGGGTTTTGAGCTTGTTCCACGTTAGGAGGGTGAATTTGAGCTGGAGGTCTTCCGTCTGATTGAGCATTGACACCAAAAATCGGAGGAGGCAAATCTTGTTTTCTCTGCATCTCAACCCTCATCTCAGCAATTTGTTGCATCAACTGCAGGATCAGTTCATTCTGATCAGCAAGGGCGGGTTGAGCCACCACGACATCAGTAAGGCTGGTTTCTTCGTTGTTATCACCCATTGTTGTTTTTCCCTTTTGTGAGCTTTGACTAGGGAAGGAATCTGTAGGTCCTTTAGATCTAGTGAAATAAGGATGATCGGCCAGTGTATCAACACAGATCAGTTCTGACTACCTGAAGAGAAAAACAACTCAAAGGCAAATCTGTCAGTATTAGTTCTGGATGAATAATGCAAGATATCACATAGAAAGCAGATAGACAAATAAAAGTTGCTTCGTTTGAGGACACGTTAACCCACGAGTAATGGGGACTGATTTTTTGAACAAGCAGGAATTTGCTCATTTTATTTTGGGGCTAGTGACTCAGAAAGGCTAAATTGCGTTGAGCCAAGGTGTTCTTGCTGCATCTTCTGGCATCTGTTGATCTGAACTCATTGTTTCCTTGTAGAATGAAAGGGGGGGGAAAGAAGAATTCAGGCCCTACGTAGTTCGAATACAAAGGAAATTTTCATTTTCATTCATTCATTTCTAGTGATTACAAGGAAAGTGAAAAATGGATAATAAAACTCGTAAAAGATAGATGGTGCCTTCACCGAAGCTTCTTCCTCTGACTGTCGTATTAGCCACGGGGGACAAACTCAACTTGACTCTTTCCCATGTTGACGAGGGATTCCACGTCATAGCGAAACCTGAGACACCTCCCAATGTTGTGATCGATGGCATCATAATAAGGGCAGGGTTTCCAAATCTCAATTCCAACGGGATCGATTGCTTCGTCATCCTTTCTGATAAAGGCCAAGACTCATTTTTGAACTAACAAACTATAGATATCCAACAACGTTTTCTTGAAAGGCGTGAAGTAGTGGCAATAAAACTAAGTGTGCTCAGTGACCGGCACACTAGGCTCATGTTGGTCACAGGTGAGGACGGTGTTTCCACCCTACATATACGAGATTTCCCTAACGTTGATCAGGTTGCAGATTGCTTCCTTAAGCTCCACACATTCCTCTATAGTGTGTCCTCTTTGGTTCGGGTGTTAGGCACATGTTTTTTGAGAGCTTTCATGCCCAAACCCGAAAGTGGTTTCTTCGAGAGGCTTCAGCATACCCGACGTCTTAAGCTGCTCGTAAATGAGAGCAGACGACACGACTCTTGCCCTCACGCTACGTGTCCGCTCATAAGCTGGGATAGTGATCTTTTGGTCTCCTCCTTTCAGACGTCCCAAGAAGAGAGGCATATAGATGATTTCCTCATCGGCATCTTCTTCAGTAGCTCTGGGGTGAGTGTCTTCGAGACCACTATTTGCTTTTTTATTGAAGAAAGACTATTTCCCGTGTATCCTCTGAGTCTCATAGTTATGTCTTTCTTGAAAACGTCATGTTCCTTCCGCACAGCAACTGTCCTTTCACTTATAACATCACATTTCGTTCTCTTTGCTGCCAATTCCGTGTCTAGTGCCGCATTTGCTGCTTGTGAGACCGCGGTGGCAAACTCTACTTCTATTCTCCTATCTGGTTTCTTGGATCTCTCGCCTGATCCGCTGCAATTCCATCCTCAAATCCTTCTCGGTTAGCTCTATGTCGATACCCTTGCCTTTTTCCATCTTAGCGGCAATTTCACCTTTCCTAAGATGATAGAGTAGTATTTTAGGATTTGGGTGGTAGGATTTTATTTCTGGCTGAGAAACTCAAGACTCATGGAATTTTGGTCGGACATTTTGGTAGTGACTTGTATTTGGCATTTTTAGAAAATTTAACAAGGAGTGGGCTAAAAATTTCCTCATTCAAAGCAACGTATCACATAAACAGTTAAAGCACACAAGTAAACAGACAAATATTGCGTCCTAAACAAGCATGTGACCCTTTTGTGCCGAGGATAGGCCTAGCGGATTGAAGGATGCATATGTCTTTTTTAAGCCAATTCGTTATCCCCAAAATATTTCATTAATAGCATTAAAAAATGTTTGACAAACAGAAAATTGGGGAAAAGAGTTCGAAAAATAAATTACAAGATAAAGTACAAATAAAGCAATCCCACGCAGGGGATGATAACAAACTCCAAGCTCATTCTGATCTTTCACCAAGTCTGCTCCTCTTGGCTATGTTGACCTCTTCCCACATAGCATATCTATTCGCCCATAGGTGATCTCTTGCCAACTGAGCCCCTTCTTGATGTCTGAACCTCTCGACCGACTGGATCTGCTGCTCCATGCTATCATCTAATTCTGACATACATTGCCTAGATTTTTGTAGCTCTTGCTTCAACTGAGCTATGACTTTGGTATCTTCTGAGTGTCGATGTTGATGCTCTAACTCATTCCTATCAAACTTCTTTTGGAGTTGATGAAGTCGAATTTGATGCTTGGCTCCAACATCTGCAATAATATGGGGAACGTTTGGACCGGGTTCAATAGTTCCAGCGAGACTCTTCTTTAACCACTCTTTGTAATCCTTAGAACATTCCGGACGAAACCTATTCGGCACAGGCTCACCCAATACCCTTCGAGTCTTCCATAATTGAAGCATCTTTTTAGTAAAAGCGACTTCGCCATTTTCATGATCCGTCACAAATCTTGTCATGTCTTCGATCCAAGGAAGCTCTTGTTTCCCTCCTAGTTGTCTAAGTACTCGAGAAGGAGCATATGGCCGAGTTTCTCTTAACCCAGCAAATATCAAGTAGGGGGCCTTTCCACTGCGGATCGCAATTTGTTTTGTTACTACCAAACATTGAATCGACCACTGCACATTTTCCTCTCTCAAACCCTGAAGTCTCGGGTACCAAAACTCTTGGCCTCCAGTCCTGTTGAAATGATTACGTTGCACCCACCAATCGTGACTTTTGAGTCTGTTTGGTCTTTCCAAGGGATCTGGTTCTGTTGGATCATGAGATTTGATCAAGTGTCTCATCATCCACCATTGAAGTATCAGGTTGCACCCTTGAAAGAAACGTTTGCCGCTTTTACATCTATCCAATGCCCTATAAATGTCGGCAAGGATCATAGGAGCCAAATTATAGTACTTTCTTGCAGATCCGTAGCCTATTCCATAAAAAATAGCATGAGTAACCATTACTACACTTGGATGGATAATGTAGTTTGGTCCTTGGGGAAACACCATTGTCCCAAGTAGACATATCGCAAAAGCGAGGGGGCGTGTTTCCTTCCATTTTTCTTCAGAAACAAACTCTTCTTTGAACTTCTCGTAAGCTCTTGCGCGTCCAAATCGATAATACAACTTCCGAAGTGGAATATTTGACCCAGGTAGCCTGTCCATCCATTCAACTTAGACGAGTGACAATTTTTCTTTGATTTCAGCAAAATCCCATACTTTTGGAAAAAGAAGATCAGTATCGGGTTGGCGTTTCCTTTTGTTGCACATGCCGACGCTCTCGTAACTTGCAAGAACTTCATTTATAGTCGGGGTCAACTCTACTTCCCCAAATCGAAATACGATGTTGTCGCCGTCCCAAAATTTCACCATCGTTCCAATCAAGTCGGGGTAAGCCACCATTTTCATTAATGACGGGAGATGGCCTATGTGTCTTTGAACTTTCTTCTTATCTTCCTTGTTCATGAATTTCCACCAAACTTGGAGGTAAGGATCAGGTATAGTCACCATTCGGGTTCTCAACGGTTCAAATGTCGAATTCATCCTACAAGAAAAACAAACAAAGGTAAGTTAACCCCCACCCCACTTGATAATCGATTTGTTTAAAAATGACATATACATCCTTCAATTAAAACACATAAGTATGATTGTCTTTTTGTTGGCAAATGGGCCAAATAGACACAAGGTGGGCTTCTAATGGGCTCAACACGCCTTGGGCGTTGGGTCGACCTAGTTCAAAATGCGCTAAAAATTGGGATTCGATTTCGCTCTACACCAGTTGACTAAGAGTGGCTTTGAAAGACCGGGAACCCAAGCGGACAACTTAGGTTGGAATTCACGACAACCATTGGACGCATGACGTACCAATAAATCGCCGATCCTTCCGAAAAAGGGTCGAGTATAAAAAGTCCGGTTGTGATTATGCAGAAATCGTCCTTAATATACTATACATATAATAGGAAGATGATGTGAATGCAATGACAGTTATAACAAATTAAACACGTTGAGAGCAGATAAACAATTTAACAATTAATACAATTAGTCAAACAGGTCAAATATTATGGTTAGAACTTAATTAAATCCCCAGCGGAGTCGTCATTTCTGTTTTATTTAAAAATATATAGAAAGGGAAAATGACTGAGTTTTCAAAAAATCGATTAAACTTATGGTTTAAGAGAAATTGAATTTCCAAAAGAACAGAGTCGCCACTTAATTTTTAGTAAAAAAATCAAGAAAAATATAAGGTTTTTCAAAAAGATAAAATTGATTGAAAACAAGGGTTCGAGTTCAATGTACATTCCGAGAAGGTGTTAGGCCCTTGGAATGCCCGCTAACTTGCGGTTGACCGGCGATTTGACCAAAATGATTTTAGACTAATTTTGAAATTTTAACGAAGTAAAAGATCTCATTTCATTTAACTAAATATTTTTTAAATTTAACTAAGTAAAGGACTCACAACTTTGACTAATTTTAAAAGTTTAACAAAGTAAGAGAACTCATTTATTTCAACTAAATATTTTTAAAATTTTAACTAAGTAAAGAACACACAACTTTGACTTACTTTTTTAAACAAATTTTTTTTTTAACTAAGCAAATGAACCTATTTATTTATTACTATTATTATTATTTTGTTACTATTACTATTATTATCGTCATTTTAATTATCTTAAGGGAAATGGGCCTAAAAGGGGGGTTTTCTAAGGACAGTATAAAAATATAACTATTTTAATCTAAGTATGTAAAAATAATGAGAAATGACCATCTTTGGGAATTTAATTAAATTAAACCAAATCAAATAAAAGGTTAGAGGTAAAGTAAACAAAAGTAAATACAATCAAAATAATAGTGCATACCACTGTATACAGCAAGTATACAGCCTGTTGCTGCGTCCTTTTCCACACTTAAATCTGTGTATACATCAAACGTATACGGCTGTATACAACATGCATTTCGACCCATTTTTGTGTATATTGGGTTGTATACTGAATGTATGCAGCCTAATATAGGTCTTCGATCACCTGTACTAATTTTTTGGACCTGTATATTAAAATTCTTCATGTATACTAGTGCATACCACTGTATACAGCAAGTATACAACCTTTTCCTTGGGCTTTTCCGGAATCTAAAAGCTTGATTTTCTGCCCGGTACTGCCTGTGACTTGTTCGTCGTCTATTTTTGGACTCGAAAAAATGAGGTATTGGGCCTGTAAGGCCCCATCCATGAGATGCAAAAGGAAGAGCCTTTGAAGGCTTTCTCAGGGCAGCGGAACAGGGACGTCTACGAGCTAGGACGGGCAGCGACTTCCGACGACTCCGAGAGATTCCGGTGAACAAATAAGCAAGCAAAATACTCTAGAAAAACTGTGTTTTCTCTCAAATTTTGGCTAATTTCTTTAATATTTTCTCTAATTATCTTTCTCTGACGCAAAAAATTTCCAACTCCAAAAATCTCCAAACTTGGTTTATTTATTTATTTTTTTACAGTGAACAGGAAACTATTATATATAGAAGGGGATAACTAGGGTTTCGAATTTAGGAGGAAAAAGGCTGAAATCCGGATAGAAAGGGTCCAATTCAAAAAATCAAACTCCCAAAATCTTTCACCCTTTTGGGGAGACAACTTTTCCTTGCGATTTCAACTCATTCCGAAAAAGGAAAGGGGGGTCGAACGCGTGCCTGCTGTGTCACGCCCCGAGCCTACACCCTGGGCGGGACCAGCACCCAGAGACTATTGCTGGCCCCAGGTGAACCCTTGGCCTGACTTTCTTAACTCAGTGGAAACTTAACTCAACAGTACAACTCAATGCAATGAAAGGTTATAAAACAACCAACTGATGCATAACATGCCAAAAGGCAGCTCGAGTCTCAAAATAGAATATTTACATATAAACATAGATGAGAGACTCAATACTAACTGACTGACTGTCTATGAAGCCTCTAACATACTGAGATGGATGTTGGGACAGACCCCGCAACATCCTCATAACACAAAACTAAAAGAAACAAAATATTTGAGTCCTCCGGAAAGCAAGGAGGCTCACCACTGACTCTGGAGTGCTAAGCTGGATCAATGGCATACAGGATGCTGATCCGAGGTACCTGTATCTGCATCGTCATAAGATGCAGGCCAACTGGCATCAGTACATTGAATGTACGAGTATGCGAGCTCGAAAGCTAAACTACAACCTAAGCTTGAAAAGAGTACAAGAGAACACTTACCTTGGCTCTGTTCAACTCATGAATAACTGAACTCCATATATAAAGCAATAAGACACATGCAATATATAAAACTTGTAAAATTCTTAAAACATGACGTAGAAATCATATTTATAATATCATGAAAATATCATGTTTCCTCTCGAGGTCTACTTGTGCAATGTATGAATAAAGTCCCATACCCCCATCCATACTAGGCAGAACCCTCGAGGAACCATGCTCTTTCTACTGTGGGAGCTTCTCTAACCGACAAACCACCACTATGAATATGAGTGGTGATACAACGTTTTACCTCACGTTGCCCGAGGACCATCCTATACCTTGCCGTGATATAGGAAGCTAATGATACAACGTTTTACCTCACGTTGCCTGAGGACCATCCTATACCTGGTCTTGATATAGGAAGCTAACTTTACTAAGTGGATCCACTAGCTTAACTTTACGGGTTCATCTAAAAAGTATGAACCGTTAACTCCCATGTAGGCCACATGGTTCTTATGGAGAGTTGAGTTTAATATGAACTCGCTCCCCAAATCGGTGCTCGATACTACTCCCAAAATGCTTTTAGTTCATAAGTGTTTTAAACACATATTTCTTTAAATGAGATAATTACTCAAAATATAGCCCAAAGGCTCACTTGGAAACGATGTTCCTTTTTCTTGAAAACTAGCCCTAAGGCTCTTTTGGAATCATAGTTCTTTTCTTACTCAAATGTAAAAACATTTAGAAACTTCTTTGGGAATACATAGTTCCCTAATAGCTTTTGAGAAATGAACTCAACTTACACTCTTGACTTAACTTGAGTCTTGAGACTCTTTACTTAGCTTGAAACTCTAAGCTCTTTACTTGAATTGAAACTTGAGTCTAAAAATGAAGTTAAAACGTTCAATGAAGACTCTTGAAAAGCTTGGAGGACTTGCTTGAACTTACTTCTTAACATGGCTTGACATGACTCTAACTTCTCTTTAACTTGATACTAACTTGCCTTGAATTGAACTATGGATTGAAGGTATATGATCACACGTATTTGGATGAGTTCGGGATGTTTAGAAACACTTTGGGGTGTTGGAAACAACTAGGGAACATAGGTATAACACCTAGGAACATACATGAGAAAGCATGGAAGAATGGGGGAAACTTGGCGTCCTTGGCGCTCTGCAAGGCGCGGAGCGCCAGCCCTTGAAAGTCAGAAGCCACCTGCTGGCGCTCTGAGTGGCGCACCGCCCCAAGGGCTGTACCTCAGAGTCCCCTTTGGGGGGCGCTGGCAGGCGTGACGCGCCAATCCCCTTACCCAGGAATTCGACTTTTCTCCCTATTTTCTTCAACTCTAAACCACTCTTACTTCAAGGGCTTCAACCCCAAACACTAAGGATCATCATATCCCTCAACATACCATGGATTACAACTCAAAACACAACCCAATCATGTCCCACAACCAACAATAACTTCAACAACATAACTAACAACATCAACAACAACTAACAACTTCAACAACAATTCCAATTTTTTCTCAAATCATAAAATGAGCTTGGTGTGTGGGGGAAAGGATCAACCCACACTAAGAACTCACATACCTTGAAAGGGATCACCCCCGACGAAAATCCATGTTGATCTTTGACGGAAACTTGTTGATCTCCTCTTTCTCCTCTTCTTCTTCTCCTTTTTCTCTTCTTCTTCTCTTCTTCTTCTCAAGCCCTAGCTTTTACTCTTTTAAAATGGGACAAAAATGATCCAAAGATCAGCCCTATACCACAATATAATCCCAAAAGAATTGGCTAGGGAAAAGACTAAAATGCCCTTAATTTTCCGGACGGATTTCCTGCCAACTGCCCAACTTTCAATGGCCATAACTCACT
Organism: Solanum okadae; assembly: GCA_036553675.1. Classification (NCBI taxonomy): domain Eukaryota; kingdom Viridiplantae; phylum Streptophyta; class Magnoliopsida; order Solanales; family Solanaceae; genus Solanum; species Solanum okadae. The sequence goes on from CM071681.1 coordinate 3,446,570, forward strand.
CATAAGAACTCGGAATCGAGTAAACTCGGTGGCGTTGGAAAGGTCATTCCACAAGCTTCACAACCATAACTGGAACTACTCCTAAATCATCCTGAGCTGGAAGGTATGACTGCTCAAAGTTGGCCAAAAATTCATTTTTTTTTCCACACTTAGCCAAATTTTCCAGATTTTCAAATTCTTTCCAAAAATGACTATTTCAAATTCTAAGCCTCTTCCAAGCTATTTCAAATTGTCGGATGTTACATGCTGCCTGCTGCGATATTAAATGAGGATAGGGACGTCGGAGTTGGATGTTAACGTTGGGGGATTTTCTGGGTTTCTTCACGTGAAGGAGACGCAAGGGTGGGGGTCGTTTTGCTATTGTTGTGAGCAAAAATAAAGAAGAATGAAGTGGGGTCGCTTGGTACTGCACGTTGCTGGTGATGTTGTATGTATTAGTTTTGAATGTTATTGTATTGTATTGGTTGGGCTTGGGTTAAGGAATTATTGAAAGAATGGGTTGCTAATTGGAGGAAAATAGAATTGTTGAATAGGAGTTGGGCTAAATGAAAAGAGGGGTTGTTGGGTTGATTTGGGCTGCTGGAAAATGGGTATTTGGAATTGGAAAAATAAAATGGGTTATGGGAGTTGGCAAATGGCTTGATTTGGTTTAAAAGAAAAAGTTCTTTCGGATTTAAAAATTAGCCAAATTTAATAAACTAGTGAATTCGACTACAAATTAAATAAGACAAATTAATATTACTTAATTAACGAGCTTCTTAATCTTAACGAAATAAAATAATTAACTTAATTATAAACTAATTACTTTAACAATATAAACGACTAAATAGCCAAATATTTATATAAAGCTAAAAGCCTTTCGAGGCAATTTTCGAACATTCATAAAATATACTGATTAGACACATAATTATATAATAATTAACTTAATTATAAACTAACTAATTAACTCAAAATTGTAAACTATTAGATAACTAAACAAACTAACCAAATATCTAATTAAACAAAATCTTTTTGAGATGATTTTCCAATATTTATAAAATGCACTAATTATATACATAATTATATAAAAGGCATATTTTTATTTAACAATTATAACAAGTGACAAACTATTTGAAATAACTCGCAAATTATTCTATTATATATTTTTTTCAAAATTTCTAAAATTAATTACTTTAAATCATTTGAAAATTAAGAAGCTCGAAATTAATTATTATCGGGGAGGGTCAAAATTAGGTGTCAACACCAGGTATGTATATTTGTGGTTCCACGATAGGGTGGGGTTCTTGTAATTGTAATCATGTGGGACATGTTCTAGGTATTGGTTAATTCATGTTATTGTGACTGTGAGTCTATGTGATTGTGATAGTTGTTATATGTGTTGGCTAATGTTTACTATGTTGTGGTTATTTGTTTACATTCATGATTTGAAACTGACAGAGTGATCCTACCCGTACACTCTAGTTGTGTATTGATATTGCACCTGTTTTTTTTTTGTTGAGTACATAACATCTTTCAGGGGCTAATATGAGACCTCAGTTAAATGATGTTTGACTTCGAATCCAAGGTGAGCTACTCTTCCAGACTGTCATGGATTCCTCTACATCTTCTTGCCTATCTTTTTAGGAACAAACTTTAGATTATTAGTTTATGTTTCCTAGCTTTCAGGGTTGCATCCTCATTATTGACTAAATAGAGTTTTGCTACTATGATTTTCAGTTTCTAGAGGTCTTATTTTTGCAATATTTTGGACTAACGACTGAGTTTATACAAACTCAATTCTTTAATTGTTTGAAACTATTTTCTTACTATTTATTTTTATGACTTGAGACATTGTGTGTTGGATTAACTTTGGATGGATAGATTGTTCTCCCACCAGGTGGTTAATGTGGGTGCCACTCACGACAATAAGGTCGTAGAATATTTTAAATAATTGAGTGATATTTTTTACCTTTTCCCCTTGATACTATGTTAAATTGGGAGGTTCTTTAGCTCGTGGACCAACCACCTGCGTTGTCTTTTTTTGACTTTGAGTAATGGTATTACTTATATTGACATTGACATGAAAATGGAATATTAATTTAGTGCTTGGCTTTATTAAGACTAAGAGCTTGACTTGTTACACGAACAATGCATCGTACGTTCCATATATAAATTCATATCTCTATCTTTGTCTACCTTGAATATATAAGATTGTTATTAATTTAAGTTTAGAAAAAACAATAATTTATAGAGAGAAACAATAGTAATATTGAGGGAATAAATATAACATTTTGTCTTTCAAAATTAATTATTGAGCAAAGCTGTATAAATATACGTAACATGCATGAATATATATTCCAATACCTCTAATAATTGTTGACAAAATGGTGTCATTGTCATAAACCTATGTATACATTGAATGCGGGAATATGTCAAGTTCATGTCATGCATTGTCAGTTTTGGATCTAATTCCTTTACTAATATATCTAACTAGGGAACTTGGCCGCGCTTCGCGCGGCATTTAAAAACCTTATTAAACTTGTAAAAATAGTTTCTTTTAATATTTGACAAATCATGTAAAAGCTTAAAAAAAATCGAGAAACTATGTAAACTATGCATTGCCTCAATAACTTCATTTGAATTTGAGAAAGTAACAGTTGTTCTTAAATATAATTTTCTTCTTAATATTGATTTATTTCTTTTATGATAAATAAATGATTAATCATTGAATTTTTTATTCAATTGTAAAACCTTCAACTTCATATATGATGTATAAACTTGTTCTCAAGAATCTTATCATATAAGAGTCCTCTAAAATTATTTTTGATAACGATAGTGATTGTAATACATAAACTGGAGATGTAAAATTTGAGTCATCACAACTGACTCATGTTTTAAAGATATACTTACAAATCAGTATCACCACAATTTGCAAGTGATTATTGCTAATACTTTCCTTTTTGTTCAATTTCAAAGAATGTATCTTTCTATAATTGAAAACAATTTAATTTTATAGAGTAATTCTTTTTTACCTTTAATGAAACAATAGCCACACAAATAGTTAGAGAGTATTCTTGAAGACAAATTTCAAAACTCGTATAAAATCACTTCCAGAGAGATTTCCTTCAAGAATTAGCAATCAATGTAAGTTGTGTTTCATGCTCTAGAAGGCTAAAAGATTATGTTGCTATGGCTAGGATGAGAGCTTTATAGGAAGTGAAGATGCATATTCAACGAACACATCACATGCATATAAATATAAAAATAATCACTGAATTTCTTATAGTCGAATAAACAAATGATTCTAGACCAAATTAGATAGAAACCAGTCATTAGTCGACCAATAGTTGTTGCTTACCATTAAATCAACTACTCCCTCTGTCCCAATTTATATGTCACCTTTTATGTTTTGAGAGTCAAACAATTTAAATTTGCCCATGAAATTTTCAATTTTTTTGAAATAAATTTATATATTTGTAAACTACGTAAAAAGTACTACGAGTCACAATAATTGATAATTCAAAATGTTTAAAAGATCTATGAAAAATTTACAGTCAAAGATAGACTTGTTTGACTCTTAAAATCCGAAATGTGACATATAAAATGAGACGGAGGGAGTAGTATTTTACCTGTTGATTTTGTTTTGTATGGGAGAGAAGCCGCACCTTCCTGATGAACAGAATTCACAATAGAGATTGAGATTTCAGCAAATTTTGGATAATAATAGTTGTGTATTGTCTCTCTATATCCCCTAGGAAAACAATGGAGAGGGAGAATTATTGCAAAATAAGACCCTGCTCTTCACTTTACCGTTACACTAACAAATGCATATAATTAACGATAACAATATTAGAAAGAATTAAGGCGGAAAAGAGGATTGAATTTGTTGAGGTAGTCTCTGTTTCACAAACCTCTGCATCTGTGTGAAAGCCCATGCCCATGGAATGCAACATAATCAATTGAATTATCAAATAGCTGTATAAAACGCACTTTGACCGAATTTGTTTAATTCATCTGCTTAATCAAGAACCTCTGCATCTGCATCCATTTAGTTGATTGCCAAAGGCTATGAAAACATATATAATGCTAAAGCAATGTATAACGGATATAACATTATTGAAGTCATAATACATATCGGATTAAATGCCATTATAAAATGGAAAGAATGACAATGAATGCTCTTTATGGTAATACAATGCGTGTAACTGATAGTGAGCCTTCATGAGACTCTTAATGTGATAGTAAATTTTTGCCTGAGCGGTGCACATTCATATTGATAGAAGAAATAAGAAAAAAAATCCAAATAAACCAGAAAATAGATAAATGACAATGCTGATCAATGAGAGGTGCCACATCACTATTTTATTATCCAGCTTTATATATATATATAGATTCCTTTATTTTTTGCTCGCATTTTGATGTGCGGTTCACATAATTAGGTGTCCAACATACTTCAATTTCAAAAACTTGACAGTCTAAAAGCCTTTGAATCCTGTTTGACTCATTCTCCTCATCAGTTTGCCCTCCATAAAATGAATCAAGCTAGTAAGTTCCAAGTACTAAATGTTTTATATATATATATATATATATGATATAGACTACCAATTTTCAGCGATAAAATTCAATTCAAATTTTAGAGAAATCGAATTTTCAAAATAACTATAACAAATTGTCAAGATATTCTGTCATAAGTTTTTAAGCACCACATTGCCACCATTATTTGTATGAAAGATATTTTGAATTATCTCCTAAACCAAGAGAATATTTTATGTAATTATACTTAGATTTTTTACCCTTATTCTATCCTTCACAAAATCACTTTAGTTAAGATAAATTAATTTATGCAATAGAGGATTAAGACTTTTTTGTTTAAAAAATAGAGGATTAATAAGACTACTTATGCTCTTTTCCTTTCAGTTTTTGCTAGAATTTTTATCCTTTGAAAGATTTCACTATTTCAATTACATAATATGAATTCCTTGTGATTTGTAAACCTTATTTTATACATCAAAAAAATAAAAATAAGTTGTGTGGTTGAAGTTTCATTGTAAAGGACCCTATTAACTTGACAAGATCTAATTGTATTTTCCATGATATATCGTGATACTCGTGGATCATGTTTTATAAGTAATATATTTTTCGGCGTTTGTCTATGATCCTTTTTTAAGAATCGAACTCAGAAAATATGTTTGGGCATAAAATTTTAAAAATTGGATTTTTAGATTTTTTTTAAAAAAAAAATAAAAAACAACAAAAAAGTATTTAATTTTTTTTAATCCATATTTCTCACAAAAAGTAAAAAAATAACTCTAATTTATATTTATGGCTAAACATATGATATTATTTTTTATTTTAAAAATAAAACTATTTTTTTTCATTGGAAAGAGACCACAACTTTACTTTTAACATGAATGAGGTAAATGCTATCAAAAGACTTCGATTTGGCTAGAGAGAGAGAGAGAGAGAGAGAGAGAGAAGGTATTTGTTGGCATATTATTTCTAGAAGTAAAAAAAGTCTTTGGTAGGTTAGGAAAAAAATGTATTTATTGGCATATTATTATTGAAAATATGAAAGACTTTTGTTGGATAGAATAAAAAAAGGGTATTTATTGGCCTATATTATTTTGTATATGTATTTCGGTTAGATAATTGTATATTATACATATGTACTTGTATATTATGGCGAGAGAGATTGGGAAAGGGAGGAGAGAAGCGAGCGAGATTGGGAGAGGGAAGAGAGAGGCGAGCGATTGGGGGAGGAAAGAGAGAGGCGAGCGAGAGAGGACAATAATTTGTATAATGCACATCTTGTTTGTATAATTCGCAGGTACGTTTGTATAATTCACGTGTTTTTGTATAATTGGGAAATATAAAGTCTGAAATTATACAAATATAATAAAACTCGAAATAACGAATTGATTCAAACAAAAACGTATGAACTTTAAACAATTATACAAAAAATATATTATACCAATTATATTATACAAAATCCAAAAACTACACGTTTATACAATCTTTAAAAAGTTATACAAAAAAAGATTGAATGTATGTGATGACAAAACTGAAAAACCAAAGGAAATCATCGTCATATACAAATACAAACAATCGTATACAGATACAAATCACACAAAGAATTGTCAGCTACGAATTATACAAAGTGGCGAATTATACATATACAAACATGACTAATTATACAAACTTGAAGTCAGCCCACGTAATTAATGTATAATGGTAGTCGCGAGTGGTAATTATAGCAAACTATAGCTATGATGAGTAATTAAGTAGTATAAATTGCTTAACCATGTAATTTTCCCATTTTTTTAATCTATATTTTCAAATAATTAGGTATTTTAATTTTACCACTCATTAAGAGAGTCCAACCAAGTATCATATATTGAGGAAGATACACCTAGATACATACATTTTTTCTACTAGATACACTAATTTTTTTATCTATATTTTCAAATAATTATGTATTTTAATTTTACCACTCATTAAGAGTTTCCTATCAAGTATATATATTGAGGAAGATACACCTAAATACATGCATTTTTGCTACCATATATACTAAAATAAGGAGAGAGGCGAGCGAGAAGGGGAGGGAGGCAAGCGAGATAGTCATGCATATATCATGTATTTTTATATATCTTGTGTGATTCACATGTATGTGGGATACCGATACATAGAAAGTAGTGAGCGAGATGAGAGAGAGGCAAACGAGATTTGTTATGTATCTCAGAAACATGCGAATCCAATTGGATACAGTATATCTAGAACCATTTACATCTAATTCTAAACCAATGTATCCCAAGATAGATATATTTGGACGTACCAAAATCTGATAAGATTCGTGATCTAACAAACTAAAGTGTATCTAAATTAATTACTCCTAAACTAGTGAAATTTCGATAAGTTTTCCAAAATAAAATACTTTTTTTTTTGTCATTTTCTCCTCAATGGGTTAAAAATCTAACACCAAACTTCCATGATATGTCGTGAATCATGTTCTGTAATATTTATAATAACCTTTGCTGCAGCTAATTGAAATCTATATAAACACTATTAACTTGTAATCATTTTATCACCACTTTCTTTTCAAAATCTTTTGTTATACTTAAAAAATAAATAAATATGGGTGTGAAAGGCAAGTTGATTGCTTCAGTAGAAGTGAAGTGTGGAGGACACTTGGTTCATGATATTTTTTACACCAAAACTCATCACATATCCAACATATGCCCTAGCAAGATCCAAAGTTTTGAAATTCATGAAGGTGAAACTGTAAAAGTTGGTTCAGTCGTTAACTGGAAATATAATGATGGTAATATACACACATTATTCCTTTTTCTACTTATGAATCATTTTTCTTTTTATATATTTAGGTGTGTTTGATGGTACTGAGAAAGTTCATTTCCAATTGAATATTTTTCTTAAAAAAGTTTTTTAATGGTGTTTAGTTACCATAGGGTAAACATTTTACTCTAAAAAGAGAAAATAACTTCTTTCATTTGAGGGGAAAGTCATTTTTTCATATAAGTGTCTTAATTTTTAAGATCATATTATATGTTCCCAAAAGTTTATGTTACTTATAAGTTTCAACGGGTAATATTATTATACGCAATATTTTTTATTTTTTTTACCGGAGCTCCCATCCGTTTTGCCCCCTTGGTGACTCGAACTCGCAATCTTCGGGTTGGAAATGAGAGGTGCTTACCATCCGAGCAATTCCCTCTTGTCATTATACGCAATATAGATATGTGCAAAATCGAAAAAAATATTATTAAAAGAGTAATCAAGTTCTGAACCCACATTTGCAAAGTGTAACGAGTATTAGTTGTATAAATATAAACGTTGAACCAATCAAATTTAAATCATTAATGATCTGTTTTTGTTTGTTCCAAATATTTTGACATTATTAATCTTTAGTAATAAAAATATTTATCAGAACACCTTCCAATTTTCTGAAGAAATGATTTAACTTTAGCTTGTACTTTTCATAAAATATTTTCTCATCATCAATCAAATATTGTGAGACGTTATACAAACATTTTACAGATTTCATTGGAGAAAATGAAAAACAAAGAAAAACCTATAAAACGATCGAGCTAAAAATATGTAATTGTGAATGTTCAACTTGAAGTTGCTTATTATCATCTCTTATATTTTTTATTTTATTGATTATAGATGGAAAAGATAAGATTTCAAAGCAAGTGATTGAAGCTGTCGATCCTCAAACTAAAACAATCACTTGGAAAGTGATTGGTGGAGATCTGTTAGAGTTGTACAATTCTTTTACTATTATCACATCATGTGACCACCAATGGACTACATGGACATTTCTGTATGAGAAGAAAACTGAAGACATACCAGAGCCTCTCGTTCTCTTGGGTTTTGTCCTTCACGTGACAAAAGATATTGAGGCTCACCTTCTCAAGTAATAAAACATCAATGCTACTAAATGGCTCATAGCCCTATTTATACATATGCAAAATATATATATGTATGTTTACACACAAATATATATGTGTCTTTGTGTGATATTGACTAGCTAGCTAGTGTGTGAAATAAATAATAGTGTTTGAAGAATATATTACATATGTTCCTCTCGTTCTAGAGATGTATTTTTAATGTTGAATATATGTAAAATATTATTAAAATTTACCTATAACAAAAATGATATTTTAATAGTGTGCTTTACTTATATTCTCATTCTTTTGTAGTCAATTCCTTTTTAGGTTTCTCTAGTTTTAAGACGGGCTATAAATTTTAAACCTTAATTACACTTTGGTTTCTACTTTGCAAAAATAGCCATTGGGCCAACTAAAAAATCTGGAAAGTGGAGCCCAAAACACCTCCAAACTTCCTAAAAATATTTTAAACTCCAAAGTTAAAATAAAATAAATTACATTTTCATTCATTTTTATCTATAAATACTTTCTAAATTTCTTCATTTTTTCTACAACATTAATCTCCTTATTATCTCTCAATTTTCTCTTTAAGTCTTAATTTCTCTAGCAATCTCTTATTATTCTTGCAATTAACAACATAAAATAAAAGTTTTCAACTTTGGTATATCATCGTTCCATCACTTATTTATTTAGTATATTACTTCTTAAATATTTAATTATTTTTATTTTTTAAAAATTAATTTGCACGATGGATAAAATAAGAAAAGTAAGTATAAGTGTTAAAATTTGTATCTCGAAGATAGTAGTGGTAGTAAGAAAACAAACGGTTCTGATAGAGATGCCAAGACATGCCCAAAGGTGCCAAACAGACCTTTGACATGTTTAATTTAAGTACTACGTCACCATTTTTATTGGCTTAAGAGATATTCTGAATTATCTTCGAAATCAAGAGAATGAATATTTTGATAGAATTTCTTAACATGAATATTGATCGAATCTTGTTAAAGAATTACTCCAAGTCCGACTTTAAATTTTAAAGAATAAAGTTATATTGCCACAAGCTAAATATCTCTGTGTTGATAATCTCAATCCAGTTTTCTAAGTAAACTAGATGAGTTTTGCCCGTGCATAGCACGGGCCCAACATGATAATTTTATTTCAATAAGTTTCCCTTGTTTTTAATTTAATGAAAAAACAACCTTCATTTTTCGAACATTAGGTTTAAAACTTAGAGGCTGTTTGGATTGACTTAAAAGTTGGTCAAACCTACTTTTAAATCAGTTTTTGATTTCTAGAAGTGTTTGACAAATATAAAAAATAACTTGCAATGATTTAAAATAAGTTAGGAAGTTTTTGGCAATGTCAAAAATGACTTAAAATAAGCTAAAAATGACTTAAAATAAGTCAAAAACCAAAAGTTGATCTCTCCCTACTTTTATTTTTTGACTTAAAAATCATTTAAATTTGATTTTCTATTTTTTACTTAAAACCTATTTTTTTTCAAGTCAATCCATACGGTTAATTAGAATTAAAAGAACTAAGGGTGACATAACTAAAGTTGAAGTGGATGAGACTATGCAATAGCTTAACATCATACCAGAGTCGTCTATGCAATAAATTTGATTCTCCGTGGTGTACATTTTCATCCTATATAGGTTACCAACTATTTAATTGGCTTGTGAAGGAAGTGAATCAAAAATAGGGTAAGGTCATTGTTGTTTTGTGAGGTTGAGCCTACCAGATTTTATTACACCTGCATAGTTTAAATTTGGAGGAGCGACTTTATACTGAATATTTGCTTCAAAACAACAAATCTGTCTTGAAGAAAATGGCACTTTCCATCTTGTACATGCTACGAGACAACAATGAAATTAAAATGAAATGAAAGAAGCTTCAACAACAATATTTACAAATGAAATAAATAGGAATAAAATTGAGTGCCAGCTAACCTTTCGGAAGTGTTGCGCAAATTAGCTCGAAGTTAATGATAAGGTACAAACACAGACAATCAATATCAGTTCTAACCGCACCTACAGCCACATTGCAATCGTCTGATTGTGTAATTGCATGTATGAAAAGTTGTAGAATCTCAGGATTAGATATGAGGTTTCATCTGAAATGAAGGCATTATTAGCTGAAACACCCACACATCCCTTTGGTATTTTTCTCATCATTTATCACTGCATTGCCGATCAGTTAGTTAGTTACGTTCAATTTAATCTGCACAACACAATATCATAAACATCAATGACTTCAATATTGTAGTCAGGACCATCTCCAGAATTGACATGATTTGTTGGTTTAACCATGTCTCAATTTTCCGGCAAAGTATTTTAAAACATATAAATTTTTCATTCTTTTGATTATCACTCTTTATTGTCTAAAAAAAATACTTGAAAACGTTAAGCATTTTTATGTTTATATAATGCATGTATTTTGCAGTTTTCCAAGTCTTATGTCCATCTTCATCTATTGAACATAATTTCCTTTCTTAAAGCTAAAGATTTCACTTCAGTTTTTGTACAATGTCTCATCCCAAATGTAAGGTTCATTTGTGTACCAACATGTTTTCAAGAAGTACAAGAACTCTAATGCTGCTCCATTTGGAAATGCATTATTTTTTGTTATGGAAATATTACCTCAGATCTATTCATTATATTGAAGAATGAAGAAAGTCTCACATTAACCATTAATGAGATTCTCATGAGGCTTGAACAATTCTTCCTTCGAGCTAGCTTTTGAGGTGTAAGTTAAGCCCAAAACCTAATTTTATATGGTATCAAAGCAGGGCTCTTGTTGATGTTGGGCCCCATATTAAATATTGGACGTGAGATGGGAGTTTGAAGAGTCCCACATCGAATAGAAAAAGAGATGAGTGGTCTCCTTATATGGAATTGTGTGAATTGTGCTAACTCCCTCAAGAGCTAGCTTTTGGAGTTGAGTCAGGCCCAAAATCCATTTCTCAAAACAATATTCAAAGCATTAAGAGTAAGAAAGCTATATAAACTATTTGATTACTTCATTTATTGCAAGTCATACTTTCAAATAGAGGTCTAATAATGACAAGCATGGTTCCTGGGATACTATCACAGTAATCACATCGACATATCTATGAACTGATCAATATCTAAAAAGAGATATATATCATAGAGTATGTACCAGACATGAGAAAAAGAAAAGTTTTCAGGTTTATTTTACCTTGGAAATGTCAAATTTTCTCATTGAAAGCTTGTCAAAGCTAGGATCCAATAAATGGCGAAGAAACCTCAGGAGATTAAGGAACATAAATTCTAATGCCACAACATGAAACTGAAAAGTGGAGAAATTTCTCTCTAATACACATTTGTACTTCGAAGTGGCATATCATGATGAAATTTGATTTTGTAAACATAAGCTTAGAATATATCTTTTTACAACATTACAAATCATATATTTCAATGATACGAAACTTCAAGTAATCAAGTCAGTTGAGCATGTCATAAACAATGATCGATACATAATACATGTCTTTACTATCTTACAGATAATAGAGATTAGCAAATCGATGATTGCAAGAGACCGAACCTATTAATTAAAACAAAGAACAAGAATTTTGATACAAATTTCCTATCACTTTCTCCGGTACTAATGTCACTCCTGCAAAATTCGTCAGAAATTCAATACCACTTAATTAATGTTCTATTCCTTTCCTGTGAAGAGGTATAAGTCCCCATATCAATAATTATTAATTGAGTTTTATATTAAATTTTCTATATTTTATCGTACTCAATTCTGAATCTGATTAGAGCAATGAAGGCGCGCGGCAGAACTGACCGACACAAAAGACAAAAGAAAAAACTCTTCAAGAAAAACAAATGAAATCAAATAGCAGAGAGGAGATACTCACCTCAATTGTTTAACATTGCATGGGAAGACCAATGATTGGAGAAATTTCAAAGATAGAAGCTATGTCATCGGAAGAAAGAGAAATAGCTCATGTAAATGCCTCTAGGAGCAAGTGTGTGAAGGCAGACAAATTACCCTAAAGAAGTTGAACAAATGACATGAAACAGAGATGTCGAACATGGATCTTACCTCATATTTCCGCATATTGCGACAATATAGAAAAATTGACCCATCCATTAACGACAGCGCTAGGAATTACAGAGAGAGATAGCAGTGAACTTCAATTCTGGTGTCCATATTTGAAGTGCGCTACAACATCAATGCTTTAATATAATCAAATTAATGCCAAGACTAAGAGACATCTCATAAGTAGTTAGTAATAAAATCATTTAAGATATAAGCTAGCAACCTAATCTAGGATTGAGGAGCAATTGAGGTTGTTGTTGTTGCAGATGTCCAAAGAATTCACCCGATCAGAGCAACCAAGTTGTTTTTAAATATTAATATCAATAAAATCAGTAGATATAAGAATCATATCCTAAAACAATAAAAAGGTAAAAAGAAAATAATCTTTTACCTCACCTTTCTCTTGATGCCCTTGAAATAAAACAAATACCATAATAAGTGTGCCCATTAAAAGACTTTAATCCAGCCTTTCTCATCCTTAATTCTCCATCTTGAATTAGATGTGTTCACATGTTGATATGAAAATTAGATTAAGCTTTAAATGGAGATATTAATGTCACAAACTCCCTCGATATATATAGCTGACTAAGAAACAAAGCCTTCACCACAAACATATCCTAATCTTTTGTAGGAAATTGTCACGACCGCACCAGAACAACATGTAGATGTGTATATGTAGTATTAAATATCTTGGAACATTATATGGTCAAGTCTCGTCATTAAGTAGTTAGATATCATGCCGCATATCAATTTTGCCAATTTTATATGATGGACTTTCTACACACCAATGCAGTTGAAGCTCTATTATTATCTATATATACAATCATAAGAAAAGTAAAAGAGAAGAATTAGGGTAAGCAAAGTGTACATCAGTAGACCATATTTATGAATTAGTTACACTTGCACACAATACTAACAAATGAAGCAACCTCTAATTTTTTACCCATCAATAACAAAAACAGCTAAGGCTTTTATAGGGGATTGTAAAACAGAAATGAATTTAAACTATTCCAAAACATTTATATGTATATGTATAGAAGCTGAAGACAATTTTGTAATAAAACAATGTAGATTTCATTACCTATCAACATATATACTGATAGCAGCTAAGACTGCTATAAAACTTGCAATATCATGAGAGAACCAAACACATTGAGATTGACTCTCATTTGTAAGAGAAAAGATCACACAAGGTCTAGTGTCTAAAAAGTACATTCTTACACAAGATCAACCAGCTCATCTACTCACTAAAGGGTTCACAAAAATGAAACTTCAACATCTTAGTTTCAAGCTAGGAGTGTTCAATATCTTCTCACTTCCTAGCATGAGGGGAAGTGTTGAGAAGTATAAGACCAATGATAAGAGAAGAATTGAAATCACGAGGAAGAGGAACAATAAAGAAAGCAGAAAATAACCAACCTGTGAAGAAGGTTAATGAACTAAATGGCATCAAGGCTTGTCCACATTACTGTCGTCCTACGTTGTGAACTCTTTCCTTTTTTGAAGAAGGTCGACACTATCAAATACAACATCTAACATGTTCTTGTTGGAACTAAACTCAAGTGGGTCTGTCACACATTCCTCACAAAAAACCTCTGACATCTCTGTCAACTGTCTCCTCTTCTCTCGCATCAATGCGCCAAAATTTCTTCCAATTTATCAATACAGGAATAGAGATTTACTTCTATACAACACATATATCTACACCCATAAATATTAAGCTAGAACTTCAAAAATCCAACCAACACTCACCGGGGTAAGCCTGGATCATGGAGAATGAAAGAGGGCCAGATGATATGACCGCAGAAGAACAGAAAAAGATAGATATTTTATGCTGTTTTGGGCACCAAAAAAATTATTCATAATCCTCTAAAAAGTGAATCAGAGAGAAAAGGGTTCAACTTTTTTTTTGAATAAACTATCTTTATCTATGCTTTTTAATTATTATTTTTCTTTCGGTTGCTGATAAGCTGAGGTTGAAGAGACTATCAACTAATTGTTTTCTTATTCGAATAGCTATCTGTAAGGAAATGATTCCAAGGAAGTTGGATTACCACGTTAAATTTAAGTATTTACATCAGTATTTTATTCATGTTATTCACATAAAAGTCCACCATTTTCAGTTATCCATTCAATCTATGATTACAAAAGTTACAAATAAGAAGTGTAACAGCTATCAAGTTGCTCTAAAATTGATAATTTAAGCATTCTTCTCAGATGTACATGTTGTAGTATCTAGATATAACAAAATCACAAAATAAAGACAAATATGATTTAGAACTTTCTAGGTCTACATATTTTAATAACATGTCTTATATAGATTCTACATCATCTGATTATTAATCAACTTTTTTGATGAATAAAATAAATTTGGGGTTTCGACATCAAAAATTGATTTATTTGATATCTGGAGAAATTTTGAAATGATTAAGTTAATTTCAAGCTATTACAATGTTTCTTCTGTATGCTTTAGCTCTAACTCTAGCAGTGTACCTATACAAATATGTTATTTCTGCCATATCAGACTCTTATACACTGGAATGGACAACAAGGGAAAAAGAAAGAAAAACTGAAAAGCCATAGACAATAGTTCACAGTATATCGAAAAATTACATATTGACGCACAGTAGTGTAATACATTTTGTTTCAATTTGTTTGTCTAATCTGCAGTTTCCACCAACAAAGCAGCTCCTCTTTCATTAAAAAGGGAAGAAATAGTAGATGTAAATTTCATTAGTGCAACTGCAGAAAGTATTGCTCAATTTAAATATAGTTACTCCATTAAAAAGGATTTGGAGGTATCACTCAAGTAAATAATTAACTCCCTCATCTAACAAAGAAATCAAGAAGTTAGATACTTACATATCAATATGTAGTGATAAACTGACAAGTGACAAATCAATTACTTTTAATTGCTAGAAAATGGTTTATTCAGTTATGAAACTTTTAAAAACCTCAAACATACACATGATAAGCTCAACGATATAAAAAGGAAAAGCTTGAATCCCAACTTATTATAATAGCATATGAAGAGACCATGATAAGTGTCTACAAAAACTTACACATTTTTGTAACTTGAGATGAAGTTTTAAAAGCCAATATCTTACATGCATATTTGAGTTGCTTGATTCCAAGGACAACTCAAGATCCTCTTGTTGTCTTCTAACACACAAGGACCAACGAAAAATTTTTGATAAATATTACGGATAAACTCTTCCAAAAAAACAAAAAAGAAGAAGTAATAAAAGAATCTACCATAGAGACATTCAAAAGAAACAATATAATAAAAGAAAGTAGTTGTAAGTAAATGATGACCTATAGAAGGCTTGAAGAAGCTATTAATTTTCAATTGCATTCTTCAATTTCTCTGGTTCGAGAAAAAGAGATAATGAAAATTGAACGGAAGAAAATTAATGTGGCAGAACATCAAAGAAAGCGTTAAGGCAGAACAATAACAGTAGAAGACGTGAATTTAACCAATAAAATTTGAAATTCTGAACATCACCCGAAGAAGATTAGGGAAACATTGAGAGAAAAAGCTAATTTGATTTTGCAGTACCAGATGAAAAATCAAAGAGAACATAGAAGAGAGTTGGGTAGTACGATAACCACAGTAGTTATGAATTTAAGTTTAGAAATTGAAAATTTTAATCTTGATTAGGGAAAATATTGAGGCAAAAGGTGACCTAAGAATGCTCCATTCTTGGAATTTAAGTTTCCGGCAAATATATGAAGATGAAGTTACCTTGAATTTAAGTTTGGATGAAAGAAAATTCTGGACACTTGGAAGGAGTCTTCTGGAAATTCTCCATTGTTGGGGAAAAAGAAATGAAACGATGGAGTCTTCTGGAAAAGCTGAGGAAAAGCTAATTATTTCTTTTATCTTTGAGCAAATTGACAGATTTGCCCTTGGTCGTTCATTTATGGTGTTTCTATATTCTACTATACTATATTATAAAAGAGAGTTTAGACCCAAATATAATATATAATATTCAAGATTGAGACTTTTTCCAATCTTCAATATTATATATTATACTTGTGGGACTTTTAAAAGCTTTTATATATATATATATATATATATATATATATATATATATATATGTCACAAGTGGAAAAGTCTCAATCAAGGAAATGGAAAAGTCCCAATATATCATTTACAAATGACTTAAAAGGCATTAAAAATTACAATAATTACCAATTTAAAATATTTAAAAGCTATATAATAAAATAGGTTGACTCTCAGAATTCGATCAGGCTCACATATATTGGGACAGAAAAAATAACACATATCATTTTAAAATTACCAAAAAAGTATTATAAATAATAATAATTAACAACTTAAAATATATATCTTTCTACTAAATTATAAAAGGGAGTTTAGGCCCAAATATATATATATATATGTGTGTGTGTGTGTGTGTGTCACAAATGGAAAAGTCCATATCAACCAAATGGAAAAGTCCCAATATATCATTTACAAATGACTTAAAAAGCATTAAAAATTACAATAATTACCAATTTAAAATATTTAAAAGCTATATAATAAAATAGGTTGACTCTCAGAATTCTATCAGACTCACATATATTGGGACAGAAAAAAAAGTCCCAATATATCATTTACAAATGACTTAAAAAGCATTAAAAATTACAACAATTACCAATTTAAAATATTTAAAAGTTATACAATAAAATAGGTTGACTCTCAGAATTCTATCAGGCTCACATATATTGGGATAGAAAAAATAACACATATCATTTTAAAATTACCAAAAAAGTATTATAAATAATAATAATTAACAACTTAAAATATCTGAAAGACATCTTAAAAGGGTTAATTTTGTAATTTTATCCATATCACATAAATTAGGACAAAGTGACCAATAATGTACGTTATTTCAAAGTTACATAAAAATATTATAAATCACAATAATTAATAACTTAAAACATTTTTTAAAAAAATATGAAAATTTGGATGACTCTCCAAATTTCATTTGTGTCACATAAATTGAGACAACAAAAAATAACATATATTGGGTCCATTTTAATTTATTTGTCTTATTTTTTTCATATATTTAAAAATTGCGTAAAAATACTATAAATCATGATAATTGACAACATAAAATATGTTTTGAAAATAATACAAAAAATTCCATTGATTCTTGAAGTGAATCTATTGTAAAAATAGTATAAATCATGATAATTGACAACATAAAATATTTACAAAATGTTGTATGAGGATAGTCTTATTATGCCTTAAATAGCGTCAAAGAAAGTACATGTTTGTGATAAAAAAAACTTATTCCTTTATCCACGCAAACAATCGCTTCAAAAACTCGGTTATTAGCCCTAAAACATACCATTTATATTATTGGGCCTGTGCATAGCACGGGCAACATTATCTAGTAATAGAAAAAATATTGGGTCGAATCTGGTTGGATCAATCCACGTGGATGACCTATGATCCATGACCCAAAAAAACTTATATATTAATTTAAGTAATCTATCCTTCACAAAATCACTTGAGCTTAAGATAAATTAATTTATGCCATATTTCTTTCTTTTTTATTTTTCTAGGTTTTTATTCTTTGAAACATTTCACTATTTTAAATTTAATTTCTTGTAAGTTGTAAACCTTATCTTCAACATATATATTTTTTAAATTATAAGTTTTTTTATTTTTTATTTTTTATTATAAGTTGAGGGGTTGAAGTTTCATGTTGAAGGACAGCTAACACTAATCTTCCATGATATGTTGTTCCCCTCGTGGATCATGTTTTATAAGTATATACGTAGGAGACGTTTGATTATGATTTTTTTTTAAAAAGTTGAACTCTAAAAATTATTTTTAATCGTAAAAATTTAAAATTAGAATTTTTTAAGAACTTAAAAAAATAATTAAAAGGTGTATTAACTTTTTACACTTTAAATTACCGACAGAAGATAAAAAAAAAAACAATTCTAATTTGAATTTATGACACAAATACAATTATACAACTCTTATTTTCAAATATTATATTTTACTTTAAAAATAATAAAAAATTTGTTACCATAAAACATAATCCAACATCCATTTATAATAGCTTTCGGTACAACCAATTGAAAGAGAACACAATTTTATTTTAATAGGAATTAAGGTCATTTAGAAAACAATATTTGCATATTATTTCTGGAATTAAAAACTTTGGCTGGCTAGGAAAAAAAAATATTTGTTGGCATATCATTTCTAGACGTTAGAAAAACTTTGATCGACTAAAAAGGGGGTATTTGTTGGCATATTATTATTTATGACGTGAGACAGAGTCACTAAACAACCTTGCATTGATGTCAAATATTTTTAGACTATAGTTTCTATCTATTTTATTACCACTTTCTTAATTATCAAAACTTTTTGTTAAATCGAAGATTGGTTCAATTGTTAACTGGACATATAATGACGGTAAAATATACATATTTTCCTCTCTCTAGATATGAATCATTTTCGAACTGATTACTTGAAATGTGAGTTTCATTAAATAGCTTTTTCCCATTAAACTTAATAATTAAAGCTTGATAAATATTTGAGGAAGACAATTCTAACTTTTGACAAATTTAAAACATCAAAACTGCCCAAATAATGCTTAAGAGACTCTTTTAAACCTACTATAAAAATATAAAAAAAAAGATACTATTTTTTAAAATCATTTTTTCAGTAATGGCTAACAACCCAACCTAAACTTCTATGATATGTCGTGGATCATGTTTTATAATATTTATATAATAACATTTGGTGTAGCTAATTGAAATCTATATAAGGACTACCATTTCTAATAATTTTATCACCACTTTCCTTCAAAACTTTTTGTTAAGCCAAAAAAAATATGGGTCTGAAGGGTAAGTTGATTTCTTCAGTAGAGGTGAAGTGTGGAGGACATTTGATTCACAATATTTTTCAGGCCAAAACTCATCATATATGCAACATAAGCCCTAGTAAGGTCAAAAGTTTTGAGATTCATGAAGGTGAAACTGTAGATGTTGGTTCAATTGTTGAATGGACATATAATGATGGTAAAATATACACATTTCCCCTCTCTCTACATATGAATGAATTTTTTACATTTAGGTGTGTCTTATATTGTGAAAGTCCATTTCCAATTGGATATTTTTAGTAAAAAAGTTTTTGATGGTCATATTATTTGCTTCAAAAGCTTATGTACTTTATAAGTTTTAACGGGTAACTTTTGTCTTTTATCTCTTATATTTTCGATTTTATTGATTGTAGATGGAAAAGATAAGATGTCAAAGCAAGTGATTGAAGCCGTCGATCATGAAACTAAAACAATCACTTGGAAAGTGATTGGTGGAGATCTATTAGAGCTGTACGATTCCTTCACTATTATCACATCATGTGACCATCATTGGACTACATGGACGTTTTTGTACAAGAAGAAAACTGAAGACACACCGGAGCCTCTCGTTCTCCTGGCTTATGTCCTTCATGTGACAAAAGAAATTGAGAATCACCTTCTTAAGTAATAAAACATCGATGCTATTCAATGGCTCATAGCCATATTTATACATATGCAAAGTACATATATATATATATATATATGTATGTATGTTTACACACATATGTGTGTTTTTGTGTGTGATACTGGCTAGCTAGTTCTATCTAGCTAGCTATAGTGTGTGAAATAAATAACATTTTGTTTAAAGAA
Organism: Solanum okadae; assembly: GCA_036553675.1. Classification (NCBI taxonomy): domain Eukaryota; kingdom Viridiplantae; phylum Streptophyta; class Magnoliopsida; order Solanales; family Solanaceae; genus Solanum; species Solanum okadae. The sequence continues at coordinate 3,466,719 of CM071681.1, forward strand.
TATATTTCTTACTCCTTCCTTCTCAATTTATGTGACACTTTTCATTTTTCGAGAGTCAAACAGTTCAAGTTTGAAATTTACGCATGAAATCTTCAATTTTTTTGAAATGAAATTTATATATTTGTAAACTAAAAAGTACTATAAGTCACAATAATTAATAATTTAAAATGTTTAAAAAATCTATGAAAAACTTACGGTCAAAGTTAGACTTGATTGAATTTCGAAATCCGAAAAGTGACACATAGAATGGGACGGAGGGAGTATGTTCCTTTCCTTCTAGGGATGTATTTTCAATGTTCAAAATATGGAAAAAATCGATTGAATTAATTATTTTTTTGATTTTTCGACTTATTCGGTTGGTTTGCGATTAATATTTTTTTTGAAAAAGTTTGATTTTCAATTCAGTGATTGTTTCTAGGCTGCTTGCTTATGATTGTTGTTAACCCATATTTTTTCAGGTTTAAAAATGGATATAGCACTGTAATGACCCGAAAAATGTTGTTTTTAGAAATTCCATAAAATTACCATTTTATCTTTTCTTGAATTATTTCTAAACAGTCGCTGAAGTTGGTTTGAGAATTTTAAACTATTCATTTAATTATGGTAATTAATTTATGAGTAATCTTAAATGATTTATTTTAATTGGTGGTTAATGGGTCAAATTCATAATTTAAGTATTAGCCTATATCACTTGACCCATGTAAAAATAATAATAATTAAAGGAAGAGGGTTAATATCATTTGGTCATACCTCAAACTGCAGGTAAAACTTAATTAAGTTCCAATTTTGTTTTATACATGTTGTGTATTGGGTGGGCATTCTTTAATAATATTGTATGGTATGTGTTACTTGGAGGATACAGATTTTATAGATGGGTGTAGAAGCAAAATTGAATATTTCAATTTGCTGTTGTTAGTTGTTAACACAACATGGGTCCTTAAGGTTTTTTGTTGACAAGTTAGTGGTGAAATAATTGTCAGTTAGGAAAAATTTATCATTGGCAAAGTAAGACTTGCATAATTGCTTTCTGTGTAGTTCCATTGTTAAGGTTATCGATTTTTAGGTTTATTTTTATAAATTGAGAAATATTTGTTTTCCAACCTAGACTTTGTTCCATTATTAGTTGTATATTATTGGAGAAAAGGAATGAAAGTTGAAATTTAATGCAATTTTGTGTTTAAAAGTTTATGGGACAAATTGTAGTGGTGGAAGTTGATTTTTAAGGTCACTAATTAAGGTAATGATGCTTAATCATTGGTAGTAATTTTGGATTCCAACGTGCTGATGGTGTTGAGTTCTTAGTAGTAAGAATTAATAAGGTATATATTAGATAAAGTTGTCCAACAATAGTTGTCCACTATACTAAAAGTAGTTGTCCAGCAATATTTGTTAAATTTAGAAAATTAAGAGATATTTACCTTTTGTGTCTATTTTACCCTTGCTAATACTACTCTATTTATCATTTAACACATTTTTTGAAATATTAAATTTAATAAAGTTAAAGAATAAATTAATAATATTACATCTATTATTTATTATTTTTTAAGGGATACCAAATCAATAGTAAACCACTATTATTAGGCCGGGAGATTAATATAGATAGGTTAGAATGTTAATCAAGACATAAACAAAGTGTTTTTTTCCTTTTAAATAAAAGTGGGGGTTGTTAGTGAGATTGTCCAAACTTTAATTATTGTATTATGAAGTGATACTTGGATTGACTATTCCTAGAACTAGCATAGTGTTTTTCATATTTGTCATTCAAATATTAATGTTCCTCATTTTAAAATTATTTTTTAAGTACATATTATAGGGCAAGCCAACATGCATATATATAGTCAATGTTTATTATGGACACTGCAACCCAAAACATATTAATTGCCCAACTATTTTATATTATGTTCTACTAGTACATTTGCTATTGGCACGTCATTTGGTCCATAAGATTCCTTTCAACACAACTTTTATTATTTTAAAATAAGAATCAACTTTTCTATATTATATTTCAATATATATAGTTCTAACAAATTGATAAATAGTTTTCTTTCTTTTGAGATTGGAAGGCTCAATTAATGCATAGTTGAGAGCTAGCAAGAATGTGTTCGAGTCAATCAAGTAATTATAATACACAATTTTCTTATAACTTATACTTTCTCTTTTTCACTTTTATTTGTTCACTTTAAATTTTACAATTTTCTTAAGAAATGATATTAATTATAACACTTATATTGATTGAGGTATAATCTTATGTCTTGAGAAATGAGTAATTAATATTAAGAGTAAAATGTGAATAAATATATTTTACTCTTGATATACGAAGAATGACAAGTAAAAACAAACATCTATTTTTAGTATAAATGACATATAAAAATAAACAAATAAAAACATAGAGTATATTAGGTATGCAACATTTTAAATTACAAAATAAAATACAAAATTAATTTCATATATAAATAACTTACCATATAATAAATATCAAACATAATATTACTTAGGGAAAAAGGACAAATATACCCCTGAACTATCGTAAATGGTATGCAGATACCTTCCGTTATACTTTTGGGACATTGGTGCCCCTACCGTCCATAAACTAAAGTATATGTGCCCTTCACTGTAACGGAAGACTAAATAGGGACACGTGACACAATCTTATCTGACGATTCGAAATTTAATAAATGTCGGGTCGGTGGATAAGATTATTACATATGTATGTCCGTTAGTATAAAGGATATATATGCGCTAGTTTTTGGACTGCAGGGGCACCAATGTCCCAAAAGTATAACGGAAGGTCTCTACATACCGTTATGTGAGTTCTCTTACCGAAATAGTTATCAATGCAATATTAATATGACACAATTTGAGGCACTGTATGAAAGGGAATGCAGATTGTTCAAAGGGTGGTTTGAGGCTAGTGATGTGGAACCTTTGGGTGTTGATTTGGTTAGGAAAGCCTAGGAAATGGTGATGGGAAATCAAGCTAAGTTATTGACAGCCTATAGTAGGCAGTATACGGACCACATGGTAAGAGACATAACCTTGCAGGTTGGGGAACAAGAATTGTTTAATGTGTCACCCATTCAAGGAGTGATGAGGTTTAGTAAGAGGGACAAGCTTAGCCCTCACTATATTGGTCCATTTGAGATTCTTGACCGTGTGGGGGCTAATGGATTACAGGTTAGCACTACCTCCCAACTTGACTGGAGTTCATTTGATGTTTCATGTGTCTATGCTAAAGATATACCATAGGGATAAAGATTATATCATCAAGTGAGATTTAATAGTGTTGGACAAGGACTTGCAGTATAAAGAGAAACCGATTGTGATTCTTGATCGGTATGTCCGTAAGTTTGGATAAAAGAAATCAGATCAGTAAAGGTCACATGGAAACATCATCTACTTCGGAGACCGCGAGAGACGTGCAAGACAAGTACCCTCACTTGTTCGATGATTCATGTACTATACTTTTTTCATTTTTAACCTAGTTTTTCTTGTTTGATCACCTGGGGACGAGTGATGGGATACACTGGTATTTGTTGTAACAACTTATTTTGATCGTTATGACTAGGTCAATGGTGAATGAAATCGGGCAAGAAAACTTTTCATTAGAGACCTAAAAATTCTAGGCTAGACCAGCTCAGAGAAATTTGAGCGAGGCGAAATCTAGGGCCATCCGAGAATGGATGAGGCAAAATGTCTAGGCTTGATTTATAACTAAGAACCCGTAGGACATTATTACAAAATTGATTTTGGGTGAGTAAAACTCCTAGAATCAAACTTGGGATGAAAGAGATATAAGGGAGAAAAGTATGTTGAAAAATGGACTTTTTAGGAATTTTTGAGTCTCTAAAGTTATTAATCCGCTATAGCGGGCGGTAGGACACTATAATGGGAGAGTGCATGCGCTATGGCGGGGTGACAATTGCTATAGCGGGGTAAGTCAGGATTTTACGCAGAAAAAGTCTCAAAACCTTTTATTTTATGCATTAATGTTTTTGAGTTTGAGAGGAGAAAATTAGGGCAATATCTACCCAATTTTTCATCGGTAAAGGTAAGTTCATTACTCCCCGTTCTTGAAATTTGATTCTTAAGCCTTAGAATCTAGGGTATTACTCTTGGGGGAGGATTTTGATTTGATTTAGTGGTGGGAAAAAGCCTCGGGTCTGGTAAAATGATCATGAATTGGCCCGAGTTGGATTTGGGTATAAGTTGGATATATTTAGGCCATTTTTGATTGATTGTTATTTTATTTATTGCTTTAGACCAAGAACAAGCCATGGCACCGAGAAAAGGGAAGGCTCGGATTCTTTAGAGCATTGAGGCTTAATTTGAAATAGGTATATAGTTGTATGTTTTCAAGTTTATGGATGTACACATGTCTACCACTTTTTAGTATCACTTGTGTAATGCATGTTGGGCAAGACATAGAAAAACATATGAAATATCATCATGTTGATAATCTCATGCAGTGAACCTTTTTACTTTGCTTATGGTTTTAAGTGTTATTGTTCATTGTGATTGTGATTGTTTATGATTGTTTGGGATTGCTGGTTGGCTCAGGTACCACACCGATATATGAATAATAATGGTTGGCTCGATACCATACCTCGTAAGAATATTAATTATAGTTGACTCGGATACCATGCCGATACACTAACAGTTTGTGTGTGGGTTTCTTGAGAGGACCAGGTATGTGTATTTGTGGTTCCACGATAGGGTGGGGTTCTTGTAATTGTAATCATGTGGGACATGTTCTAGGTATTGGTTAATTCATGTTATTGTGACTGTGAGTCTATGTGATTGTGATTGTTGTTATATGTGTTGGCTAATGTTTACTATGTTGTGGTTATTTGTTTACATTCATGATTTGGAACTGACGGAGTGATCCTACCAGTACACTCTGGTTGTGTATTGATATTGCACCTGCTCTTTTTGTTTGTTGAGTACATAACATCTTTCAGGGGCTGATATGAGACCTCAGTTAAAGGATGTTTGACTTCGAATCCAAGGTGAGCTACTCTTCCAGACTGTCATGGATTCCTCTACATCTTCTTGCCTATCTTTTCAGACACAAACTTTAGATTATTAGTTTATGTTTCCTAGCTTTCAGGGTTGCATCCTCATTATTGACTAAATAGAGTTTTGCTACTACGACTTTCAGTTTCTAGAGATCTTCTTTTCGTAATATTTTGGACTAACGACTGAGTTTATACAAACTCAATTCTTTAATTGTTTTAAACTATTTTCTTACTATTTATTTTCATGAGTTGAGACATTGTGTGTTGGATTAACTTTGGATGGATAGATTGTTCTCCCACCAGGTGATTAATGTGGGTGCCACTCACGACAATAAGGTCGTAGAATATTTTAAATAACTGAGTGATATTTTTTACCTTTTCCCCTTGATACTATGTTAAATTGGGAGGTTCTTTAGCTGGTGGACCAACCACCTGCGTTGTCTTTTTTTGACTTTGAGTAATGGTATTACGTATATTGACATTGACATGAAAATGGAATATTAATTTAGTGCTTGGCTTTATTAAGACTAAAGCTTGACTTGTTACACGAATAATGCATCGTCGTTCCATATATAAATTCATATCTCTATCTTTGTCTACTTGAATATGTAAGATTGTTATTAATTTAAGTTTAAAAAAAACAATAATTTATTTAGAGAGAAACAACAGTAATATTGAGGGAATAAATAGCACATTTTGTCTTTCTAAATGAATTATTGAGCTACGCTGTGTAAATATATGTAACATGCATGAATATATATTCCAATACCTCTAATAATTGTAGACAAAATGGTGTCATTGTCATAAACCTATATATACATTGAATGCGGGAATGGATAAACCTTATATTAAATAAATAAAATCCTTCCGTTCTTAAGTAAAAAAAAAATGTCTTTTGGATTATAATGCCACATCAAATTCTAAAAATGTGCGTACTATGTGAACTTAAAATTTAGTGTAGAAAGTTCTTTATTTTCCGCTTGCATTTTGAAAGCCTTTGAATCCTGTTTGACTCGTTCTCCTCATCAGTTTGTCCTCCATAAAATGAATCAAGCTAGTAAGTTCCAAGAACTAAATGTTTATATATATATATATATATATATATAGACTACCAATTTTCAGCTATAAAATTCAATAAATTTTAGAGAAATCGAATTTCAAAACAACTATAACAAATTGTCAAGATATTCTGTCATAAGCATTTAAGACCACATTGCCACCATTATTTGTATGAAAGATATTTTGAATTATCTCCTAAACCAAGAGAATATTTTATGTAATTATACTTAGATTTTTTACCCTTATTCTATCCTTCACAAAATCACTTTAGTTAAGATAAATTAATTTATGCAATAGAGGATTAAGACTTTTTTGTTAAAAAAATAGAGGATTAATAAGACTACTTATGCCCTTTTTCTATATTTTTTGCTAGAATTTTTATCCTTTGAAAGATTTCACTATTTCAGTTACATAATATGAATTCCTTGTGATTTGTAAACCTTATTTTATACATTAAAAATAATAATAAGTTGAGTGATTGAAGTTTCATTGTAAAGGACCCTACTAACTTGACAAGATCTAATTTTTATCTTCCATGATATATCGTGATATACGTGGATCATGTTTTATAAGTAATATATTTTTAGGCGTTTGTCTATGATTTTTTTAAAGAATTCAACTCCGAAAATTATAAAAGTTGGATTTTTGGATTTTAAAAAAATAAATAAAAAACAACAAAAGAGTATTTTAAAAAAATTTCAATCCATATTGCTCACAAAAAGTAAAAAATAACTCTAATTTATATTTATGGTCAAACATATGATATTATTTTTTATTTTAAAAACAAAAACTATTTTTTTTCAAATATAAAGAGATTACAACTTTACTTTTAACATGAATGAGGTATTGATTTGGCTAGAAAAAGAGAGAGAGAGAGAGAGAGAGAGAGAAGGTATTTGTTGGCATATTATTTCTAGAAGTAAAAAAAGGCTTTGGTAGGTTAGGAAAAAATGTATTATTTCTGAAAATATGAAAAACTTTTGTTGGATAGAAAAAAAGAAGAAGATGTTTGTTGGGATACTATTTATAGACTTGAGAAAAACTTTAATTGGCTAGAAAAAGAGGATATTTATTGACATATTATTTCTGAAAATACGAAAGACTTTGATTTAATAGGAAAAAAAGATGTTTGTTGATATACTATTTCTAGACGTGAGAAAAACGTTTTCTTTTTTTGAAATGAAAGTCATAAGTTGATTAACTCCAATTTATGATTTTTCAATTTATAAGCATTGTTAGTTAAATCAAGAGTTTCACAATTTTATCTTTAATATTTTTTTATTTTTTTTGTAATTCTCAAAAATACCTTTTTAAAGACAAAAAAAATTCGTACCTACTCTCCAATCTATATTCTTTCTTCATCCCTTTTCTTACAAAATACTCTTAAATTTATAATTGCGGTGATAAAATTGAGGGTGTTTTAATCATTTATCATAAGAAAAATTATTAATACTTATTTTACTATAAACATCAACTGATTAATTTTGCTTATCTGTAAAATTAAATTTGATACGTATAATTATCTTCAGTAATTTTATTTAAAAAAATTGTGGTTGAAGTTTCATTGTGAAGGACAATATTAACTTAGCAAGACATATACATAAAATGGACGAGAAATTGACAAAATTAATAGTAGGTTTAAAATAGTTTTTTAAATTAATTGAGCAATTTTGGATTTAACTTTGTCAAAATTAAATATGATTGGACTTCATCAAATAGTTACCAAACTCGCTAGAACTGTGGAAAAACAATTAACCAAAAACATCAAATACTTCAATCAAAATATCAGACATAAAAAAAAAAGAAGACCAAAATAACATAAATTACAAACTTCGTATTTCTAAATGAGTTCCATTAAATTATTTTTTCTCATTACATTAATAAATTATGACGAAGTCAATTCTCATTTTTGATAAACTTAAATGATCAAAACTGCTCAAGCAATAGAGACTCTTTTAAATCTACTATAAAAAAAAATTAAAAGGGAAAATTATCTTATTAGACATATATCCATATCATATATACTAATTTTTTTATCTATATTTTCAAATAATTAGGTATTTTAATTTTACCACTCACAAGAGTTTCCTATCAAGTATCATATATTGAGGAAGATACACCTAAATACATGCATTTTTGCTACCAGATATACTAAAATAGGAAGAGAGGCGAGCGAGATGGGGAGGAAGACAAGCGAGATAGTCATGTATATATCCCAAATACATGGGAATCACACTAGATATACATGTATTTTTTTATATCTAGTGTGATTCAGATGTATGTGAGATACCAGATACATAGGAAAGTGTTGAGCAAGAGGCAAGCAAGATTGTTATGTATCTCAGATACATGTGAATCCAATTGGATACAATATATCTAAAACCATTTGCATCTAATTCTAAACCAATGTATCCCAAGATAAATATATTTGGACGTATCAAAATCTGATAAGATTCGTGATCTAACAAACTAAAGTGTATCTAAATTATTTACTCTTAAACTAGTAAAATTTCTGTAAGTTTTCCGAAATAAATTAAAATACTTTTTTGTCATTTTCTCCACAATGGGTTAACTATCTAACACCAAATTTCCATGATATGTCGTGGATCATGTTCTGTAATATTTATAATAACTTTTGGTGCAGCTAATTGAAATCTATATAAACACTATAACTTGTAATCATTTTATCACCACTTTCTTTTCAAAATATATCTTTTGTTATACTTAAAAAAAAGAAAAAGAAATATGGGTGTGAAAGGCAAGTTGATTGCTTCAGTAGAAGTGAAGTGTGGAGGACATTTGGTTCATGATATTTTTCACACCAAAACTCATCACATATCCAACATATGCCCTAGCAAGATTCAAAGTTTTGAGATTCATGAAGGTGAAACTGTAAAAGTTGGTTCAGTCGTTAACTGGAAATATAATGACGGTAATATATACACATTATTCCTTTTTCTACTTATGAATCAATTTTCTTTTTATATATTTAGCTGTGTTTGATGGTACTGAGAAAGTTCATTTCCAATTGAATATTTTTCATAAACAGTTATTTAATGGTTTAGTTACCATACTGTAAACATTTACTCTAAAAAGGGAAAAGTCATTTTTTCATATAAGTGTATTAATTTTTAAGATCATATTATTTCCTCCCAAGAGTTTATATACTTATAAGTTTCAACGGGTAATATTATTATACGCAATATAGCTATGTGCAAAATCGAAAAAAATATTATTAAAAGAGTAATCAAGTTCTGAACCTACATTTTGCAAAAGTGTAATGAACATTAGTGTTATAAATATCAACGTTGAACCAATCAAATTTAAATTATTAATGGTCTATTTTTGTTTGCTCCAACTATTTTGACATTATTAATCTTTAGTAATAAAAATATTTATCATAACACCCTCCAATTTTCTGAAGAAATGATTTAACCTTAACTTGTACTTTACTTAAAATATTTTCTCATCACCAATCAAATATTATGAGACGTTATACAAACATTTTACAGATTTTATTGGAGAAAATGAAAAACAAAGAAAAACCTATAAAACGAGCTAAAAATATGTAATTGTGAATGTTCAACATGAAGTAGCTTATTACCATCTCTTATATTTTTTATTTTATTGATTATAGATGGAAAAGATAAGACTTCAAAGCAAGTGATTGAAGCTGTCGATCCTCAAACTAAATCAATCACTTGGAAAGTGATTGGTGGGGATCTGTTAGAGTTGTACAATTTCTTCACTATTATCACATCATGTGACCACCAATGGACTACATGGACATTTGTGTACGAGAAGAAAACTGAAGACATACCAGAGCCTCTTGTTCTCTTGGGCTTTGTCCTTCACGTGACAAAAGATATCGAGGGTGACCTTCTTAAGTAATAAAAATCAATGCTACTCAATGGCTCATAGCCCTATTTATACATATGCAAAATATATATATGTATGTTTACACACAAATATATATGTGTGTCTTTGTGTGATATTGACTAGCTAGTTCTGTCTTGCTAGCTAATGTGTGAAATAAATAATATTGTGTTTGAAGAATATATTACATATGTTCCTCTCGTTCTAGAGATGTATTTTTAATGTTCAATATATGTAAAATATTAGTAAAATTTACCTATTACAAAAATGATATATTTAATAGTGTGCTTTAATTATATTCTCATTCTTTTGTAGTCAACTCCTTTTTAGGTTTCTCTAGTTTTAAGATGGGCACTAACATAAATTTCAAATCTTAAATTACACTTTGATTTCGACCCCTTCTATTACATCATGTGTTAATTCAGTCAAGTGGACTGGGTCAACTCGGTATCAGCCCGATAAGCATGACCCAGTAATGTCCCGGCACGGCTAGGAATGGGTCAGCTCCTTTGACCTGATTCATGGGTTGGGTTGGTGGCTGAGCCGTCTAGGCACGGGAGCTTGGTAGACCGGCCTAGTAGTAGATCGATAGCAGGCTAATGGTTATTTTTCCAACTAAAATATCTGGAAAATGGAGCCCAAAACACCTCCAAACTTCCCAAAAATATTTTAAACTCCCAAGTTTTTTTTTTTAAAAAAATATATATTTTGATTCATTTTTTACCTATAAATACTTTCTAAATTTACATTTTGTTTCATTTTTTACCAAAAACTTGTATATCCTTGTGTTTATTGGTTATAGATCATACCATATTTCAACCAGAAGACTGTATGTTCCAAGACGTGATTTTTGATGAATTCACATTGCCTTATGTCAACTCAGAACAATCACAAATAGATTCAATTATTTCAACTCACTTACCTCTATTTGTTTAGTGTTTTATTTAGAGTTTTTGGCCAAATATCATTTATGGTGATGTTATCTTTAGAACCATTGTGGGAAGTCTTTAGTACTTGAGACTCACTAGCCAGACATGATATATATTTTATGCAATAAATCTGAAGAGGAGACTGACCCTGCCTTTCCCACATAAAAGTACGATAACACTTGTCTATACCTTTTATCCTTGTATCATCAGTCTCTGTACCTTCCTATCTAGTGTTATGACAAGCAAGTTGAAGATGTGTCATATGTCATATTTTGTCTAGTCACCTCAACCTAGTTCTTCTTTGGCCTGCCTCTACTTCTTCTTAAACCTTTTACAGCCGGTCTCTCACATCTTCTTACTAATTTATTCACACACCTCTTTGTCATATATTCGGACCATCTCAATCTCACTTCCATTATCTTGTCCACCACAAATGTCAATACCACATTGTCCTTTATAAACTTGTTCTTAATCATATGTCTCCTAGTATGCCCACACATCCAAATGAGTATCTTCATCCCCGCTTCCTTCATCTTCTGAATGTGTGCATAAAGTAGGTCTAATTAACCATCACTCTATATATAGACTTATCTTTAAGCTTCGGTAACACATTCTTAATTATCACAGAGTACCCTGGAGGCGAGCCTCTATTTCACCCACCTTGCTCTAATATGATGTATGTCCACATCGTCATCTTCCCGTTACCTTAGATTATACAACCAAGATACTTGAAACTTTTTTTGTGTGTGTATGGCTTATATATTGATCTTCCTTTTCACCTTCATTTCATGATTTGAATCACTAAACTTGTACTTGTCAAGCCCCGAGCCTACACCCTGGGCTGGACTAGCACTCGAGAACTATTGTTGGCCCCAAACGAACCCTTGGTCTGGTTTACTTACTCAACAAAAGACTTTACTCAAGATAAATATACTTTAAAAAAATAAACTGAACTGCTCAATAAATAACTTAGAATGTAATAAATAACATTCACTGCCAAAGTGGCAACTCAAGTCTCAACTTAACTGAAAGGGAAAGTAAAGATTCATGAACTAACATCACTAACTCTGTCTATGAAGCCTCTAGACAACTGCGATGGACGTCAGGACAAGACTCATGACATCCTAATGAACTAAAATACTTAAAGCAATAAAAAGGATCATCCGAAAATCTAGGAGGCTCACCAACTGACTTTGAGTGCTCAACTGGATCAACGAGGCGCTGCATGCTGATCCTGGTTACCTGTGTCTGCATCATAATAAGATGCAGGCCAACTGGCATCAATACATTGAATGTACGAGTATGCGATGGGAAATCTAAAACAACGCATAAGCTTGAAAGGAACTGAAGAACTTACCTGGCTCAACTCAACTCAGCTCAACTGAACTGATTTTAATATAAAGCAGTGTAAATAAATGCAGTATAAAGAAAAGCTTTAAAACATGGTTTTCAACTCTGTGTATTTAGAAATACAATAATAACTTTGTATGTATGCAAAAAAACAATATGAACTCTGTTTGTATATGAAAATACAAATATTTCTGATGTATATTAAAATACAAAATATTGCTATGAGAGTTTCTCTAACCGACAACCATCACTTAAGAGCTATCATGATGATACATCGTTTTTCCGTACGCTGCCAGGGCCATTGTTGCTCCCAATTTCACACGCAAGTGTACGCGGTCGCGCAAGTAATATAGTGGCTCTTAAAAGAACCAGATTATCGAACCCAAAAGACTTGTCAATTAACTATTTTTACTAAATTATACTGATCTAATTTATTTAGTTAAGAGAACCAAAAGAGAAGAATGCAAGAACAAAATAATAAAATTACTTACAATAGTTGGAAAATCTCAAGGCTACAACATGTATTGGATTTCATGTATCATACTTTTAGCTTAGAATTCACTTCAGTTGTCAAATTACTAGTTTATAGGGTTGATAGTATGGTCCGGGTGGTTCGCCTCTCGCCGGCTACCCCAGTTAGCCATCTAACTACATCGTTAAGCGGGGATAGATAAACTAACTGGTGAGCATTTATATTTCATCCTATTTCGTAACCAAGCAAGGTGTTCGTCTGGGCGTCACTCCTGAACACTAATCACCTCAATCTAATGGGTGGACCGAGCTCTCTATATTCTTGGTCTATCTAATCCCTCCTCGTTTGATTTTAAGATTAGACACTAGATTTATTTTATGGTGTGCAAGCATAAAATAGTAAAACAAGAATATAGAAGTAATTTGGATTGACAACCGAAAATCAATTCATAAAGCCTCAAATAATCAACATTGAATCCGTAGCTACAGCCCCAGAACAAGAGTTTTAGCTACTAATGTCTAAGAAAACAAGAAGAAGAAAAGAACCCTCAAAAGTATTGACAACTTTCCCTTCAAAAGGTGTCTCCTCCTTACTCTTGATACCTCCCATAATTATTTCTATGGACTATTTATAGATATAATAAACCCTAAATAAAATAATTGAGTCCAAAGCAAATTAGGAATCCAAAACCGAAGCCAAAAGGAATTGGAATTCCTCCCGTGCGTAAGACACTGTAGCTGCCATGTTGGGTTGCTGCTACCGTTATCGGCTGCCACGTGGCAGAATATTGATAGTCTTGTTAAAGAATTACTCCATGTCCGACTTTGAATTTCAAAGAATCAAAGTTATATTGCTACAAGCTAAATGTCTCTTTGTGTTGATATTAATAGGGGAAAGTATAGATTTAAGTGGAATATCGACCTCATGAGGTCTCTTTTTAGCGACCTATTTTTGAGGTTTCTGTTTATCACTATTTGTAAAGAGAGATTAAGCAGTTACTTGGTATGTGTTCCCTCTATTTTTGAAATTGAGATAAGATGTAATCTCAATCCATTTTTTCTTAGTAAAATTATGGGTCGGATCAGGTTGGATCAATCCACATGGATGACCCAAAAAAAACTTACGTATTTTATTTAATTAATCTATCCTTCACAAAATCACTTAAGACTAAGATAAATTAATTTATGCCATATTTCTTTCTTTTTTATTTCTCTAGGTTTTTATTCCTTGAAACATTTCACTATTTTAAATTTAATTTCTTGTGAGTTGTAAACCTTATCTTCAACATATTTTGTTTTTAAATTATAAGTTTTTTTATTTTTTATTATAAGTTGAGGGGTTGAAGTTTCATGTTGAAAGACAGCTAACACTAATCTTCCATGATATGTTGTGCCCCTCGTGGATCATGTTTTATAAGTATATACGTAGGAGGCGTTTGATTATGATTTTAATTTATTTTTTTTTCTTAAGTTGAATTCTGAAAAATATGTTTAATCATGTAGATTTTTTAAGAATTTTAAAAAATAATTAAAAGGTGTATCAACTTTTTACACTTTAAATTACCAACAGAAAATAAAAAAACAATTATAATTTGTACTTTATGACCAAATACAATTATTCAAACTCTTATTTTCAAATATTGGCATATTATTTCTGGAATTAAAAAACCTTGGTTGGCTAGGAAAAAATATATATTTTATGACGTGAGAAAGAGTCCCTAGACAACCTTGATGTCAATATTTTTAGACTGTAGTTTCTAACAATTTTATTACCACTTTCTTATCAAAACTTTTTGCTTAATCGAAGAAAAGATCTGAATGTGGTAATAATTAAAGCTTAATAAATATTTAACGAAGACAATAATTCTCACTTTTGACAAATTTAAAACATCAAAACTCCCCAAATAATGCTTAAGAGACTCTTTAAACCTACTATAAAAAATAAGATCGATATATATATTTTTTTTAAAAAATATTTTCTCAGTAATGGGCTAACAACCTAACGCTAAACTTTCATGATATGTCGTGGATCATGTTTTATAATATTTATATAATAACTTTTGGTGCACCTAATTGAAATCTATATAAGATTACAATTTCTAATCATTTTATCACCACTTCCTTTCAAAGCTTTTTGTTATAATATATCTAAAAAGAAATATGGGTGTAAAAGGCAAGATAGTTGCTTCAGTAGAGGTGAAGTGTGAGGACACTCGGTTCTTGAGATTTTTCACGCCAAAACGCATCATATATCCAACATAAGCCCCAACAAGGTAAATTTTTTTGAAATTCATGAAGGCGAAATCGTAAAAATTGGTTCAATTGTTAACTGGACATATAATGACGTAACATATACACATTTTCCTCTCTCTACATATGAATCATTTTCGAACTGATTACCCTATTATTATCTCTTATATTTTCGACTTTATTGATTGTAGATGGAAAAGATAAAACTTCAAAGCAAGTGATTGAAGCCGTCAATCATGAAACTAAAACAATCACTTGGAAAGTGATTGGTGGAGATCTATTAGAGTTGTACAATTCCTTCACTATTATAACATCATGTGACCATGAATGGACTACACGGACATTTATGTATGAGAAGAAAACTGAAGATATACCAGCGCCTCTCGTTCCCCTGGCTTATGTTCTTCATGTGACAAAAGAAATAGAAGGTCACCTTCTCAAGTAATTAAACATCAATGCTATTCAATGACTCATTTCCATATTAATACATATGCAAAATATATATATGTATGTTTGCGCACACATATATAGATGTATCTTTGTGTGATATTGGCTAGCTAGTTCTATCTATCTAGCTATCGTGTGAAATAAATAACATTGTGTTTGAAGATTATATTCCATATGTATTTCCAATGTTCAATAAATGTAAAAATAATATGAAATTTTCAACGGTCATCCATCGATATCTATTTTTATCCATCGAAAAATGTATCCTAAAAATATTTGGATGTTGGTTTTTCCCCTATTTAAATGGAAGAACAAAATTTTAGATCATACCATCTTCCAACCAGAAGAATGTATGTTCCAAGACATGTGATTTTTGATGAATTCACATTGCCTTATATTAACTCAGAACAATCACAAATAGATTCAATTATTTCAACTCACTTACCTCTATTTGTTTAATGTTTTATTTAGAGTATTTGGCCAAATCTCATTTATGGTGAAGTTATCTTTAGAACCATTGTGGGAAGTCTTTAGTACTTGAGACTCACTAGCTAGACATGATATATAGCTTATGCAATAAATTTGAAGAGGAGACTGACCCCTGCCTCTCTCACATAAAAGTACGATAACACTTGTCTATATATACATTTTATTCTTCTATCAATATCATTAGTCTCTCGGTACCTTCCTATGTAGTGTTCTGATAAGCAAGTTGAAGATGTGTCATATTTTGTCTAGTCACCTCAACCTAGTTATTCTTTGTCTTACCTCTACCTCTTCTAAAACATTCTATAGTCAACCTCTCACATCTTGTTACTAATGTATTCACACACCTCTTCGTCATATATCCGGACCATCTCAATCTCGCTTCCATTATCTTGTCCACCACAAATGTCAATACCACATTGTCCTGTATAAACTTGTTCTTAATCTTATGTCTCCTAGTATGCCCACACATCCAAATGAGTATCCTCATCCCCGCTTCCTTCATCTTCTGAATGTGTGCATAAAGTAGGTCTAATTAACCATTACTCTCTCTCTCTCTCTATATATATATGTAGACTTGTCTTTAAGCTTTGGTGATACATTCTTAATTATCACACAGGCAAGCCTCTATTTCATCCACCTTGCTCCAATATAATGTATGTCCTCATCGTCATCTTCCTGTTACCTTAGATTATAGAACCAAAATACTTAAAACTTTCTTTTTTGTGTATGACTTGTATATTGATCTTTCATTTTCACCTCCATTTCATGCTTTGAATCACTAAACTTGTACTTCATGTATCTTTATTAATCCTGCTTAATTAACATGAACCTTTAGATTTTAAGGTGCGTCTTCAAACTTCCAACAAATCATTAACTCTACCACTCATTTCGTCGATCAACATTATATTATTTGAGAATAACATACACGTACAACACATCCTCTTGAATATGCCACATCTATATTCTATTACCAAGGCAAATAGTAACGGGCTAAGGGTTAATCCTTAATGCAACATACACGTACAACACCTCCTCCAAAGTAGAGAGTTTTAATTCTAGATCCATAGAAACCATTACGAGTTAAGATGTTAACCACTAAACCCCTAGATAACCAACTCAATCCTTCAATCCTCAATGATATAGAAATGGTATATGTATCATATACCAATAAGACATCATGAATGACTGTATACATGATCTATTATATATTGATAAGATATCATGGATGACTTGATTTAACCCTTCAAAGAAAAGATCCCAGTCCTCTATGATACTCATATGATATAAATCGTATACAAATAGAGTATATCAGAGAAAATTGGTTCATTCCTTTAAAAAGTATCGCTATCTTCTATGATACTCACATGGTATAAATCATAAGTTAATATGATATCATAGATGACTGATCCATTCCTTCAAAATATAAAACTCCCAAAATGATTCCCACATGGTATATTTCATATACTGACAGTGTATCATAATTAAACAACGGGTTCATTAAATCAAAAGAACAAAATTTATAAATAAAAATACCAAAAACAGAGTTTAAGCTTAATTTTTTTATATATATAATTTTAACATATTAACTTTTTGCTAGTTTTCTTTGTAAAAAAAATAAACAAAAATAGTCATATTTTAGAAATAAGTTTTGTTTTTATTCACAAAAGAATTTATTTTTTATAAAATATATTCATTATTTATTAAGATTTTAATAAATAAACTAGTAACTTCATTTTTTTCTCTCAATTATTTATTATTGTAGACTTTTTTCAAATATATTCTTAATCCTCTAAAAAAGTTTATTTGATATTTTTTAAAAATTAAAAAATAAGAGAAAAGACAAAAATAAAGAGATAAAAGACAGAAAAAGGAGAGGAAATTAAAAGAAACAAACGACAAAAAGAGAAAAGAAAACAAAAAGAAAAGACGTCAATTAATTTCTTTGAGGGTACTGAATAGTGTAACATTTTCGTTTTTTGGCTTTCGATATTTCTTTTTTATTTCTAATTTTAGATGGGTTGGATTTTGGTCCATGTTCATGTTTCTGGACTTCTCTATATTTATAAATATTTATTTACTTAACTAACTGAAATTAAATATACTCGATCTGTCACATCATATAGCAAGTAGTATTAAATTCTTGTAGGAACGTAAGACTTTTATTAAGAAGTCGAGAGAAGTGTTGAAAACACCCCTAAATTTGACCAGATGTGTATTTAAGTTCAGTTAGTCAAGTAGAAGAACCTTTTAAAGACTGTCAATAGCTTAAGAATGAAACTAATAATTTGTATCAAATTTAAGGATGTTTTCAATACTTTTTTCATAAATAAATTATGCTTAATAAAAAATAATTAATTTTGAAGATAATATTTTAATTATTCAAATTCCTTTAAATTCAAATATCTTTATCTTAATGAAAATAAATAAGGTCTTATTAGTCGATACAAAAGATTCATTGAGAAAATGGAACCCATATGCCAATCATAAAGAGTCATACAAAGTCATAATATGTTAACTTTGAGAATGATACCTACTCCTCCTCCTGTCTCTAATTACTTGTCCATTTTGACAAATTAAGAAAGGATAAAAATTTTTTTACCTATTATACCCTCAATTAATTGCTTTGAAAAAAGTAGAACTTTTTGAAAATCTTAAATTTTAATTCATCCACTTCATAATTAATAGGGAAAAAATGGTAAACTCACTATGTCAATCATTATTTTCTTAATAAGTGTGTCAATTCAAAAGTTGACAAGCAATTAGGAACAGAGGGAGTAATTAATTGTGTATCAAGATTAGTTTTGTGATCGAGAAATGCATATAATAAAATAGAAAGAATTAAGTAATCACGGAATTCTATATTTGATGTCTATATCTTACCATGTATTACAATCACTCTATATCTATTTATAGTTTTGTTTAAAGAAACACAAAACTCCTTGAAATGTTAATTAGATTTTTTGTGCTTTATTATAGATTTGGTTTTGATTTTTCTTTGATTAGATTTTGGTAAAATTAAATATTGTCGATTTTTAAAATTTAAAACCCAATAAAATCTAGGTATACATTGTACTTAATAGATTTGAATGGTTCATACTTTAGGTCATTGAGTGCAGGTGCTTTCTTTAAGATTTAAGTACTTACTTGATCAGAAAAGGTCTTAATCATTACGATCTTGAATAAAGTTTTAATATCAATAAAATGTATTTTGTGTAGATAATTGATTTTCACCACCACACTCCATCCACAATCATCTGTCACCACCAATAAACATGCACAATTACAAGTCGCCACTAGTAACCACCTTGCCATCATAACCATCACCGTCACTATCACTAACCACCAATCACCTCTACAATCACAACTATTATCGTTGCCAATCACTACCATATCTACATCTCAATCATTATAGTTATATCCATTGCTATCATCACTATCATTGTCAATTACCATTAATATCGTCAACCACCTATGTTATCACAATCACCATTGGTGCCAACCAATATTGTCATTCGCCACCACATCTACCACCTCCATCATTATGATAATTGTCATTATCACCGTCGCCATCTTCATCATCATAACTAGCACCAATGTCAACTACCACCATCAGATCATCAACCACCAAGCATTCTTCAGCCACCCTCATCAATATCGTCAACTACTAACATCAACAAACTTCACCATATATCACAATCCACCACTACTAAACAACCATTGCCATCACATCAACCACTACAACACCAATTACCTCCAGCATCACCGTCACCATTATTACTAGCTACTAACACCAAACATTGCCATTAGAAACCATCTCCACCATCGTTAGCGAATATATATATGTTTCATTTTTCTTATCAAATATAATTTTATTTAATTAAATTTTTGTATTTTTAATATTTAATTATTTTTTTTTGTTTTAATTATATATGTATTACGTTTACCAATAATTAGTTATGCATATTCAAATATTGAAAAAACAAAATACATAAATTGTTTCATGTACAAATCTGAAGACAATATTTTTAATTAATTAAATATATATTTATATTTACATGTCTTAATCTTAATAAATACAAATAAGATCCATATGACAATGAAGAGCCATACAAAGTCATAATATGTTAACCTTGAGAAGGACACCTAATTGGCTAATTGTATGTCAAGATTGTATTTGTGGTCGAAAAATGCATAATAAAATAGAAAGAGTTAAGTAATTACGGATTCCCTATTAATTGATATCTATATTTTGATGTAGCCTATGAATCATATTAATACATACTATTTTATTATTTTTTTACTAATGATATATGCAAGTAGATATTGATTCGTTCGAGTTGTGTTGATGAGTATATATCTTACAATTATTATGTAATTAATGTTGTGGAGTTGTCTGAGTTACTTGCTTATGATTACGAATGTCGTTGGAGTTAATATCTCAAAAGATTACTTAACTTTAAAAATATATTTAGCAAAGTCATTAAATTTAACTTTTTATCAACAAAATCACTTAACTTAAACCTTTATATCAATAAAATCACTCGAATAAATTTATTAAAAATATATCTTCAATGACAAACTGTAAAAGATGTGGTCATCTGATTATTGCGAGACGTACGTTCAAAGCACACTAAATTAGTTATATAAATTTAATAGTTTTGTTTTAAAATCAGTGAACGTTTTAAATTATTAAGAGTCCTTAGGATATGAAATATATAGTAATATCATCATATTTGTTTCACTAACAAAGGGTTTTTTTAATTTACTTAATATAAGACCTAATATTGTACAATAATATCATAATATTTGGTTCACTAATTAAGTTGCCCCTTCAACTTTGTAATGAGTTTTTTTTAATTTTATTTATTCGTGGAATTCATGTTTACGTGATATAAAAAATAATTTATTTGTCAGGTAAGATGTTTTTTAAATAATAAATTCAGTTAAATAATTTAATAGATATAAATATTTAAATTGAGTAATTTTATTAATATAAAATAAAATTTATTGACTAATTTTTAAAATTAACTGACCTTTTGAGATATAAACGGATGTTGCTGTTAAAATCAGAAGAATAAATTAAAAGAAGCAAGCGACAAAAAGAGAGAAGAAAAAAAAATTAACGGAGCCAACTAAGGGAAAGGAAATTAAAGAGGAAAAATAGGAGAAAAGGAGAAAAGAAAACAAATTGCAATGAAAAGAAGATGGGACAGGACCAAGTGAGGCAGATCAAATTTTTTTCTCACTCCGTGTTTGAAATTCATATTGAAGTCTCGACTAAATTCGAATTACGTATTATAAAGTTCATTCAAGTGTGACGCTTCCACAAATTTTTCTCCATATTCAGGGCGAAGACAAATCAAATCAATTCAATTCAAGGGAAATGACACTATTTGATCTTTATCAAATATTTACCAAGCTCTGATTACCTTTAAATTTTGTTATTTAGAGCTGATATATCCCTCGTTATGAAATTGAGTACTCATATATACTCTTACTGTTGTACAAATGACTCACATATACCCATATCGTTACAAAAGGAGCTCACATCTAGCCTTCATCAAACGAAAGTGAAAAATATTAGTTTTAAATTTATATTTTTGACTATAATTTTTTTTAAAAAAAAATCATGTAGAGGTATATATGATCCTTCTAGCAAAGTTCAAGATATATTTTAATGTTTTCCATAAATAAATTATTTTTTGACTTCTTTGATTATCATTATTTGATTTTCTTATTCTTATTTTATTTTTTTCTTTCATTCTTTAGTGTAAAGAAAAAAATTTAAAACTATTTTTTAATGGATATATTATAATTTAAAACTATTTACCGCTATATTGTCAAATAGTTTTTGTATTTGGAAAAAAAAAAGGGCAAAATAATAAATTTTACAAGAAAATTAATGAAGCATAAATAAATTTGACCACCAAAATAATAAATTTAATTTAGTCGTTGAAAGAAAAATAATTAAAAAAAATATGTGTGAGGATCAAATATACCCCATATGGATTTTATATATATATATATATATATATAATTTAAAAATTAAATTAAAATTATTTTTTCACTCCCACGGGAGGAAAATGGTATTTGTGAGTCATTTATATAACAATAGGGTATCTTTGTGTCACTTTCATACGAGGGGTATATCAACTCTAAATGGCAATGTTGATAGGTATATCAAGCCCTTTCCCCTTAAATTTATTCAAAAGTGCTATGAAAAAAATTAACTGAAAAAATCAAAAGTTTCCGTCAAAATTCCCAAAACTGCAATGTAATAACAATAATGTTTATAATAACTATTTGTCCAATTAAGTGAAATCTATATAAAGGCTACGATTTCTAATTATTTTATCATCACTTTCTTTGTAAAATATTTTAGTATATCTAAAAAAAATGGGAGTGAAAGGTAAGTTGACTGCTTCAATAGAAGTGAATTGTGGAGGACACTTAATTCATGACCATTTTCACACCAAACCTCATCTTATACCCAACATAACCCCCAGTAGGATACTAAGTTTTGAGTTGCTTAAAGGCGAAACCATAAAGGTTGGTTCAATTGTTAGCTGGAAATATAACGATGGTAATATACACACTTCTCCCTCTCTCTATATATGGACCAATTTTTTTACATTTAGGTGTGTTTGATTTTAGGAGAAAGTCGATTTTCAACGATGTTTTTCATAAAAGGTTATTTGATGATTGAGGAAAGTCATTTCTATATAAGTATCTTAATTTTTAACATCATATTACTTGCCCCAAAGTTTATGTACTCTATAAGGTTCAACGGGAAATAAAAATCTGCAAAATCACTAAAATTGTAATGAGTAATCAATTTCTTAACCCATGTTTACTCAAGTGAAATGGGTTCAGTTGTGAAAACATAAATGTTGTATCCGTTAAATTTAGGGTAATGTTTTTTAATTTTCACATGTTTGGTTGGATTAAATGTTTTGGAAAATATTTTCAAATCAATTTATTTTTCTTAAATTTAAGGAAAATGACTTCCCTTCAAAAATTAAGAAAAACATTTTTCAAAACTCTTCTCCAACCTCAAATTACAAATTTTTTCTTATCTCACCCCATACCCCGACCCCCCCCCCCAATTAAAAAATAATAATAAAACTTTAAAAAATTTCTCTTTTTAAATAAAACAAAGTGGGGATCAGGTCTTGGCTGTCGGGGTCGGATCCTGATTTAGAAGTCGGGTCTCGATTCGAGTGTCAAAGTCAAAATCTGAATTGATAGATCGTGTTCAAGTTCGGGTGTAGGAGTCAGATCCTGGATCGGATATCCAGTCTCAATTCAAATGTCGGGTCTCGGGTCAAAAGTGGGGATCAAGTCTTGGTTCAGATCTCAGGGTCAGATTTCAGATCTATCGTCAGCGTTGTGTGTCCTAGTTCGCGTGTCAGGTTCATATCCTAGATCGATTATCGAGGTTGGTTTTCGGGTCAAAAATTATTTTATACTCTCTAGTTAAAAATTAGTTTCTTAAAAATGTTTTTCATTCACAAACCAAACACCAAAAAATATATTTTGAAAAATATTTTCTACTCACCAACCAAACATGAGAAAATAACTCAGAAATCCACTTGTTTTCGGGAAAAACATTTTCCTTCAAACCAAACACACCCTTAAATTCTGAACTAATGTCTTTTGTTTGCTCTAGCTAATATTTCAACATTATTTATCTTTGATAAAAAAATTTTACCATAACACTCTAATTTTGTTCTGAAATATGATTCAACTTTAATATATACTTTCCATAAAATATTTATACTCACCAATCAAATATCGTAAGACATTGTACAAATATTTTATAGATTTCATTGGAGAAAATGAAAATAAAAGAAAAACCTAAAGAAATGAGCTAAAAGTATGTAATTGTGAATGTTTATACATTTTATGAGGAAGATGGAGTAGCCTATTAACTATCTCTTATGTTTTTGACTTCATTAATCGTATAGATGGAAAAGATAAGATTATAAAGCATGTGATTGAAGCCATTGATCCTGAAAGTAAATCAATCACTTGGAAAGTGATTGGTGGAGATGTGTTAGAGTTGTATGATTCCTTCACTGTTATTACGTTAAGTGATCAACACTGGGCTACATGGACATTTCTGTACGAGAAGAAAACTGAAGAAACTCCAGAACCTCTTGTTCTATTGGGTTTTGTCATTGGTCTGACAAAAGATATTGAGAGTCACCTTCTCAAGTGATACATATGAAAAACATATGTGTGTGTTTACACACATACATATATCATATATGTGTGTATTTGTGTTATATTAGCTAGCTAGCTAGTTCTAACTAGTTAGCTAGTGTGTGAAATAAGTTGCATTATGTTTGAAGAATGTATTACATATGTACTCCCTCTCCTTCTAGGGATTGTATTCCCAATGTTTAATATATGTAAGATATTATAAATTATTGCAAGTTTGAAATTTACCTTTAAGTACTCTATTAATAAAAACAATGTTATATTTAAAAGCATGTTATTCTCATTGTTTTTTTGTCAATTATATTTTGTTAGGTTTCTTTAGTTATAAGATGGGGAATAACATTTATAAAATGTAGTAATTGATTAATAGCCTATCAAACTGTGTTTTGTGTAATCTTTTTCCACCTTTATATTTGGGAAATTTAAAAATTGACTTGTGATTTTTGTGAATTATCTAAGACTTATAAGCAGCTACTTATGTTACATTTCTTATACAATTGTTAATTTGGTATTTATTTAAAAGTAAAATGAATTGGCCAATACTCTCCTCTATACATTAACGTAAGTTTAACCATCAATCTATAGACTTATGTTTAAGTCTTGGAAACACATTGTTATAACACAACATCTTAGATGCAAATCTACCGTTTCATCCATCCACTCCAATATGAATTCGGACATCATTGTCAATCTCTTCATTTTTTGGATTATACACTCATGATACTTGGAACTTTATTTCTTGGGTATGACTTGTGCATCGATCTATACTTCCACCTCTATTTCATACGTTACATGCCGAACTTGCATTTTAGTTACTCTAATTTATTCTAGTTTAATCTAAAACCCTTAAGGATCATTTGGTCTGAATACAAATTATGATGGGATTAATTATGCTGAATTAATTATGATGAGATAAGTTATGATGGATAAGTTATGATCAGATCAATTATGATGAAATAAGTTATTTTGAAATTATTTCTTATTGACTGTTTGATTTGTTGTATTCAAAATAATATGCATTGCATAAATTTTTAGAACAAGTTATTCTTACAAAAATACCGTTCACTTTATATAGTTTTTTTCCTTTTAGATTTTCTTTGCAAACTTTAGTTATTTATTCTTAAAAATAAAACTTTCATCTTATTTAACTTAAATATTTTTATTTGTGCATTCTCATGATGGTGTTGTATGTGTTTAAAAAATAAAACTTTCATTTTATTTAGCTTAAAAATAAAACTTCCATCTTAAGTTTGCTAAAGTAAAAGAAGATTTATTATTTATTTATATTTATTAACTTTAAAAACAATATTATAATTATTCAAATATACCTTCAAATTCAAATATTTTAATCTTAATAAAAATAAATAAAGTGGTAGTAGTCGACACAACAGACACACATGGTTGATTGAGAAAACGGAACCCATATAACAATGAAGAGTCATACAAAGTCATAATATGATTTGATTTTGGTTTTTCTTTGATTGGATTTTAGTAATATCAAATATTGTAATTTTTCAAAATTTAAAACCAAATCAAATTAAATATTTGTTTTAATTTCATTATGATTTAAGGAGTCCGGAGCCTAAAGGGCAAAAAAAATTGTCAAAAATTCCAAAAGGGCACATCATTTTTTATTCTAACCAAAAGGGGAAAATCGCGTTAGCAGCGATTTTCCTTTGACAAAATGACAAAATCGCTGCCCTAGCAGTGATTTCGTCTAAAATATATTTTTATTTTTTTTAATTAAAAATCGCTGCGATTTTGTAATTTTTTTAAATTAAAAATCGCTGCTTTTTCTTTAAAAAAACTAAAACGGCACATCAAAAAAAAAAATTAACCAAAAGGGCTTCTGACAAAACAAAAATAAAAATCGCTGCATATTTTCTCAAAAAAAAATAACTTTTTTTCTTCAATATAGCAGCGATTTTGATTTTTGTTTTGTTAGAAGCCCTTTTGGTTAATTTTTTTTTGATGTGCCGTTTTAGTTTTTTTAAAAGAAAAAGCAGTGATTTTTAATTTAAAAAAATTACAGAGGAAAATCACTGCTGACGCAGCGATTTTGCCCTTTTGGTTAGAATAAAAAGTGATGTGCCCTTTTGGAATTTTTGACAACTTTTTTTGCCCTTTAGGCTCCGGACTCATGATTTAAGCGCTCATTTGATCTGAAAAGGTTTTAATAATTACAATTTTGAATACAATCTTAATATTATTAAAATGTGCTTTTGTTGGATAATTAATTTCATCACCACACTCTATCCAAAATCATTTATCATCATCACCAATCACCTCTGCAATAACAACTACTATGACTGTCAATCACTAGCATATCTACCACCTCAACCATTAGTTATATCCACTGCTATCATCACTATCAATCAATCACCATTATTGTCGTCAACCACCTATGTTATCGCAACCACCATTGGTGCCAATCAATACTGTCATCTGCTACCTTATTTACCTCCTCCATCAATATAATTATATTCACTATCACCATGACAATCATTATCATTGTCGTTACCTCCATCATCATAACTAGCACGGGAAAAGGGATAGATTTCCCTCTGATTGTTCCGAAAAGTCAATTACATACACACTTTTACTACTTAAATAATTTAAAAATTGAAAATTACAAGAATATACAATTTAAGACTTTTATTAACATAATATGCACATACTTCTTTTTAATTATAAACTTAGCTTTTTAATTACCAATATGACAAAGATTGGTTTTTCGTGTTTTATTAATATTATTAATTTAATATTAAACTTTCCCATATTGTATATTTATGTTTTTTTACCCATAATTAACTATGCATATTCAGATATAAAAAAATAAATAAAAATTAATTATTTAGTGTTCAAATTTGAAGACAATATCGTAATTATTTCAAAGGCTATTCAAATTCACATATTTTAATCTTAATAATTACAAATGAGTCCCCTATAACAACGAAGAGTCATACAAAGTGATAATATGTTAACTTTGAGATGGAGACCTACTAATTGCGTGTCAAAATTGTTTTTGTGGTCGAGAAGTGCATAATAAAATAGAAAGATTTGATAATTAAGGGATTACCTATTTGATATCTGTATGTTGATGATGTCTGTGGATCATATTGATACATGTGTATAAGTTTATGCCTACGTGTTGTGTTGATGAGTATATAATTTACAAATTATAACTTTTATTGTTTATGATTGTGGATGTCGTTGGAGATGTTAATATCTCAAAAGATCATTCAAACTTTAAAAATTTATCTAGTAAAGTCATTAAATTATGTTAGAACTACGTACGTACATTGTGAATGCTACTTATAAGTTAGAAAGACCTCTATTTATAGATTCATAAACTTTTTTTCCTATAAGAAAATTTTTTATCCAAATATGGAGACTTCGTGTTTCCTTTAAAAAAAAGAAGAAGAAAAATGCAATTATGATAGGAAACTAAGGAAAAATACTCAACATGTATCATAATATTTGGTTCACTAATTAAGTTTGCCCCTTAAAACTTCTCAATTAGTCTTTTAAATTTTTATTTATTTGTGGAATTCATGTTTATATGACATAAAAAATTATTTGTTTGTTATGTAAGATGTTATTTTAACAATAAATTTAGTTCAATGATTTAACTGATATAAATATCTAAATGAAGTAATTCTATTGATACAAAATAAAATTTAATAACTAAATTTTCAAAGTTGAATGATCTTTTGAGATATCAACTGACGTGTTGTTGTTGAAATCAGAAGAAGATAAACTAAACCCCAAAAAATTAAATTAAAAGAAAGAAAGAAGCAACAAAAAGAGAAAAGAAAACAAAAAAATTAACGGAGCCAACTAAGAGAAAAGGAAATTAAGAGGAAAAATAGGAGAAAAGTAGAAAAAAAACAAATTGAAATGAAAAGAATAATAAGTGTGAGGAGGATCTATAATAAATTTTACAAAAAAATTAATGAAATATAAATAAATTTGACCATCAAAATAATAAATTTAAATTAGTCCTTAAAACAAAAAAGTAAAAAATAAATAAATACGTGTGAGGAGGATCAAATATACCCCATATGGATTATATATTGTTTTAAAAAATAAAATTAAAATTAATTTTTCACTTCCGTTAGAAGAAAAATGTATTTGTGAGCCAATTATATAACAGTAGGGGTATGTATGATCCACTTTATATCAGTTCTAAATGACAAAATTGAAAGGCATATCAAACCCTTTTCCCTTAAATTCATTCAAAAGTACTATTAAAAAAATTAATTGAAAAAATCAAAAGTTTCTGTTGAAATTCCAGAAACTGCAACATAATAATTACACAAGACATAAAAATAAATTTGACAAAAATCACTAAACTTACGAAGTTATGCCTCAAAAAACTGTATCAAACTCTTGAAATATATCAAAAATAACATAAACTACAAAATCTGTACTTTCAAATGTGAGTTTTTGTTAAATATATTTTAATTTTATTAACTTTAATAATTAAAGTTTAATTAATATCTGATGACGAAAATAATTTTTTTTTGACAAATTTAAAAAACCAAAACTACTCAAATAATAGTTATGAGACTATTCCAAACCTACAAACTAATATAATGGACCATTTTTGGCATTTTCTCCATAATAGGCTAACATCCTACCTCTAATTTTCCATGATATGTCTTAATATAACTTTTTGTACATCTAAATGAAATCTATATAAAAACTACGATTTTTAATTATTTTATCATCACTTAATTTCTTCGTAAAAGTTTTTTTAGTATACCCAAAAAAAAAAAAAGAGTGTGAAAGGTAAGTTAATTGCTTCAATAGAAGTACACTATGGAGGACACTTAATTCATGATCTTTTACACACCAAACCTCATACTATACCCAACATAATCCCTAGCAAGATACTAAGTTTTGGATTTCATGAAGGTGAAATCATAAAGGTTGGTTCAGTTGTTGGTTGGAAATATAACGATGGTAATACACGCACACTCTCCCCTCTCTCTACATATGAATCAATTTTTTTTACGTTTAGGTGTGTTTGATTTTAGGAGAAAGTCAATTTCCAAGAGAATTTTTTTCATAAAAAGGTTATTTGATGATGTTTAGCTACCATAGAGTAAACATTTTAAGATCATATTTAGAGGTGTCAAAATTGAACCCAATTGTAGGTAACCTGCTCAATCCGTCCATAATTTTAAGGGTTGGGATCAAGATAATTTGAATTGGGTTCAATCTCAACTCATTCATAACCCATTTAAGAGAATCCTCAATTGAGCCCAATTTAATCTCCAATTTCAACTCGTTTTAAGACTCTTTATTTGCATTGATGTAATGTATGTTCCTATATTAGATGTATGAATTACTATCTATTTTATATCTTTTAGGAATTATCTATATTCGTAACTTCTTTTTCTAAATTTTGTTTAGTTGAAATTCAAATTGTGGTTATAAAACTTAAATAACAATATATTAAAATTATTGAATTAAGCGGGTCAAGACCCAACTCGTTTTTAAACCCATTGGAGCCCAACCCATTTGAGTCCAAAGTAAATTTGGGCGGGTCAGGACCCAACCCAATTTCTATTTCAACCCATTTTCATACCTCCAATTTCAACCCAACCCGCCCATTTGACACCCCTAAGCATATTATACTTGCTCCCAAAGTTTATGTACTCTATAAGTTTCAACGGGTACTATTATTATACGCAATATAAAAATGTACAAAATCACTAAAATTGTAATGATTAATCAAGTTCTAAACTTAGATATTTAGTATTTCTTGAAAAAAATGAGTTGATTTATGGGATTTGATATGAGATCGATGATGTCCCTTGTTTGCTGAAGTGAAATAGGTTCAGTTGTGAAAGCATAAACATTGCACCCGTCAAATTTAAATTTTGAATTAATGTCTTTGCTTTCTCTAGCTAATATTTCGACATTATTAATCTTTGATGATATTTTTTTTTTCATAAAACTCTAATTTTCTGAAACATGATTCAACTTTAGTGGTATATACTTTTCATAAAATATTTTCACTTACCAATCAATTATCGTAAGATATTGTACAAATATTTTACAGATTTCATTGGAGAAAATTATGAAAATCAAAGAAAAAGCTAAAGAAATGAGTTAAATATATGTAATTGTGAATGTTAACATCTTTTATGAGGGTTTAAAAGATGGAGTATCCTAATATAATATCTCTTATGTTTTCGACTTCAATGATTGTAGATGGAAATGATAAGATTGTAAAGCAAGTGATTGAAGCCGTTGATCCTCAAACTAAATCAATCACTTGGAAACTAATTGGTGGAGGTCTGTTAGACTTGTACAATTCTTTCACTGTTTCAAGTGACCAGCAATGGAATACATGGACATTTCTGTACAAGAAGAAAACTGAAGAAACCCCTGAGCCTCTTGGTCTATTGGGTTTTGTCATTGGTTTAACAAAAGATTTAGAGGGTCACCTTCTCAAGTAATAGAACATCAATTCCATACAATGGAGCCATAGTTATACATATGAATAAAAAGCATATGTGTATGTTTACACACATACATATATTTGTGTGTTTGTGTTATATTAGCTAGCTAGTTCCAACTAGTTAGCTATTGTGTGACATAAATTACATTATGTTTGAAGAATGTATATATTACATATATGCACTCCCTCTCCTTCTAGGGATTGTATTTCCAATGTTTGATATATGTAAGATATTATAAATAGTTGCAAGTTTGAAATTTATCTATAAAAAAGTCTATAACAAAAACAATATTATATTTAAAAGCAATTATTCTCATTGTTTTGCTGTCAATTATTTTGTTTTTCTTTAGTTCTAAGATTGGGAATAACATTTATAAAATGTTCCTTCTGTAGTATTGATTAATATAGAATACACTGACAAGATATTGATCATATGATATATACAAAATGTCATAAAGGACTGATTCATTCTTTAAAAATGAGCTCAGTCCTCTATGATATCTATATGATATATATCATATACAAATATGGTATCATAAAAAATAATTCATTTCTTAAAATAACATTTCTCAGTACTCAATGACACCCCCATTGTATGCAACATAAGTTGATATAGTATCATAGATGACTTATTCACTTATTAAAAAAAAAAAAACCTCATTAGTCCTTTATAATGCTCACATCATATATAGTATAGGAAAAAGGGCTTGATATCCCCCAATTTGTTATTTAGAGCCAATATACCCCTTGTTATGAAAGTGACTCATATATACCCCTATAGTTATATAAATGACTCACATATACCCTTTTCCTCTGACTGAAATGAAAAAAATAATTTTAATTTAATTATTTAATTAATTTTTTGAAAAAAATATAATCCATGTGGGGTATATCTGATCCTTCTCACACATACATTTTTTTTTTACTTTTTTGTTTCAACGAGTAATTTAAATTTATTATTTTGATGGTAAAATTTATTTATGTTTCACTAATTTTCTTAAAAAAATTATTATAGATGCCCCAATTTTAATTTTTACAAATATAAAAACTAAAAATTACAATAGGGCCGCAAAAAAATAGTTTTAAATTTTTTTATTTACACTAATGAATGAAAGAAAAAAATAAATAAGAAACTCAAATAATGATAATCAAATATGTCAAAAAATAATTTATGTATGAAAAAGATTAATATATACCTTGAACTTTGCTTGAAGGATCATATATACCCCTACATTAATTTTTAAAAAATATATAAAGTCAAAAAAAAAATATTTAAAGTAGTTTTTTCACTTTCATTAGATGAAAGGTATACCTGAACTCCTTTTGTAACGATAGGCGTATATGTGTGTCATCTGTATAATGGTAAGGGCATATATGTGTCACTTTCATAACGAGGATATATCAACTTTAAATGACAAAGTTGAAAAGTATATCAGACCCTTTTCCTATACTATATATTGACAAGATATCATGATTAATGGACATATTCATTCATTCAGAAGGAAAATACAATTATGATTTTTTTTTAATAATAAATAGAGTTTAATCTTAATTCAATTTTTATTATATTATTTTTACCAAATTTTATATATTATGGAAATAATAAAAAGTAGAGTCACCGTTTAGATATAAATTTTATTTTCGTTTGCAAAAGAATATTTCTTTATAAAATTTATTTTCTATTAATTTAGATTTTAAGCAATGAATTAGTGACTTCAACATTATGTAAAATTACTTATGATAGTCTAAAATTTTATCTTTTCCATATTATTAGTCTAATAATAATTCCCTAATATTTTTATTTTTATACACTATTTAGAACTTTATTTTTTTTCTGGAAAAATAAAAAGACAAACTAATATGGAGAAAGAGAAAAAAAGAGAAGAAGATAAAACTAACCAAAAAAAAAGGAAAATTAAGAGAAATAAAATAAAGAAGAGGAAAGAAAACCAAAAATAAAAAAACGGAGCCAACTAAAAGAAAAGGAAATTAAGAGGAAAAAAATGGACAAAAGGAGAAAAGAAAACAAATCGCAAAAGAAAGAAGGTGGGAAAGGACAAAAGACGTGGGACAGACTAGTGCCCGTTTGAATTGACTTATTTTAGGTGTTTTAAAATAAAAATAACTTATAAATAGGTTTGAAATATTTGAGAAAAGTCAAAAAGTACTTATAAACACTCGTTTAAAGCCAAAAAAAAATCAATCCAAATGGGCTCTTAATTCAATTTAGTGGAATCTAATCACATTTTATGCAGGTAATATAATTCGGTAAAAAATTCGACAATACTTGTCTTTCTACTCTATATCCTTCTATCAATATCCTAAATGTGAATTCATTTTTATCTAGGATAATAATGTCTTCAATATGTTGAATAAGTGTCATCTCTTATATATCTAATAAACTCCACGACTAGTCATAAAACACTATATAATCAGCCTCTCAAAAACTTTCTATAGTTAGCCTCTTACAACTTCTATTGGTGCATTCACGCTTCTCTTCTTTATATACATGGACCATGTCACCATTCTTCTATCATCTTGTCTGTCACAAAGGTCATTAATTTTCACCTTGTCCTATATAAGTTCATTCCTAATCTTACTTTTCTTAGTGTGTTCATATATTCATTTTGAGTTTCCTCATCTTCGCTATCTTTTTCTTTCTCATTATCTGACTGGTCATTACTCTACTCCATATTACAAAATAGGTCTAACCACAAGTCTATAAATTTACCTTTTTCCTTGGAGACACATTGTTATCACACAGTACTCTGGACGCGAGACTCCGGTTCACCCACACTCCTTCAATGTGTGAAATCATTGTCAATTTCTTCATCTTCTTGGATTATATATCCAATAAACTTGAAAATCTCTTGGATTTGACTTGTATATCGATCTTTACTTCTACCTCCACTTCATATGTTATATCATTAATCCCTGCACTCTAGGTATGCTCAATCAAGTTTAACCTAAAACCTTTAAATTCTAAAGTATTTTTCTAAATTTTTAGCCTATTGTTTAGTTTACCACACGACTCATCAATTAATACTATCTCATTTTTTTAATAACATACAATACAACACCTTCCTTGAATATGACACATTGATTTGTCTATCACTAAGGAGAAAATGAATAAGCTAAAGGTTGATATGTAATGGAACTCTATCACGATTGAAAAATATTTTGAATTACCCCTCACTATCCTTAATCTGATCTCGACTCTATTGTACATGTTATTAATTGCCCTAATATATATAATCTACTAGTACACCTATAATCTGCATATAACCTCCCTAGGAGATTTATTGTATGCCTTTTTGAGATCAATGAATATATACCAGATGAATGACTTTTGTATTTGATCTTTGAGTTTGTATGACACTCACATGGTTTATATCATAAAGTGATTTGATATTATAGATGGCTGGTTCAATCATATATGTATATATAAAACTCATCAGTCCTCAATGATGCTCGCACACGCACGCATGCACGCAAGCGATGTGCGCACACACACGCACACGCACACACGCACACTTTAATAGACAAGTTCATCCATTCATTCAAAAGGAAAATAAATGTAAAAAAGTTTATTTTTAGAAAGAATTAAAAAAAGAAAGATAATAGACTAATATAGAGAAAGAGATAAAAAGAAAAGAACATAAACTAGACAATTTTTTTAAAGATAAACAAGCGATAAAAAGAGTAGAGAGAACAAAAATATTAACGGAGCCAACTAAGAGTAAGTGAAATTAAGAGGAAAAAATGAAGAAAAGGAGAAAATAAAACAAATCGAAACGAAAAGAAGGCGGGAAAGGACAAAGCGAGACAATCAATATATTTTTTTGGTTTTATTTGTTGTTCGCCGTTCGGTATTCATATTAGAGCCTAACTATTTTGAATTCATGCCGCGTAAAATTTCGTTCAGAGAAAATGCTTTCTATCAAAGATTTTTCCATATCGAGAAGCAAGACTATCCAAGTAATCCTTCACTTATGAGACTTTTTAAAACCTAACTCCAAAGATAATGGACCATTTTGGCATTTTCTCGATAATTGGCAAACAACCTAACTCTAATTTTCCATGATATGTCCTGGATCATGTCTTATAATATTTATAATTATCTTTTTGTAAAACTAATAAAAATCTATACAAAAGCTACAATTTTAAATTATTTTATCACCATTATCTTTGCAAAAGTTTTTTATTATACCTAAAAAGAAAATATGGATGTGAACGGTAAGTTAATTGCCTCAATAGAATTGAAGTGTGGAGGACACTCGATTCATGACATTTTTCGTATCAAAACTCCTCATATACCCAATATAAGTTCTAGCAAGATACTAAGTTTTAAGTTTCTTAAAGGTGAAACCATAAAGGCAGATACAATTGTTAACTGGAAATATAACGACGCTAATATATACATACTTCCCCTCTCTCTACATATGAATCGGTTTTTTACGTTTATGTGTGTTTAACTTTTAAGATCTTATTACTTGCTTCCTAAAGTTTATGTTCTCTATAAGTTTCAATGGGTAATATTATTATACGCAACATAAAAATTATATGCAAAATCACTAGAATTGTAATGACTAATTAAGTTCTAAACTCATATTTGCTCAAGTGAAATGGGTTCAGTTGTAAAAATATAAATACTGCACTCATCAAATTTAAATTTTGAATCTATCTTTGCTTGCTTTAGCTAATACCGTAAGACATCATACACATATTTTACATATTTCATTGGAGAAAATGAAAAACCTAATTAAAGAAATGAGCTAAAATAATGTAATTGTGAATCTTTATATTTTTATCTGGTTTTGATAGATTAAGTAGCCTATTTACATGATCTCTTATATTTTCGACTTCAATCATTGTTGAGAGAAAAGACAAGATTTCAAAGCAAGTAATTGAAGCCGTTGATCCTCAAACTAAATCAATCACTTGGAAAGTAATTGGTAAAGATCTGTTAGAGTTGTACAATTTCTTCACTGCTATCATAGCATGTGACTACCAATGCACTACATGGACATTTATGTACGAAAAGAAAATTGAAGAAGTCTCGGAACCTCTTGTTCTATTGGGTTTTACCATTGATCTGACAAGAGATATAGAGGGTCACCTTCTCAATTAAGTGTGAAGCAATCTCATCACTGGATAAAACAATTGTTTTCCTAGATTTAGCACAAGATATATTGCATATGATCCTATAACAAAATCTTGTATATGTGTACGTTTACTGCAAAATAAAATTAAAATAAAATAAAATTGTAGCAAATATAGGAGACAAAATCACCATCATCCATTTTTTTTTTAATTTTTGATGTACATTATATTTCCTGTTATAGTATTGACTTGTTTGATAAAGATGGTTTTTTTAACACAACAGTAATAACATACAATTGTCTTCTTATGATAGTAAAAATTACTGTTCATAAAATGAATATACCTTAATTATTATCTTATCTACATCATATTTTAATGAGAGAAATATACTCTAAACTCGACGCGAATTATTAGTTTCATTCCTAAATTATTGACAACCTTAAAAACACTCATTTACTTGACTAACTGAACTTAAATACACCCTCGATCTTGATACATGAGTGAAATACATCCTTAGGGGTGTTTTCATCGTACACTTCACTCGGATTTTTAAGAGTCTCATACTCCTACAAGAGTTTGAGACAACTTGCTATGTCATGTGGCAGATCGAGTGTGTATCTATGTTTAGTTGGTCAAATAGAGTGATATTTTTAAGGATGTCAATAGTTCGATCGGGAAGGGAATTAATAATCTGCTCCAAATTCATAGTGTTTTGAATATCCTCTCTATTTAATTAGCATGAGCAGGTAAAAATTTACCTTCAAATTAAAGTCAAAATCATAACTTACAAGTAATATATAAAACCTAATTATACAAGAAATGAACTAACCCTAATTATCGAATCCCACGAGAAACATGATATATATGTCGTGGATAATGTTTTTTACTAAGTTTTCACAAGACATTAAAATCTATATAAACGCTTTAACTAGTAAACATTTTATCATCACCTCCTTCTACAATATTTAACTTTACTTAAGAAAAAGTATGGGTGTAAAAGGCAAGTTGATTGGTTCTGTCGAGGTGAAATGTGGAGGACACTTGATTCATGATCTTTTTCACACTAATACTCATCATATACCCAACATATGTCGTGGTAAGATCAATCATTTTGAGATTCATGAAGGTGGATCTGTAAAAGTTGGTTCAGTAGTTAGCTGGAAGTATAATGATGGTACGTAACACACATTTCCGTAGTTTGTCTCTCTTTATATCTATTTATTATTACTTAGCATGCATAATTTTTCCCTACATTTTCCTACTTTGTCTCTCCCGATTTTCATTACTAATTCCCATATTTTTTTTCAATGTCCAATGGTTAGAGAAAAAAGTAGACAGTTCATTTTTTGTGAATTTTAAATCTTCTTTTGAGAAATGAAAATTAAAACAAATGATATAAGATGAATATATTATTGTGAATGTACTAAATCGTTTATGAGGGATTGGGATGTTCATGAACTCGAGTAACATCTCTTATATTTTTAATTTTTTTTTATCTATAGATGGGAAAGATAAGATTGCCGAGCAAGTGATTGATGCCGTTGATCCTCAGAAAAAATCAATCACTTGGAAAGTAATTGGAGGAGATCTGTTAGAG
The DNA here is from genome assembly GCA_036553675.1 of Solanum okadae. Classification (NCBI taxonomy): domain Eukaryota; kingdom Viridiplantae; phylum Streptophyta; class Magnoliopsida; order Solanales; family Solanaceae; genus Solanum; species Solanum okadae. The sequence continues at coordinate 3,504,003 of CM071681.1, forward strand.
CTGTACAATTCTTTCACTGTTATTACATCTTGCGACAAGCAATGGACTACATGGACATTTGTGTACGAGAAGAAAACTGAACAAACCCCAGAACCACTTGTTCTTTTGGGTTTTGCCCTTGATCTGACCAAAGATATCGAGGGTCACCTTCTCAAGAAATAGATCGTCTATGTTATTTGGTGGGTTTAGGGTTTAAACACATGCAATATATATATATATATATATGATTTTATACCCACCTATATGTTTGTTTGTGTGATGAATATTTGGTAATATCGGCTAGTTCTTGCTAGCATGTGAAATAAATAATGTTGTGTATGAAAAACATATATTATATATTCCACTCTCCTTCTGTGAATGTATTTCTATTTTGTAATAATAATGATCAATATATGTAAGATATTCTGAATTTTGCAAGTTCTAAATTTACCCATAACAAAGGGGATAACAAAGACCCCAAAAATAACAAATAACTTATTGACATAAGACATGTAAGCACATTGGGAGGGGAAGAGGGCTATCTTGAAGATGGAATCATGAGCCTCCAGTAGTACCTTCTTTACAATTTTATGGGGGTTCAAAAATTCAGTTTAAATAATGCTTTTTAGATTTGATCCAATTTAAAAGATTACTTATGTACACCTGAGTATAGTTTATATAATGCACCAATAATGTAAAAAAATGTTTTATACTATAAGATTAGTTCAAAGATACTTAAAATGTTTCTTCATAAAAAATGAGATTTATAATTTTGAATATAAGATAAATTCATTGTTACACTAATAGAACAATGAGGAGGAGAGATGAAAAGAGTAACTTTTTTGTAAGTTAGTATGACTTTCGATTAGGATGAGAAGATCTTGTATAGGCTATTCCTTTTCATCAACTTTTTTGGTGCTCCTCTTAGTACTAGTCCCGCTGATAGGTTAGAGCTGGTAAGGTCCATGTCCGCCTCTAACCTCTTATAACTTTTTGCATTGTTATATATCGACATGGTAGGAGTCAAGTCTACCCCCCACACCAAAGGCTCACAACCTAAGGTGATGGCTTAATAAAAAAAAAATCGTTACACAAATAAACGTGACATATATAATGGTATTTTATGTAAAGCCTTGTAGAATGTTAAATATTAACTACGTTAAGTACGAGTCTAATAATGATGAGATTGAATATCTAATGATATGTATTAACGATGAGACATGGTTTAGGTGGTATGCTTGGGGATATGAATATGAATGTTGAAATTAGGTAAAGGTTTGGCGTAAGGTTTACGTGAGTAGTGATGGAGCCAAATTTTTTATTAAAGAATGTTAAAAAAAGAAAAGCGCTGAAGTAAGAACTTGAGCTATGATCAAACATCCAACCATTGAAAGTTTTTGCAGCCTATCAACCGTTGTACTAACTCTTAATATCCGTAAACAAAATATCTCTCTTTTCGAATCATTTTTTGAACAATGAAATCCATAACATAAAAGGAGGATGTGTCAACATTAATATATATATATATATATATATATATAGGTATACTAACAAAAATTGACCTATCTATACAACGTAATTTTTTGACGAAAAGAAGGATAAGGGTAGCATTTTTAATGATTTGCACCTTAATCTTCTTAGTTCTTCGTAAAAGCATAAAAAGCCTCCTTTTCAATTATTTACCAGAATAAATAATTATATGTATATTTGTACAACTTTTTTTAACGTGGATAAAAGATTAAGAGCCCGTTTTGATTGACATAAAAGTTGGTCAAACTTACTTTTAAGTTAGTTTTTTACTTCTAAAAATGTTTTGGCAAATATAAAAAATAACTTAAAATAAGTCAAAAGTGACTTAAAATTAGTTAAGAAGTGTTTGGCAAGGTTTAAAATGACTTGAAATGAGTCAAAAACCAAAAGTAGGTCTCCCCCTACTTTTTATTTTTTGACTTAAAAGTTATTTCAATTTGATTTTTTATTTTTAATTTAAAAGCTACTTTTTTTAAGCCAATCCAAACGGGCTCTAAATAGTTTTCCGTGTAAATTTCTGGAAAAGATTAAACAAATGTATATGACAGTTCAAATTGACAAAAAAAAAAATCGAATTACTAAAATTCTTGCTTTTAAATTAGGCAAGAATGTGGTTTTCAAGCTTATTAATTACTCTTCCTATTCAATTTGTTTATCTCATTTAATAAAATAAAATTAAAATGAATAATTCTTTTTTATAATTTTTTAATTCTAATTTTTCACATATTTAAGAATACAAAATCAAATAATATTTTAGTACATTCAACATATCTTATTAAAATTACAAAATTTAAAAATCATATTTACTTAAATTCTATATCAAATTAAAACGAAAGAATTACTATTATGTGTTCATTGTGTCACAACAACAACTTGAAGAAATTAATAGCGAAAAAGAAGAAGTTAGCAATCAATTCAACATGGACCATAGTCATTCAATTTGTGTTTATCACACAAAAGATTTATTCTTTTTTTTTGGTTACGTAAAAGTCATTTAATATTAGGAATTATCACACAAAAATAAAAGTCAACATGGACCAGTCATTCAATTTGTGTTAATCACACAAAAGATTTTTTGGTTACATATAAAAGTCATTTAATTTTCAGGGTTATTACACAGAGATTATTTTTCTATTTTATACTCCTCCCGTTCCTATTTACATATCGTTTTTATTAAAAATAAATGTTCCTTAATATTTGTCATTTCACAAAACTAATACATAATTAACACTATTCCTCCTAGTTTACCCTTGAGAATTATTTGCCTTGAAAATATGAATTTAACCAACATAGAAAAAAGTAAATAATTAATTGTTCATTGGTCAATTTAATTAATCAAAATAAATTAATTTATGTTCATTTATTGAAAACTTGACTACAAGAGAACACTAAATAAGGGTGGAATGGTAAACTTACTAATTTCTTAAGGAACGACGTAAAATCTAAAATGATGACATATAAATAGGAACGGAGGGAATACTAGATAAAAGTCATTTAACTTTATATATTATCAATGAATACAAATTGTATCAATAAACAAAATTGTATTAAAAAATATGCAATTGTATCAAGTGTATTCACTTTGTATCAATATAATGTATTTGAGTATATGCAGCTGGCTATAAATTTTTCCCCCAAATTCTTTGGAGATTCATCATCAAGGTGTGGTTGCTCTTCATCTATGGGTAGATTTCACCCTTACAATTTTCCCAAAAGCTAGGGTTTTACTCCAATGCCATGGGTTCTTTTCAAAAACATTTTCAATGGTTGATTTTTCTTGATTTATAATTGAATTGATGATTTATTGTTAATTTATGATGAAATCCCCCCAAGAACCCATGAATTCCCCATATTGCTAAATTGTGATCTTGTGAGGTGGGTTGATTGATTAGAGAATCATGTAAATAGATCTTGTTTAGATTGATTGAGTTAATTGAATTATGTTATTATCTAATGTAGAAATTCTAGAAGTTTGGGTTGAATGCGATTCATGGTCCATGAAGGGCAAATTATGAGAATCTTATATGAATATGAGAATTGTGCATGTGCTTTAGGATTCACCTTGAGAGTGAAAATCCTATGACTATGGTGTTATTGTGGTAATATTGAAAGGTCATTCTCTCCTCTACCCTTACACATGACTATGCATTGAATGTTTGTGACTATGATGATCTTGTTGTGTTGATTCAAAGTCTATTCTCATGAACACACTATGAACATGATGTGAAAGGTTTATATATTCAACTGCATGTATTTTATCCTTGTTATACATTTGTATCACATTTCGTATACTTTTTTAAAATACGATTGATACAATATTGTATTTCTCCTCTCATTTAGATATTGATACTAGGAGTCTGAATATCAAATCAAAGAGGAATAGCTAGAAAAGAGGTCTCTACCGTCTCTCGTCTGATTTGTATCGCTTATAACCCATCTAAACCCTCAGTTCCTTTGTTGTTGATTGTGTTTCTATACAGGAGAGAAAGAGGTAAAATTTATTATAAAACCCTAAGCATAACTAAGTATTATAATTCATTTAAACTATAATTATGTATATTAAATACATAACACATATTTGCAATAATTAAATTTTTAATTTCCAATTATCCGTAATGATAAATTTTATACCCCACAAATATTATGATATATTTAACATCAATAATTTAAAAAACTCTAATCTCTTTCTTAAATTATATCATATAAATTAAATAGAATGGAGTAAAACTCAAATATTCTCAAAATGAGTTCACAAAGAATCTTTTTTATTGGCCTCCTCTTGAATCAACCCCTATTTTAATCCGTATTGGACCGACCGATATATCTATAATCAAGCCTTCAGTCAACTGGTGGAGAGTATTAACCAATCTCGTCTATTCAAACCACATCAAAAGCATGTGATACAAATATGTGGAGGATAATATTTTATACAAGCTCTTCATAGCTAATTAGAATCTATGGGTGGAACAAATACTCTTACTGTTTCAAATTAGTTGTTCACTTTATTTTTTACATATTCCTTGAGAAAATATAAATAAGAAGAATTATTTTACTAATCTACCACTTAAGAAATTTTTTGAGTTTGCTTTGACATATTTATTTCACTTAGAACTACTATTATTATTTTCCTCGAAGTAAATACTTATTAAACACAAAAAGTTTTATTCTCTCCTAGTTGACATGTCATGTCGCATTAAATTTTACTCTTTTAGTTAATAAAATTACTTAACTCTTCAAACTCATTTGACTCGATCCACATAATATAGACATCTAAGAACAAATAATTCAAAAAGTATTGATTAGATTAAACTTCACGGATGAAATATAAGAAATTTGTATTGACTATTTCTAATAAGAAATTAGTTGAACCCTTGGAGTTTATGGGGACTCCATTCTTATTGTCATTTAAATCTACTTCCGTATCTTTAAATGCCTAGTTTTTCATTAAGTTGTTTAGTGGGGTTGTAGTAATGGTTCTCCCATTGGAAGGTTAGTGTGGGTGTCAATCACAATGGTCTAGGTCGTGACATAAACGTGACATAATGGTATAATATGTAAAGCCTTGTAGAATTTTAAATATTAACTACGTTAAGTACGAGTCTAATAATGATGAGATTGAATATCTAATGATGTGTATTAACGATGAGACATGGTTAAGGTGGTATGCTTGGGGATATGAATATGAATGTTGAAATTAGGTAAAGGTTTGGTGTAAGGTTTACGTGAGTAGTGATGAACATGGGCGGATCTATGTATAGCCGTGGGGTGCCACGATATTCAGTGATCTCGATTGAAATTTCATTTATACATGTATATATGTATAGGATATTTGATAAATATTAAACTTGCCACCTAGAGAACAAATGAACCGCATGGTGCTAGTGGTGGAAGGTTGAGTTTTACTCCCCCAGACATGTGGGATCAATTCTCCATAGATACGCTGCAATTTTTTGTGAGATCGATTCTCCATAGATACGCTGCAATTTTTTGCGGGATCGATTCTCCATAGATTACGCTGCAATTTTTTCTTTTGCAAAATAATAAGTGTTTTTACCATGATTTGAACTTGCTATGTGATAAAACTACTATTACCATTAGGCTATAGTCATCTATGATGTTATATGCTTTACTATATATATGTTAACATGACATAAAACTTCTAAATTTTTATTTGTTAACTTTTTTTCTCTTTTTTATTTTAGACATAAAATACTACTCTTTAAATTTAGATTTATGTGATACACTTTCTTTTTTAATTATTTCAAAAGATATTACTTTTCTATTATTAGAAACTGGTTTAATTTGTAATTTTCCTTTTGCCATAATGAAATAATTTATGGTCATATAATGATTAAGATTTGTTTTAGATATTCTCCCTCAAAATTTCCTTTTCTTTTTGTCAAAAGTTTTGAAACTCAATGTCAAATTTCTCTTACCCTTTGTTCTATTATCTAAATCATTTGAATGCATATGAAAAAAGAAATAGTTTAGAATATGATAATTTAAATCTTATCGAGAATTTAAAAACAAAATAAAATGCATGTTGCATTAAAAGATGACATGAAATTATACTAAAATTTCATATGAATTCATTGGTCTTTTATGTTTTTTATTGTTGCGAGTCAAAACAACAACATAAGTCTTCATTTCTGTTACTGAAATTGTGCATGTACAATAATTAATTCCAACCACTTCATTTATGTTTGTTACATAAAGCGTGAACTATTAATAAATATAAATAACTATATTATTATTGAGTGTATTTAGAGTGTGAAAATTCACCAAGTGCAATCATAGAGGATATTGTTGAAAGTGTTTTTCTTTGCTCCAAGTTATCATTATTTTTTTATTTTTAATTCAATTGTCTTTATAAATTGAAAAACTAAATAGCCGAAGAACAATCCCAAGTAGCTATTTATAAGGTCAAAATAAGTCAAATATGTGATCGATTTAATGAACACATCTATTTAATGGCGATACGGCACCCACCACCTTTAAATCCTGGATCTGCCTCTGGTGATGAAGCCAAATTTTTTGAACAATGAAATCCATAACATAAAGGGGGATGTGTCAACATTAATATATATATATATATATATATACCAACAGAAATTGATCTATCTATACAACGTAATTTTCTGACGAAAGGACGGATAAGGGTAGCATTTTTAATGATTTGCACCTTAATCTTCTTAGTTCTTCGTAAAAGCATAAAAAGTTTCCTTTTCAATTATTTACCAGAATAAATAATTATATGTATATTTGTACAACTTTTTTTTTTAACGTGGGTAATAAATTAATAGTTTTCCGTGTAAATTTCTGGAAAAGATTAAACAAATGTATATGACAGTTCAAATTGACAAAAAAAAAATCGAATTACTAAAATTCTTGCTTTTAAATTAGGCAAGAATGTGGTTTTCAAGCTTATTAATTACTCTTCCTATTCAATCTGTTTATCTCTTTTTTTTTTAAAAATCATTTTAAAATGAAAAATTCTTTTTTATAATTTTTTAATTCTAATTTTTCACATATTTAAGAATACAAAATCAAATAATATTTTAGTACATTCAACATATCTTATTAAAATTACAAAATTTAAAGATCATATTTACTAAAATTCTATATCAAATTAAAATCACAAACAAATTAAAACGAAAAAATTACTATTGTGTGTTCATTGTATCACAACAATAACTTGAAGAAATTAATAGCGAAAAAGAAGAAGTTAGCAATCAATTCAACATGGACCATAGTCATTCAATTTGTGTTCATCACACAAAAGATTTATCTTTCTTTTTTTTGGTTACCTAAAAGTCATTTAATTTTAGAAATTATCACACAAAAATGATTTTTCTATTTTATACTAAATAAAAGTCAACATGGACCAATATGGACCATATTCAATTAGTGTTTACACACAAAAGACCTTTTTTTTTGTTACATATAAAAGTCATTTAATTTTCAAGGTTATTACACAGAGATTATTTTTCTATTTTATACTCCTTCCGTTCCTATTTACATCGTTCTTATTAAAAATAATTGTTCCTTTATATTTGTTATTTCACAAAACTAATACATAATTAACACTATTCCTCCTAGTTTATCCTTGAGAACTATTAGCCTTGAAAATATGAATTTAACCAACATAGAAAAAAGTAAATAATTAATTCTTGTTCATTGGTCAATTTAATTAATCAAAATAAATTAATTTATGTTCATTTATTGAAAACTTGACTACAAGAGAAGACTAAATAAGGGTAGAATGGTAAACTTACTAATTTCTTAAGGAACGACGTAAAATCTAAAATGATGACATATAAATAGAAACGGAGAAAATACTAGATAAAAGTCATTTAACTTTAATTATTATCAACGAATACAATTTGTATCAACAAATAAAATTGTATTAAAAATGCAATTGTATCAAGTGTATTCACTTTGTATCAATATAATGTATTTGAGTATATGCAACTGGCTATAAATTCTCATCAATATATTCAACTGCATGTATTTTATCCTTGTTATACATCTGTATCACATTTCGTATACTTTTTTAAAATACGATTGATACAATATTGTATTTCTCCCCATTCAGATATTGATACTAGGAGTCTGAATATGAAATCAAAGAGGAATAGCTAGAAAAGAGGTCTCTACCGTCTCTCGTCTGATTTGTATCGCTTATAACCCATCTAAACCCTCAGTTCCTTTGTTGTTGATTGTGTTTCTATACAGGAGAGACTGAAAGGGAGGGGACGAAAAAAGGGGGTGACGATTGTTTGAGAAAGAGGTAAAATTATTATAAAACCCTATGTCACGACCCAAATTGAGTCATGAGTGGCACCCACACTTAACCTCCTAGGTGGGCGGACCAAGAAATCTAAACCCCAACATATACCAATAATTCAACTACGAATAACAACAATAACGCGGAAGCTCCAAAACTTAATTATTAAAGTAACCAATCAAATAAACCTCTAAAGTCTATTACATATTATCCCCAAAATCTGAAAGTCATCACATCAAGAACATCTAATCTCTAAATACTAAGTCTAAGAGTATTAAAGACACCGAAATAAATGAAATACAGTAATTTGTGTCCGAAAACTATGGACATCAAGTCATGACCGAGAGAATCCAACACAAGCTCGAATAAATAGCTCACCCTCAAACCTGATATGATGTGACTGGCTAGAGCTGAGGGCAAGTCAAATTCGCTGGTACACTCGCTGCACTCCACAAAAGAAAAACAAAGAAATATACAAGTAGGGCTCAGTACGGGGCAACATGTACTGAGTAGGTATCATCGGCCAACCCAAAATAGAAACTAATATACAATGAATAATAGTATAAAGTCAATTATAGCACTTAGCAGGTGATAAGAAACAACAACATGAACAAGTGACAGTTGAAGCAAGTACGTAATCAATCACAATATCAAGCACACACACGAGGACTCATGCCTCCACTTCACACTCATTTGGGAAATGCGTTCATTGAGATTGAGTACATTAAGTTAATTCAATATCTTTTTCCTTTAATGTTACCGTGTCGGAACGTGACACTCCGATCCAATAATACCGTGTCGGAACGTGACACTCCGATCCAAAAGTACCGTGTCGGAACGTGACACTCCGATCCAATAATATTATTAATTTATCATTTATTATCACCACTTTTTGATTCATTAATAATATTACATCAAGCCTTCTTTATTCAAGGCATCACTTCGATAGAGAGGTTTTCAGATTATAAATCTCACGGTCTCAGGATTTTAGACCAATCACAAACCATGCACACAACCAAGCCACACAATCACACAGTCAAGTACATAGAGAACTTCACAATATCATTCAATGCATATCAATCGCTATTAGGAGTTTATCTATCAAATAGAATAAGCCATAACCTACCTCCACCGAAGAATTGAAGTCAAACAAGCTACTTCTCCAATGCTTTTCCTCTTTTCCATGCCTCATAACGTTTTCAATCTATCAAATATATAATGTTCGTAAACAAACACGCTCAATTTTATAATCAAGTTCCTAATCCTGATGCCAATAAACATGTCAAGATCACTCGTATTCGCTAAATTTCAAGTCTAGGGTTAAATCTCAATTCCTACATTACATACCTAATGTCTTAATATTTAATTATCTATCTTACTTTATCAAAACTTGAATTCATACTATATATGATAACAAAACCAACACTTGCAAACACAAATTCACGTTAATCAAACAACCAATAATCATCAGCCCTTAGACTATTTAATTATCATTAAGTCATTATTACCAAGAAAACTAGTATCCCTCAAATCCGTAAAGGATCATCACTGCAGTTAATGGAACTGCACAATTTAATCAAAGAAACCATTTTCCTTCAACCCACAGTGTTAACATAACCCAAATAAGTTGATAATTAAATAATAGTACTTCAAACCCCATTGCTTTCCAACTCACATTTAATAATATGTTATTGTATAGCCTAGAACTAAAACATCAACTAACTAAGTTTCACGTATTTAGTTATATATAAAAATAGTTGTATCAACACTTGATTTCTTAAAGCAACTATAACAATAAAATACGAAACCCCAAAATTATCATTAAGTTACATACAGTAACTTGAAATTAAAAAAAAAAAAAACCAAACATCCATCCATTCATACCCCTTAACATTATCTTGCCAACATCAACCTTAATTAGTTTACAATCATTACGAAAGACCACTACTTAACAATTTAATACACCCAATTCAATAAACCGATGTTGCACAGAAACCAATTTTGCAATTTCAAATCTCCTTTCAACTAAATAATAATAATACTATATTCATGCAACCATCAACATTGGCAAGGAATAGATTTCAATAGAAATTTGTTTACCTGTGATAGTCTTGTCGTTCTCTCCTTTAAGGGTTTGTGCCGCACATAATTTGTTTTGGGATAGAAATAATAATAACCTCCCTTTAATCTAATTTAACTTTTATTACCCTAATTGTATACCTAATCAATTATAAAAATAGTAAGAGTGACCCACTATTAATTTTAATGTTATTTCTTTAACCACCAACTAAATAAATTATTAAAAACAACTCATTAATTATATAACTATAGCTACCAATAGTCCAAAATACTCATTTAAAATTTATCAGAAGAGTCTTTTGTGAACTAAAAAGCTCTAGTACTCAAAACGACCAAATGGGTCGTTACACCCTAAGCATAACTAAGTATTATAATTCATTTAAACTATGATTATGTATATTAAATATAGAGCAACTTTCACATATAGCAAACACAAAATTCATATTTGTATGCTATAGCAAACTTTGCATAATTGCTCTCCATAGCAAACATAAATATGTATATTTCGCTATACATATACAAAAGAAAGCAGTTGTATAATCTGTTTTGGTATATATACAAAAAGATCAATTGTATAAAGTGAGAGAGGCGAGTGAGCGAGCGAGATCTGGGAGAGTGGCGAGCGAGATCTGGGAGAGTGGCGAGCGAGATCTAGGAGAGGGGAGAGAGGAGAACGAAAATATATGTATATATACAATTTTCACGCATTTTATACATTTGCGTTTTTGTATATAGTGAGAGAGGGAAGTGAGAGAGCGAGATCTGGGAGAGTGGCGAGCGAGATTTGGGAGAGGGGAGAGAGGGGAACGAAAATATATGTATATATACAATTTTCTCTCGCTTTATACAAACACAAACGCATTTTATACAATTTGCGGTTTTTGTATAAAGTGAGAGAGGCGAGTGAGAGAGCGAGATCTAGGAGAGTGGCGAGCGAGATCTGGGAGAGGGGAGAGAGGGGAACGAAAATATATGTATATATACAATTTTCTCTCGCTTTATACAAACACAAACACACTTTATACACTTGCGTTTGTATAAAAAACGAGAGAGGTGAGGGAGAGAACGAGAGTGGCGAGCGAGATTCACCAGGAGAGAGGTTAAATAGCAATAGTTTGCTATGGGGTACAATTAAATCAAACTATATTTATAGAATTTAATTTGAATTAATAGTTTGCTATTATATACAATTTTCCCTTAAATATATAACACATATTTGCAATAATTAAATTTTTAATTTCCAATTATCCGTAATGATAAATTTTATATCCCACAAATATTATGATATATTTAACATCAATAATTTAAAAAACTCTAATCTCTTTCTTAAATTATATCATATAAATTAAATAGAATAGAGTAAAACTCAAATATTCTCAAAATGAGTTCACAAAGAATCTTTTTTTGCTGGCCTCCTCTTGAATCAACCCCTATTTTAATCCGTATTGGACCGATCGATATATCTATAATCAAGCCTTCAGTCAACTAGTGGAGAGCATTAACCAATCTCGTATAATAATACATATATGTCCATTTCAATCTTGTCTATTCAAACCACATCAAAAACATGTGATACAAATATGTGGAGGATAATATTTTGTACAAGCTCTTCATAGCTAATTAGAATCTATGGGTAAAACAAGTACTCCTACTGTTTCAAATTAGTTGTACACTTTATTTTTTACATATTTCTTGAGAAAACATAAATAAGAAGGATTATTTTACTAATCGACCACTTAAGAAATTTTTTGAGTTTGCTTTGCACATATTTATTTCATTTAGGACTACTATTGTTATTTTCCTCGAATTATATATTTATTAAACACAAAAAAAATTATTCTCTCCTAATTGGCATGTCATGTCACACTAAATTTTATTTTTTTAGTTAATAAAATTACTTAACTCTTCAAACTATTTAACTCAATCCACATAATATTGACATCTAAGAATAAATAATTCAGAAAGTATTGATTAGATTAAACTTTACAGATGAAATTATAAAACAAAGCTAATTTAAAAAGATTTAAATATAAAATGTAAAAATAAAAAAATTGTAAAGATTCATCAAACTCATCCAATCCATGTAATATTGTCATCTAAGAACAAAAATAATTCAAAAAGTAATGATTAAATTAAACTTTACACGAAATTGTAAAATAAAGATAATAAAAAAAGATTTAAAATATAAGAATATTATAATAACGTAAAGATTAAAATTTATATTGACTATTCCTAAAGTCATATAAATATTTTAACCTAAATATCTATCTTAGTTGGGGATCATATTCTCTCTTTTTTTCACCTTTTTCCTATTTATCGTACATTAAAAAAATCTACTATCATAATTCATATCTTCTCAATTTTTACTTATGAGTTGATTCATCATAAAATTAAAAATAATATTCACTTTTTTGAAATATTCTCTTACTTTATATGAAAATCGTGTTTGATCATTAAAAATTAAATTCAACTTAAAGTTATATTTTAAATTTGAAAAAAACAGCTTAGAATAGAATATCATAATGAAATGCACCTAACTTGTTTTCCACTTACTTTTCAGTTTTGAATTTGTATTTAAGTACATTCAAATATGAAAATTTTCTAAATATTCATTGAAAAATATATAACCAAAACAGAGGTAAGATAGTAATCCAAAAAATTAATAGGGGATTTGATCATCTTATAATTTTAAATAATTTAAAACTATTTTCCTCATTTTAATGATTGAAGTTCTTTTTCACCAGAAAAAAAATGAAGATCACATTGTTTGACACTTTGACTAGAGGTGTCGATTGCTCACATAATCTTATCACTAAACTGTAAATAATCAATTAATGTATTTTTTTCACCTTAGTCGATGACTTAATTAAATTAAATTATTATGATTGGTATAAACACGAGTGTTAAGTAAACTTTTACCTAGTAAACACATTATATCGACAGAATCGAGTTATATTATGAGTTTGATGAGTTAAATAAATTAATTTTTAAACATAAGAGTTTAATTTAATATGGTATATATACCAATTAATAGAAAAGGATGTTTTCGTTTTGGTGATATTTAGTATATTTTGAGAAAAATAGTACTAATAACTGAGTGATATTATAGTCTTTAAAAAACATTGGTGATGTTTTGAGAATTAACTCCAATGTTTTTTTGGAATTTTACAAATTTGTTTACAATTCAAAAATAAATAATTATAAGGATAAATATTTTAACATGATTCTATCTTAATTATTTAAATTAATAAATAATTTGAAATAACTATTTTTTTTAGTAAAATAAACAATTAATATGAGACGGGGAGCTACTAAGTACATCCGAACATTTAATTCTCACCAACTTCTTGTCCCAACCTTTATGATATGTTGTAATCACGTTTTAAATAGTTATACATCATAGCTTTCACATGCACACATAATTGAATTATTACTCTATATAAAGAATAGAAATTTAGCCAATTTATCATCATCTATTTTTCATTTTTTTGCTATATCGAAGAAAAAAAAAATGGGTCTAAAAGGCAAGTTGATTGGTTCGATAGAGGTTAAGTGTGGAGGACACTTGATTCATGATATTTTGCACGCCAATCCTCGAAATGTACCCAACATAACCAAGATTAATCATTTTGAGATGGATCATGAAGGTGAAAGCATAAAGATTGGCTCGATAGTTAGTTGGACATATAACAACGGTAACATACTATGATTCCCTTGCATCAATATAATTTCTATAATTAGGTATATTTGGCATATATGAATTCATTTACCAAGAAAATGTATTTCAAAAATAAATTATTTGATGTTATTTGGTAGTAACAATAAAATATATTTTTTGTAAAATATTTTTGTACCAAAAGGGAAAAAGACTTCATTCACTTATGAGCAAAAAATATTCTCTTGCAGGTATTTAAGCTTTCTTGAATATTGATATCTTTTTATGAGGAAATGACTTTGATATTTTATTTTGTTTAATGTTTATAGACGGATCCGAAAAAGATAAAATTGTTAAGGAAGTGATTGAGGCAATTGATCCTGAGGAGAAATCGATCACTTGGAAGGTAATTGGAGGAGATCTGCTAGAGTTGTATGATTCTCTTACTATTATCACAGCATGTGAACATGAGTGGACTACATGTTCATTTATATATGAGAAAAAAACTGAAGACACCCCAGAACCTCTTGTTCCATTTGGTTTCCTCCTTAATTTGATCAAGGAAATGGAGGGTCATCTTCTCAAATAATACAAGATCAATCTGGTATCTGATAGTTTTTATCGTTACGTATTTGTGTATGTCTACGCGTACATGTGTGTGGATTTATATATATATATGTCTCTGTGTGTGTGAGTTTGTGTTACAAATATATACTATATTTTGTAATATTGGCTAATTCTAGCTAGCGTGTCAAAATTAGTAATGTTGTGTTAGAAATAAAGAATATATCGGATGTATTGTACGATATATTATGTATCTTTTCGAGTATGAAATGAACTATAATAGCATATGCAAATTGTATTTGTAAATGTGCTATCTGATTCCTTTTCGGCATATATTTATATATTTATTTATTTATGTATTATTTTTCGTTTCTCTAGTTCTAAGATGGGAATTAACACTCTCAAAAAGTTTATTATGCAAAATTGATCAATAGTCGCCCAAATTTATTTAGGATGTGTTTGATAAGGAAAATATTTTCTTAGAGAATAAGTAATTTTTTTTTTGTTTTTTTAATATTTGATAATAAATAAATAAAAATATAACTTTAATATAATTTAGGAAAACATTATGATGGCGGGATAGGAGTGGGAAGATGGGGTGGTGGGGGTAGTCAAGGAGTGGAGTAGCAAAGGGGTAGGGGTTGGGCCGTTGTTTGGGATTGGAAGGAGATAATAAGCTTTGATATATTATTAATGGAACTTGTATTTTTGTCTACGTATTAGGGGAGTCATTTTTCTAATTTTTAAAATCTTATTATTGTTTATTGGTGAGGTGAGAATTGTACAACTGGAGAGTTTATTTTCGTTGAGAGTAAAATACTTAGTGTTGAGTTGAGATACTAAAATTAATTTCTTAGATTATAGCGTTATAATATGAAATCGCTTATTATAGTAAAATATAATAAGACCGAAGATCACTTCCCTCATTTAGCATCATTGAAAGTTAAATCATAAAGATAGATATAAATGATGTGTGCGGGAATGAGAGACCAATGGCCACAAGGGCTACATTGACACACATTAAAATAAATTGTTAAAATATTTATGATAATCATCATTAATGTCATGTACATATCAAATTTTACGTATCTAAAAAAATTTGTATCAAAGTGGTGCCTATCAATTATGGATAACTTCACAAGAAAATGATATTGGTAAGGTGTCATATGGAATTGGTTGGACTGAATTTAGACAGATTAAAATGAGTTGAATTTATTAATGGGCTGTTTATTGACCCGTCTATGTGACTAGGCAAAATGCGGGTCATAACTCAACTCATTCAATTTTTATCAAGTTTTAATTGTTTTATTTGTTCAGTTATAACATTTTAGTACCGATTTTTTTCTCTCTATATTACGGCTACATATGACATATTAACTAAAAAAAATATTTTTCATAAATATATAGACAAAAAAAATTATGAGTCAGTCTGGGCTACATATTAAATCAATTTTTAATGAATTGAACTGGGTTGAAAAGAGTTAACAAATGGGCCAGTTATTCTTGGATGGATTGGGCTTGATTTTGTGTTTGTCTTCTTAACTTTTTTTTCTTTTTTTGGTTAAATTGATTAACAAATAATGCATTCTTTTGTTATAATACATATTAAGATCTAAATGTGAAATGTCAGTATACATATATAACAATAACTCACTATAGAAAACATGGAATTTTTAGACAAACACTACCGCAAATCACCATAACGAGGTTAAACTGTATTACAGATAATTGTGTTTGTGTTTTTTTTTTTCCTCACAACGATGTTTGATCTTAGTATTGAGACCGACTAAATTCGAATTTCCTTTATAGGAGCATTTCTGTTAGCGGACACATTAATGTTACCTTTCACATGTAGAATAGTTAAATTGGTATTTTAAACATGGAAAGGGAAATAGAAAATTATATTTACCCGCTTTCAAAGGGAACCTTTATTCTTGCAAAGAATATTTAGAATTTGATCCATTATGGGACATCGGAATAGAATTCTATAAATGCAACATCAACTTTTACATAATAAGTATGCTTCATCTTTATAATTCATCCGTTTAAGCGTAACACTAGTTGGTCAAATTTTCAACCATACAAAATTTCAAATTCATAATCTTGAAAAATATGCTTCCTGATAAGAAAGCTCCCTAGAAAAGAACAAATTCCTAAATGAAAGAACATAAAAATTAAAATCAATGGTCATGGAATTTAGAATTCTGAGTGAGTCCCAGAGCGGGGTATACCAAAAATATTTTTTAAGTGTAAAGTAAAGGCAAGTTCCATAGGGCATAAGCCCCTGACATAAAAATGTATGCTTCGAGCGTTAATTTTGATTGTTATTATTTCAAATGTATTTTTTTCTATAAATTATATTTTTTAATTATTGGTGTAATGGTAATGTTATTTTGTGTATTATGAGTATCTTCTTTAATGCACTTTTTCAACCTATGTATAAATACTACTTGCATTTAGTTATACAGTCTATTTAGTATTAAGGTATGTATAATTTATAGATAGAAATTCAAGATATTAGTAATGTAACGAGTTTTAAAGCATGTATTAGCATGATTAAAGACACAAGTGTCCCTCAAAACCTTTTACATACTTTCCACCATATTTGCAGAGGTATTTTTGTAGATAAAAAAAAATTAGAATGATTGAACACATTATTTTGATAGAGATAAGTATTAAACACACCCCTCAACTTTGCGCGGATTATTGGTATCATCCCTGAACAATTGATAGGCTTAAAAACACCCCTTGCTTGGCGAGCTAAGCTTAACTACACTCTCCCATTTCATACACAATAATGTGTCATTCACGCGCTACACGTGAAAATTTTAAACTAATGTGACTTATATATATAATTCTAAAAATAAAAATAGAGGGATTTTGTTATTTCTTTAATTAAAAGAAAACATAAAATAAATTTTAAAAAGAGGGGTTTTGTTTCCAATCTCTTCCCAACCAAAAATTTTCAACATATCTCCCCTCTCTTCCTACCAAAAGCTTTCTCCAATCTCACAACATAACTCTTTGATTTCCATGGAAATCAAAGGGTTTTAAGCTTAAAACATTGATTAAAGTATTGGTAAAGGATCTGCTTTTCTTTATTTTGTTAAGGTTTTGTTCGCGTTAGTCGATCTTAAGGATTAAATTTCAATTTGAAATTTTCTAGGGCTTCATTTACTGCCATATTTTGCTCATCTTAAATCTTGTTTCGAGGTCAGTTTTAATGGAGGAGAAGTTAAATAGGAAGAAGAAGGGTATTATAGTAGCTGCTGGTAATTAAAAATTGAATGAAAAAATAAATAAATAAGAAGTCTGATGTGGTGTTTTTGTAACTTTTCACCCGTTTAAAGAGAGTGTAATCCACACCAAGTATAGGGTGTTTTTAAGTATAATCCCTATTTAGTCTTCCGTTAGAGTGAATGACATATATGCTCTAGTTTTTGAACGATATGGGCATCAATATCCCAAAAGTATGACGGAAGGAATCTGCATGCCATATACGATAGTTCGAAGGTATATTTATCATTTTTCCCAAAAAAGTAAACTAACTCCTTCCACATGCATGTGGGGCATGAGTTATTTTTTAACAAGTTATTAAATATTTGGTAATAAAAAATGAACATCAGATAATTTTTGGAGAAACTTAGGAAAAACAAAATAGACAAGATGAAGGTATAATTATTTTCTGAATGCTTTATTTTTTATTGGGAAAAAGGATAAATATACCCCCCAAATTAACGTAAATGGTATGCAGATACCCTCCATCATACTTTTGGGACATTGGTATCCCTACTGTTCAAAAACTAGAGCATATATACTCTTCACTCTAACGGAAGACTAAATATGGACACTTGGCGCAATCTTATCCGTCGATCCGATATTTAATAAATGTTGGGTCGGTGGATAAGATTATGACACGTGTATGTCCGTTAGTATAAAGGGTATTTATGTTCTAGTTTTTGGACGGCAGGGGCATCAATGTCCCAAAAGTATGACACAAGATATCTGCATATCATTTACGATAGTTCGGGGGTATATTTGTCCCTTTTCCCCATTTTTTTATTAATGAGGAATTGGACAGGTGAATTAAGAGCTAACAACTCTTCTATTTTCTTATTCTAATGATTATAGATGGAAAATTGAAGATTCTTTAGGAAGTTATTGAAGCGGTCGATAATAAGAAAAAATCAATTACCTGGAAAGTGATTGAAGGAGATCCGTTGCAGTTATACAACTCCTTTACTATCATCTCATCTTTTGAACCTCAGTGGACTACATGTACGTTAGCATTGAGAGAGACGCTCTCAACTTTAGAGTTCTGTATAAATAATATTGGAAAAGCTACATAATATACACTTCACTATCATATTTACTATTATTACATTTTCTTTCAAAATATTACGTATGTTACTACTAATTAAGAGTTTTCCACCGTATATTGAGGAAGATACACTTAGATATATGTATTTTTGCTACCAGATAATTAAAATAGGGAGAGAGGCGAGTGAGATGATGTATCCAAGATACATGTGAATCACACTAGATACATTATATGTATGTATGTGGCGTGGATCACATGTATCTGAGTTACCATATACATGTGAGAGTGGCGAGTGAAATGGAAAAGAGGCGACTGAGATTTGTTATGTATCCTAGATACATGCGAATCTACTTGACTACAATGTATCTAGAACAAATTTGACCCCATGTATACTGAAATACATGTATATCTGAATGTAATTGAATGTATTCGGACGCACAAAAATATGATAAAATACGAATATTGCAAACTAGAATATATCTAAATAATTAGATCATAAGCTAGTGGATTATGTAAGTTCCCCCGATAGTATTTACTTGAGGTATTTCCTATAATATATGTCCACTGCTTTGATGCGTTAAGACAAGTAATATTTAGAACTTAGATAATACTTAAATAAAGAAATATTATTCACCTTGATAGACTTGTCTTATACTTAGTAGCTTTATAAACATAATTTAGTAAGCTTAATTTAGTGCATTATATTGTTTTAAAATTTTGAGTTGCTTTTTCTATTTTGTTTTTTTTTTTCATTACCACACTATGATTTATTTACAAAAAATAGTAACGTCATGTACCTAGAAATCCTATAACCGCAAGTGTGTGGTGAGAAAATCGAACCAATATTATAATTGATGTAGAAATACAAAAATTATATAGAGTTTGTAAATTAGTTGAATAATGTATTTTCTATAGAAATAAAAAAATCACGTGTTTTTTAAAATTAACAGCTTCTTTGGATAGTTATTGTTATTACGTATTATTTCATAATATATTATATTTATATGATATAATATTGAATTGTACTATATTGTTTGAATGAATCTATTGTTAGAATAGATGGTATAATTTTCCGATGTTACATCACAAATATGAGGGTCTGGCGCCGACGGAAAAATGATTTCTCTATAAGATTAGAAAATTAAAGTCATTTTTCGATTAACTTAAGAAAATGGGTTCTTTAAAAAAATTAATATTCTAAATATTTTGATTAAATAAATATTTAATTAAATAAAATCAATATATTTCTTGCATACCTTACACAACCCTAAATCAATACTCATAAGGAATCTCCATTAGTCCCCGCATTACCATTAGGGAAACAGAAAAAGAAAAAAAGAAGATGCAAAAAAGAATGAGAATATCATATTAATACATATTTATTGTAGTTATAATTGCATTCATAGATGGAGGCTCACATACATAATATATATCTTTCAAACAATATTATTTATTTCAGAGGATAGCTAGAACTAGCCAATATTATCAAATATCAGCAACACACACAATATATATATATATATATATATATATATATATATTATTGTTATTGTTGCTGTTATTATTTTATTTCATGAGAAGGTGATCCTCTACATGTTTGGTCAACTCTATGAAAGCACCTAAGAGAGCGAGGGGTTCTGGAGTATCTTCATTCTTCTTTTCGTAGATAAGTGTTGTTGTAGCCCATTCATGTTCATTGGATGTGATAATAGTTAAGGAATTATACAATTCTAACACATCTCCTCCGATCACTTTCCAGGTGATTGACTTGTCATGATGATCGATGGCTTCAATCACTTCCTTAAGCAACTTTTCTTTCCCATCTATAATCATTAAAATAAAATAAAATAAATGTTACCACAAACTCAAACGTTTAATTCCTTATAAATGATCTAAATATCCACAAAATAATACCATCATCTTATTTATTTTGTTTTCCCTCATTTTTCATTTTCCTAAGATCTATCTTAGGCTTGAGAAGGTTGGACTGATCATAGGGTTCTTTAATTTAATGGAAATTTTTAGTGCTAATAATTAGTAATATTTAAGTTTTAGTTAGAGCGAGTAAAATAAAGTAAAAAATTAAAATATTTTAATTAAAGAAATAACTTTCACCCACAAGTGAAATAAATTATTACTTTCTCAAATATGATACAAAACATTTTACTTGGAATATATTTATGGTAATTAATCAAACAACGTCAAATAACTTTTTCACGAAAAATAATTTTCTTGAAAAATGATTTCCATTATACGAAATACATCTATATAGAAAATTGATGAAAGAAAATCATGCATAATGAGAGAGAGAGAGAGTGTGTTAGAGATTGAAAGCGTAAAAGTGTATGTTACCTTCAATATATTTCCAGCTAACAACCGCACCAACTTTAAAGATTTCACCTTCGTGAATCTCAACATGATTGACCAATGGACTTATGTTGCGTATATGATAAGTGTTGGTATGATACATATCATGAATCGAGTGTCCTCCACACTTTACCTCTACTGAAGTAACCAACTTGCCCTTCAAACCCATATTTCTTTTGGTAGGTATAGTAATTAGAGATGTGAAAAGAAAGTGGTGATAAAATATTTGGACCTTACTGTCTTTAAATAGATTTAAATTAGTTGTTAAAAGCTACCTAGTTTGAAATTAATTAACCAATCCTAGCTTGCTTCTTAGATATGTGTTAAATTTGAAAAATTAAAATAAAATATCTTATTCCCTTTTTTTACTTTTACTTGTCACAGTTTGACTTGACACATCCATTAAAAAATAATTAATGATATATATATATATATATATATATATATATATATATATATATATATATATATATATAAATGAGAATTTATTTTAAAAATAAATTATAAGTAAAAATGAACGGAGAGTACTAATTATATAATAACACCATATTAATAAGGACGGGAAGGATATAAAATATAATTTTTCAATAATACACTACTAAACTTTGAAAAGAGTGAGATTTGATTGAATAGTTGGTGCAATAAATGCTTAACCTTTTTTTTAGGCATTTTAGGAAATCCTATCATATATGTTTAAATAAGAGTTAAGAGTGGCTCAATTGAGATTTAAGTTGGTGGCTTAAAATTAACTTTCATTAAATAAGGCTTTAATAAATACTACCCCGTCCCCTGTCCCATTACTAAAAATAATTGTCCTATTATCAGTTGTGCATTTTATTAAATTAAGAAAATATTAATTACGTGTTCTCTATTCAACAGAGTTGTTCATTATACTAAAAATAGATGTCCAATAATATTTTTTCAATTTAGAAAATCAAGAGATAATTTACCTTTTGTATCTATTTTATCCTTGATATTAAATATTATTTATTATCTAACACATTTTTCAAATCATTAAATTTAATAAAGTCAAAAGGATAATATAGTCATATTATCCCTATGTTTCTTAAAGGGAGTGTCAAGTCAATAGTGGGCAACTTTTTTTTTTTAGTGGACAACTATTATTGGATAGAGGGAGTAATTTTTTCTATATTATCTTTGCAATTAATTAATTTTTTTTAAAAGTGTTCACATTTATTTATGAAATTTTCAAAAAGTTTTATAAGGAACGAATTAGCTAAATTATCTTTTAGTTTATTATTTCCCATCAAACACAATTTGTTTCTCATCAAAATACTTTTTTTTTTAAAAAAAAATAATTTAAATTTAGCCGAACAGACTAGAAGAAATCTAGGATTTAAAGAGTATTTGACTTTCTTGGCCAATTTATATAATAATTTTAATTATTTAACTTTTTTGGCCAATTTATGGTCATATCTATTTGTATTGGCTCGTGCCTATTGTGTAAAGAGACTATGGTCAATGGAAGATGTCACGTTTTAGCCACAATAATAAAAAAAATAATTACACTGTTTTTTTAATTTTTAGGAATATTTTAATATGAAAATATAAATTTATACTTTATGAAAATGTTATTTGTCTTTGGAAAGCAAAATTAAAAAACTAACACCAAATAGAAACAAAAGCGCCGATGACCCAAAATAATATCCGTTTTCAAACTTTGCAAAATATGATTAATATATGTCTCTTTTATTAATAGGAAAAAAAATATTATACTCAATAATCTTAAGAATAGATAGTCTTGAAATTTAAGTTATTAAATAATTCAGAGCAGGAGCGGATCTAAAAGGTAGAAAAGACCTAAATAGGGACGGCTCAATAACTTTGTTGGCCTTAAATTTTCTTTAAAAATTGTAATGACTTTTTTCGATACATTGATAGTATAGTCAAATGTAATTTTGTAACGATCCATTTGGTCGTTTTGAGTACTAGAGCTTTTTATTTCATAAAATACTTCCGATAGATTCTAAATGTGTATTTTGGACTATTCGTAATTACAATTATGAAATTAGTAGGGTAGTTTTAATAACTTATAGAGTTGATGGTTAAAGAAAATAACATTAAAATTAGTAGTGGATCGCCTTTACTATTTTTATAATTGGTTATATAATAATTAGGGTAAAGAAATAATCTGTAAAAGAAAGAAAAGAAAAAAAAATCAACCGACTGAATTCTTACCTGCAGCTTCGAAGAGAAACAGCGAATAAGGTAATATTCTAAAATGTAGAATTCTGGTATTGATTTATGTCACAGTTTGATTATTATTATTGCTATGATGTTGATTGTAAAGAGAAGTAAATAAATTTGATGGCTAATGATTGGCTTACTGGTGGTATGAATACTATCTGGGTATTGTTGTTATGCAATATTAGTATTACATTGAATTGGAAAAGAATGATATTCATTAAATGCTAGCAAATTGAATTACAGTGGATTGAGGGATTTAAGTATTATTATAATGTAAGCCAATTACGAAGAATTGAAGTTATAGTTTGTTACAGCTTGTGGACGTATTCTTTTAGTTTATTGTTAATAAATGGTAAGAATAATATGACTGTTTATAGACTCGTTAACTAACAAATTATGCATATATATATATATTTGATAGATTGGAAAGGTTCGGAGGCATTGAGGAAAGGAAAAGTATTGGAAAAGTAGCTTGCTTGACTTCGGTTCTTCAGTGGAGGTAGGTTATGGTTTATTCTATTTGATAGATAGACTCTTAATAGTGATTGATATGCATTGAATGATATTGTGAAGTTCTCTATGTACTTGATTGCGTGATTGTGTAGCTTGGTTGTGTGGTTTGTGATTGGTCTGAAATCATGAGACCGTAGAATTTATAATCTTGAACCCTCTCTATCAAAGTGATGCCTTGAATAAAGAACGCTTGATGAAATATTGTTAATGAATTGAAAAGTGGTGATAATAAATGATAAATTAATGATATTATTGGATCGGAGTGTCACGTTCCGACACGGTATAATTGGATCGGAGTGTCACGTTCCGACACGATATAATTGGATCGGAGTGTCATGTTCCAACACGGTAACATTAAAGGAAAAACATATTGAATTAACTGAATGTACTCAATCTCAAAGAACCCATTTCCCAAACAAGCGTGGTGTGGAGGCATGAGTCCTCGTATGTGTGCTTGATATTGTGATTGATTACATACTTATTTTATTTGTCACTTGTTCATGTTGTTTGTTGCTTATCACCTGCTAAGTGCTATAGTTGATTTTATACTATTACTTTATGCATATTAGTTACTCCCTCCGTTTCAAAAAGAATGACCTCCTTTCCGTTTTAATTTGTTTCAAAAAGAATGACCTCTTTCCTTTTTTGGTAACATTTTACTTTCAACTTTCCACGTGACATGTTTAAAAAAGAATGACCTCTTTTAGTATTTTTTACTTCTTCTAATTGTTGTACTTCCTTTTTTGCTTGTTGTTTTATTTTTTCAATTTCCGTTTTTCTATCTATTTCTTCATTTTCTTTTGTTATTCTTATCATAGCAGTTAAACTATCCTCTAGTTTTACCATTTCTTTTTCTAACATTAAACTTAGATTGTCACCTATTTTCTTATATGATTAGAAAATATTATCTTTATTTTTAATCCGTCATAGTTTTCATATGTTTTTTCATCTATTGCGTATTCTTCCTTATTCATTTATAGATTGCGTTGAAGTTTATATTCTAAACTTTCTATTTGTATTTCTAGATATAAAATAGTTTTTCTCTGTGCTAATATAGATTTTTTACAAATTCCTGCGAATATGTTATTATTAAATCTATTCTGCCTATGTTCTAATTCTTGCCTTTTCGCTATAATTATTTCAGTAAGTTTTACTTTATATTCATTATTCTCGCTATTCATTGTATCTTTAAATATTGAATATATTTATATTCTATTTTAGATATATTATCTATTAATTGATCTAATTTTTCGTTATCAGTTTTTGTGATATTAAGTTGTTTATATTCCGAATATAATTTGTTTAATTTTCTTCTTATTTTTCTTAACTTTCTACTAGTATATTTCTTACGATGTTTCTTATTATCCATAGCAATAGAGGAGTGCAGTTGCAGATTTTTAGTGGTACAATCTGTGATTTATTATGATATGGTTAATTCATGCTTTTTACGAATTAAATATTATAATTAGATCGAGTTCGGAAAAGAAAAGAATTGTTAGTATTTTTTTTCAACTTAGGAATAAATTGTTTTTGACTTTTATTAGTTTAAAAGAGAAAAACTTTTTCTTTCCTTAAAAGAATAAAATAAGAAAATATTGCAATGTTTTATTTCCTTAGAAGATGAAAGAAACAAATAATAGTGTTTAATTGTTATTAGTGGCTATTAATGGTGTTTAATGGTTGTTGATTACCCTTGGTGTTTAATGACTTTCTAAATACACTTAATGATATTTAGTGGTTGTTGATAACTATTGATCATGGTTGTTAGATACTCTTAACCATGTCAAAATACACTTAATGGTATTTAATGGTTGTTGATGACTATTGATCATGGTTATTGAATACACTTAACAGTGTCCAAATACACCTAAGGGTATTTAATGACTATTAATGACCATTAATTATGACTAGAAACATTTCATCTTTCAAACCTTTCCCTTATACTGAAAAGTATAAATAGGGGTGGTGTTTCTCAAGGAAAGGATATCCTTTTTTTTGAAAATTTCTTGCCCACACAAGACTTGATTAAGAAAGTTAGTCAGGAATTAGTAGAAGACTGCAATTCTGGAGTCACAGTCCCTGAACGAGTTGTGTGAAAGCTACAAAAGGTTAGAGTTTCACAATTTATGTAGATTACATTATTATGCTTATATGTAAGTTTGTGATTCTGAAAAATGCTTCTGCTGTGCATATTCTAACAAGTGGTGGTCTAGTATTTGGGAATATCTATGTGATAGAGGGGTTATGCTATGATATGATATGATGGTGACCTAAAGGGTCAGCCTGGAAAACTTAGAGTGACAATTTTGAGGGTTGAATGTTTAATGATCTAGTTGGCAGTGAAATATGGTAGGAGGCTGGGATCAAAGTGTACTAGTTTATGGGCATCATACCTAGGATGGTAAAAACATGTGAATGAAGACTTAGGGCTGTGTAACTTTCATATTGCATGTTTCCTTTTGAATGTCTACTTATATTATATGGTAGGTTCGGATCGATCGATAATCAGTACGTATTGTTTGTACTGATACTGCTCTTGCTATGCCACTTGTCATAGTCTAGTAGCAGGATTCAGTGATGTTCCATAGGTAAAGATGATGGTGATCTCCGACAACTTCTACTAACCTTCCCTTATGGTGGGAGATGTGTCTTATTTCCTTTATAAATTGTATCTTCTTAGAAGCTCTTGTACATGTTTAGACTAGTACCTTAGCTTGACGAGTGTTAGTGTGTTTTTCTTGCAAATAAAATTGGTTTTAAATCAAGTTAAGGGGTTTTCAACATATTAGTAGGATGTTTTGTTCACTTCCGCATGTTATGATTAAGCTTTAGGTCTGGAAATATAATGACGGTAATATATACATATTTTCCCCCCTCTTTACATATGAATCAATTTTTTACGTATAGCTGTGTTTGATTTTAGGAGAAAGTCAATATCCAACGAATAATGTTACTATGCGCAATATAAAAATATGCATAATTATATTAAACTCATGTTTGCTCAAGCTGTGAAATGGGTTCAAATATGAAAACATAAACGTTTCACCCATTAAATTGCTAATATTTCGACATTAGTAATCTAAATAATAATTTGTTTTTTCTTACTATAACACTAATTTTCTGAAATATGATTCAACTTTGATATATACTTTCCATAGAATATTTTCACTCATCAATCAAATACCATAAGAC
Organism: Solanum okadae; assembly: GCA_036553675.1. Lineage (NCBI taxonomy): Eukaryota > Viridiplantae > Streptophyta > Magnoliopsida > Solanales > Solanaceae > Solanum > Solanum okadae. The sequence continues at coordinate 3,531,198 of CM071681.1, forward strand.
AGTGTACAAATACTTTATAGATTTCATTGGAGAAAATGAAAACCAGAGTAAAACCTAAAGAAATGAGCTAAAAATATGTAATTATGAATGTTTTATATCTTTTTAATTACGAGGGTTTGAAAGATAAGAGTAGCCTATAATTAACATCTCATCTATTTTCGACTTCATTGATTGTAGATGGAAAACCTAAGATTGTAAAGCAAGTGATTGAAGCTATTGATCCTCAAACTAAATCAATTACTTGGAAAGTAATTGGTACGGTGGAGAACTGTTAGAGTTCTATAATTCCTTCACTATTATTACATGTGACCCTCAATGGACTACATGGACATTTCTGTACGAGAAAAAAAACTGAAGAAACCCCAGAGCCTCTTGGTTTGTTGGGTTTTGCCATTGATGTGACAAAAGATATAGAGAGTCAGTTTATCAAGTAATGGAACACCAATTTCATTCAATGGAGCCATAGTTATTTATATGAATAAATAAAACATATGTGTATGTTTATACACATAGATATATATGTGTTTGTGTTATATTGGCTAGCTAGCTAGTGTGTGAAATATATTATATTTATGTTTGAAGAATGTATTACATATGTACTTCCTCTCCTTCTAGGGATGTATTTCCAAAGTTCGATACATGTAAGATATATATTATGAATAATTGCAAGTTTGCAATTTACCTATAATATTATTCTCATTCTGTTTCTCAAGTGAATTCCTAAATTGTTTCACTCTCTTTTCTTCCTTCTATCTTGAATATTCTCTGAGATCCCAACGGTAACTTATCGGCGGAGAAGCTGAGATGAGCATCACCATTGACCTTCTCGGTCCAACAATAACTCAATCCCCAGACTGTAATGATCCAAAATGAACGTAATAACATTTGTCTTATCCCACCAAGATAAGTCAGCTTAAAACCCAAATATAACAACTAATAATGCGGAAGTAAGGCAGAAATGAAATTCTAACACAATAAGATAATCCAGAGAACATAGCCAACTTAAATAAACCCATAATACTTAATTGTTACGTGTACAAACCTCTAAAGTGTTATAACATAATTGAAAGAAAATACAAATCTCAAATGACATTGTTTCTAGAATATAACAAGATCATAAATAAGGAGCAAGAGAATCCGCTAAGATGACAAGCAACTACACAGGTTCGCAAACATGATCCCCATCTCTGCGAACGTGATGGGTTGGCCAGACACAGGTTCAACAATCACAAAGCATTCAAATTTCCATGAAAAGATCCTTGGAATTCGTTTGAAATACTGCACGCACAAATCAAATATGCAATCTGACTAAGCTCAATATTTTGGACTCAATGGAACCACCAAAACATGAATTTGAGGTCTCCTTGATCCGAAATTTGTGAAAGTGGCAATTAACTAATTTAAGGCTCAAAAATATCAAACTGCACACGGAACTTCCAAAAAAATCAACCAGGGCCTCACCTACACCTAAGATCATCCTCTGTATCTAAGGGGATCGTCGGAAATCCAATTCGAGTATTCTAACTCCAAATGTTATTTAAATTCAGCCCAAGGTCTAAAATCACTTAAACTTCCAACTTATGACATCAAATCCACAAAAAACCTTCAAATCAGAAAACGATAACACTCCTAGACCAAATTCTGTATTTCGGAGTTGATGGAACTGACAGTACTCCATTCCAAGACTCAAAACTTTGATTGTTACCACAAATCACTCTTAAGGACTTAACTCATGCAAAAACTCAAAACTTTCAAAAATCATAACTTTTTAATCAAATTGCAAAACGAACTTCACGAACTGATCAATGACTCGGAGCAACTATCGATAGAGATAAAATGATAATTTTATAAAAATTTCCAAAAATGACATTTTGAATCATTATATAAACCCTTTTCTTCACAAACAACAACCCTAAATCCCCAATACAGTGAACTCCCAATCCCCACAAGACTCCCTCCATGCTTCTACTAGCAATACTTCTGTCACCAACACATAGGTATATTCACCGCTATCATCACTATCATTGTCAAACACCATTACTATTGTCAACCACCTATATTATCACAACTATCATTGGTGCCAACCAATATTGTCATCCGCTATACCACATCTACCATCTTCATCATTATAATTATATTCACTACCACAATTGTCATTATCACTGTCGCTACTTCCATAATCATAACTAGCAATTAGCATCGATGTCAACTACCATCAAACATTCTTCAGCCACCCTCATCAATATCGTCAACCACTAACATTAACAAACTTCACCATATGTCACAATCCACCACTATACTAACAATCGTTGACATCACATAAGCCACTACAACACCAATCATCTCCAGCATCACCACCACTATTATTACTAGCTACTAGCATCAAACATTACCATTACAAATCATTTCCATCATTATTAGCGAATATAGTAGTTTAACTTTTTCTTATCAAATAATAACTTTCAATATTTATTTGCTTTTAAAAAAAAATTATATATGTATTATGTTTACCAATAATTAACTATGCATATTCAGATATAAAAAAATAAGTAAAAATTAATTATTCAGTGTTCAAATTTAAAGACAATATCTTAATTATTTTGAAGGCTATTCAAATTCACATATTTTAATCTTAATAAATACAAATGAGTCCCCTATAACAACGAAGAGTCATACAAAGTGATAATATGTTAACTTTGAGATGGAGACCTACTAATTGCGTGTCAAAATTGTTTTTGTGGTCGAGAAGTGCATAATAAAATAGAAAGATTTGATAATTAGGGGATTACCTATTTGATGTCTATATGTTGATGGTGTCTATGGATCATATTGATACATATGTGTATAAGTTTATGCCTACGTGTTGTGTTGATGAGTATATAATTTACAAATTATAACTTTTATTGTTTATGATTGTGGATGTCGTTGGAGTTAATATCTCAAAAGATCATTCAAACTTTGAAAATTTATTTAGTAAAGTCATTAAATTCTGTTAGAACTACGTACGTACATTGTGAATGCTACTTATAAGTTAGAAAGACCTCTATTTATAGATTCACAAACTTTTTTTCCTATAAGAAATTTTTTTTATCCAAATATGGAGACTTTGTGTTTCCTTTAAAAAAGAAGAAGAAGAAAAACGCAATTATGATAGGAAACTAAGGAAAAATACTCAACATGTATCATAATATTTGGTTCATTAATTAAGTTTGCCCCTTAAAACTTCTCAATTAGTCTTTTTAAATTTTTTTAATTTGTGGAATTCATGTTTATATGACATAAAAAATTATATATTTGTTATGTAAGATGTTATTTTAACAATAAATTTAGTTAAATGATTTAACTGATATAAATATCTAAATGAAATAATTTTATTGATACAAAATAAAATTTAATAACTAAATTTTCAAAGTTGAATAATTTTTTGAGATATCAACTGACGTTGTTGTTAAAATCAGAAGAAGATAAACTAAACCCCAAAAAGTTAAATTAAAAGAAAGAAAGAAAGAAGCAACAAAAAGAGAAAAGAAAACAAAAAAAAAAACGGAGCCAACTAAGAGAAAAGGAACTTAAGAGGGAAAATAGGAGAAAAGTAGAAAAGAAAACAAATTGAAATGAAAAGAATAATACGTGTGAGGAAGATCTATAATAAATTTTACAAGAAAATTAGTGAAATATAAATAAATTTGACCATCAAAGTAATAAATTTAAATTAGTCCTTAAAACAAAAAAGTAAAAAAAAAAAAAATACGTGTGAGGAGGATCAAATATACCCCATATGGATTATATATTGTTTTAAAAAATAAAATTAAAATTAATTTTTCACTTCCGTTTGAAGAAAAAGGTATTTGTGAGCGAATTATATAACAATAAGGGTATGTATGATCCACTTTATATCAGTTCTAAATGACAAAGTTGAAAGGTATGTCAAACTCTTTTTCCTTAAATTTATTCAAAAGTACTATGAAAAAAATTAATTGAAAAAATCAAAATTTTCTGTTGAAATTCCAGAAACTGCAACATAATAATTACACAAGACATAAAAATAAATTTGACAAATATCACTAAACTTACGAAGTTACGCCTCAAAAAACTGTGTCAAACTCTTGAAATATATCAAAAATAACATAAACTACAAAATCTGTACTTTCAAATGTGAGATTTTGTTAAAATATATTTTCTTTTTATTAACTTTAATAATTAAAGTTTAATTAATATCTGATGACGAAAATAATTTTTTTTGACAAATTTAAAAAACCAAGACTAATCAAATAATAGTTATGAGACTATTCCAAACCGACAACCTAATATAATGGACCATTTTGGTATTTTCTCCCTAATAGGCTAACAGCCTAGCTCTAATTTTCCATGATATGTCTTAATATAACTTTTTGTACATCTAAATGAAATCTATATAAAGACTACGATTTTTAATTATTTTATCATCACTTTAATTTCTTTGTAAAAAATTTTTTAGTATACAAAAAAAAAAAAAAATGAGTGTGAAAGGTAAGTTAATTGCTTCAATAGAAGTGCACTGTGGAGGACACTTAATTCATGACCTTTTTCACACCAAACCTCATATTATACCCAACATAATCCCTAGCAAGATACTAAGTTTTGGATTTCATGAAGGTGAAACTATAAAGGTTGATTCAGTTGTTAGCTGGAAATATAACGATGGTAATATATGCTCATTCTGTCCTCTCTCTACATATGAATCAATTTTTTTACGTTTAGGTGTGTTTGATTTTAGGAGAAAGCAACTTCCAAGATATATAGTGTTTTTCATAAAAAGGTTATTTGATGAATTCTGAATTAATGTCGTCTTTGCTTTCTGTAGCTAATATTTTGACATTATTAATCTTTGATGATAATTTTTTTTTTCATAAAACTCTAATTTCTCAAATATGATTCAACTTTAGTGGGGTATATAATCGTAAGATATTGTACAAATATTTTACAGATTTCATTGGAGAAAATTATGAAAATCAAAGAAAAAGCTAAAGAAATGAGCTAAATATATCTAATTGTGATTGTAAACATCTTTTATGAGGGTTTAAAAGATGGAGTAGCCTAATAAATATCTCTTATGTTTTCGACTTCAATGATTGTAGATGGAAATGATAAGATTGCAAAAGCAAGTTATTGAAGCCGTTGATCCTCAAACTAAATCAATCACTTTGAAACTAATTGGTGGAGAACTGTTAGAGTTGTACGATTCTTTTACTGTTATTATATCAAGTGACCAGCAATGGACTACATGGACATTTCTGTATGAGAAGAAAACTGAAGAAACCCAGAGCCTCTTGGTCTATTGGGTTTTGTCATTGGTTTAACAAAAGATATAGAGGGTCACCTCCTCAAGTAATAGAACATCAATTCCATACAATGGAGCCATAGTTATACATATGAATAAAAAGCATGTGTATGTTTACACACATACATATATTTGTGTGTTTGTGTTATATTAGCTAGCTAGTTCCAACTAGTTAGCTATTGTGTGAAATAAATTACTTTATGTTTGAAGAATGAATTTATTACATATATATGCACTCCCTCTCCTAGGGATTGTATTTCCAATGTTTGATATATGTAAGATATTATGAATAGTTGCAAGTTTGAAATTTATCTATAAAAAATCTATAACAAAAACAATATTATATTTAAAAGCAATTATTCTCATTGTTTTGCTGTCAATTATTTTGTTTTTCTTTAGTTCTAAGACTGGGAATAACATTTATAAAATGTTCCTTCTGTAGTATTGATTAATATAGAATACACTGACAAGGTATTGATCATGAATGATTGATCATATGATATATACAAAATGTCATAAAAGACTGATTCATTCTTTAAAAATGAGGTCAGTCCTCTATGATATTTATATGATATATATCATATACAAATATGGTATCATAAAAAATAATTCATTTCTTAAAATAACATTTCTCAGTACTCAATGATACCCCCATTGTATGCAACATAAGTTGATATAGTATCATAGATGACTTATTCACTTATTAAAAAAAAAACCCTCATTAGTCCTTTATAATGCTCACATCATATATATTATAGGAAAAAGGGTCTGATATCCTCCAATTTTGTTATTTAGAGCCGATATATCCCTTGTTATGAAAGTGACTCATATATACCCCTATAGTTATACAAATGACTCACATATACCCTTTTCCTCTGACTGGAATGAAAAAAAAAATTAATTTAATTATTTAATTAATTTTTTGAAAAAAATATAATCCATGTGGGGTATATCTGATCCTTCTCACACATACGTTTTTTTTTTACTTTTTTGTTTCAACGAGTAATTTAAATTTATTATTTTAATGGTAAAATTTATTTATGTTTTACTAATTTTCTTTAAAAAATTATTATAGATGCCCCAATTTTTTTTTACAAATATAAAAACTAAAAATTACACTAGGGCCGCAAAAAAAGAGTTTTAATTTTTTTTATTTACACTAAAGAATGAAAGAAAAAAATAAATAAGAAACTCAAATAATGATAATCAAAGAAGTCAAAAAATAATTTATGTATGAAAAAGATTAATATATACCTTGAACTTTGCTTGAAGGATCAAATATACCCCTACATTAATTTTTAAAAAATATATAAAGTCAAAATAATAAAATTAAAGTAGTTTTTTCACTTCCATTAGATGAAAGGTATACGTGAACTCCTTTTGTAACGATAGGGGAATATGTGAGTTATTTGTATAATGGTAAGGGTATATATGAGTCACTTTCATAACGAGGATATATCAGCTTTAAATGACAAAGTTGAGAAGTATATCAGACCCTTTTCCTATACTATATATTGACAAGATAACATGATTAATGGACATATTCATTCATGGAAAAATTACAGAAATCCACCTTTTAGTTTACTTATTACCATTATCCCCTATAAGTTTTACAAATTTTCAAAATCCCTCATTTTCGCGCATCAGATTAGTGTATCTCGCGCATTAGATTAATGTATCAACGCTTATATTATTGTATCTCGCGCATCAGATTAGTGTATCATGTATAAAATGTAATGTATCTTACTTAACGATTAATGTATCATGCGCATCAGATTAATGTATCAGCGCTTATATTATTGTATCCGTTTGAGGGATTTCTGTAATTATAAACTTTTAAGGGGTAGATTGTAATTTTGCCTTAAAAGTACGTGATTTCTGTAATTTTTCAGAAGGAAAATACAATTATGAATTTTTTTTATAATAAATAGAGTTTAATCTTAATTCAATTTTTATTATATTATTTTTACCAAATTTTATATATAAAGGAAATAATAAAAAGTAGAGTCACCGTTTAGATATAAATTTTATTTTCGTTTGCAAACCAATATTTTCTTATAAAATTTATTTTCTATTAATTTAGATTCTAAGCATTGAATTAGTGACTTCAACATTATGTAAAATTACTTATGATAGTCTAATATTTTATCTTTTCCATATTATTATTCTAATAATAATTCCCTAATATTTTTATTTTTATACACTATTTAGAACTTTATTTTTATTTTTTTGAAAAAAAAAAGACCACAAACTAATATTGAGAAAGAGAAAAAAAAGAGAAGAAGATAAAACTAACAAAAGAAAAGGAAAATTAAGAGAAATAAAATAAAGAAGAGGAAAGAAAACGAAAAAATAAAAAACGGAGCCAACTAAAAGAAAAGGAAATTAAGAGGAAAAAAATGGATAAAAGGAGAAAAGAAAACAAATCGCAAAGGATAGAAGGTGGGAAAGGACAAAAGACGTGGGAAGACTAGTGCCCGTTTGGATTGACTTATTTTAGGTGTTTTAAAATCAAAATAGCTTATAAGTAGTTTTGAAGTGTTTGAGTAATGTCAAAAAGTACTTATAAACACTTGTTTAAAGCCAAAAGAAAAAAGTCAATCCAAATGGACCCTTAATTCAATTTAGTGGAATCTAATCACATTTCATGTAGGTAATATAATCAGGTAAAAAATTCGACAATACTTGTCTTTCTACTCTATATCCTTCTATCAATATCCTAAATATGAATACATTTTTATCTAGGATAATGTCTTCAATATGTTGAATATGTGTCATCTCTTATGTATCTAATAAACTCCAAGACTAGTCATAAAACACTATATAATCAGCCTCTCAAAAACTTTATATAGTTAGCCTCTTACAACTTCTTATTGATGCATTCATGCTCCTCTTCTTCATGTACATGGACAATGTCATCATTCTTCTATCATCTTGTCTGTCACAAAGGTCATTTTCACCTTGTCCTATATAAGTTCATTCCTAATCTTATTTTTCTTAGTGTGTTCATATATTCATTTTGAGTTTCCTCATCTTCACTATCTTTATCTTTCTCATTATCTGACTAGTCATTACTCTACTCCATATAACAAAATAGGTCTAATCACAAGTCTATAAATTTACCTTTTTCCTTGGAGACACATTGTTATCACACAGTGCTCTGGACGCGAGACTCCAAAATACCCACACTGCTTCAATGTGTGAAATCATTGTTAATTTCTTCATTTTCTTGGATTATATATCCAATAAACTTGAAACTCTCTTGAATTTGACTTGTGTATCGATTTTTACTTCTACCCCCACTTCATATGTTATATCTTTAAACCCTGCACTCTAGGTATGCTCACTTAGTCAAGTGTAACCTAAAACCTTAAATTCTAAAGTATGTTTCTAAACTTTTAGCCTATTGTTAACTTTACCACGCGACTTATCAATTAATACTATCTCATTTTTTTTAATAACATACAATACGACACATTCCTTGAATATGACACTGATTTGTCTATCACTAAGAAAAAAATGAATAAGCTAAATGTTGATATGTAATGGAACTCTATCACGATTGAAAAATATTTTGAATTACCGCTCATTATTCTTAATCTGATCTTCGCTCTATTGTATATATGTTATTAATTGTCCTAATATAATCCACTAGTACACCTATAATCTGCATATAACCTCCCTAGGAGATTTATTGTATGTCTTTTTGAGATCAATGAATATATACAAGATGAATGACTTTTGTATTTGATCTTTTGAGTTTGTATGACACTCATATGGTTTATATCATAAAGTGATTTGATATTATAGATGGCTAGTTCATTCATATATATATAAAAAACTCATCAGTCCTCAATGATGCTCGCACACACACGTATACACACATGCACGCAAACGCGTGTGGACATACACGAACATGCGCACACTTTAATAGACAAGTTCATCCATTCATTCAAAAGGAAAATAAATGTAAAAAAGTTTATTTTTTTTAGAAAGAATTAAAAAAAAAAAAGAGACAATCGACTAATATAGAGAAAGAGACAAAAAGAAAAGACGATAAATTAGACAATTTTTTTTAAAGAGAAACGAGCGATAAAAAGAGTAGAGAAAATAAAAATATTAACGGAACCTAAAGACTAAGGGAAATTAAGAGGAAAAAAATAAGAAAAGGAGAAAATAAACAAATCGAAACGAAAAGAAGGCGGGAAAGGACAAAGTGAGACAGATCAATATATTTTTTGATTTTCATTCGGTATTCCGTATTCATAGAGCTCAAGTATTATGAATTTGTGCCGCGTAAAATTTCATTCAGAGAAATTGCTCCCTATCAAAGATTTTTCCATATCTAGAACCAAGACTATCCAAGTAATCCTTCACTTATGAGACTATTCAAAACCTAACACCAAAGATAATGGACCATTTTAGCATTTTCTCCATAATTGGCAAACACCCTAGCTCTAATTTTCCATGATATGCCCTGGATCATGTCTTATAATATTCATAATATTTTTTTGTAAAACTAATTAAAATCTATATAAAAACTACAATTTTTAATTATTTTATCACCATTATCTTTGCAAAAGTTCTTTATTATACCTAAAAAGAAACTATGGGTGTGAAATGTAAGTTAATTGCTTCAATAGAATTGAAGTGTGGAGGACACTCAATTCATGACATTTTTCATATCAAAACTCCTCATATAGCCAATATAAGTCCTAGCAAGATACTAAGTAATTTTGAGTTTCTTGAAGGTGAAACCATAAAGACTGATACAATTGTTAACTGGAAATAATATAACGACAGTAATATATAGACACTTCCCCCCTCTCTACATATGAATCATTTTTTTACGTTTATGCGTGTTTAACTTTTAAGATCATATTACTTGCTTCCAAAAGTTTATGTACTCTATAAGTTTCAATGGGTAATATTATTATACGCAACATAAAAATTATATGCAAAATCACTAGAATTGTAATGACTAATCAAGTTCTTAATTCATATTTGCTCAAGTGAAATGGGTTCAGTTGTAAAAATATAAATACTGCACTCATCAAATTTAAATCTTGAATCTGTTTTGCTTGCTTTAACTAATATCGTAAGACATCATACACATATTTTACATATTTCATTGGAGAAAATGAAAAACCTAATTAAAGAAATGAGCTAAAATAATGTAATTGTGATTCTTTATATTTTTATCTGGTTTTGATAGATTAAGTAGCCTATTTACATGATCTCTTATATTTTCGACTTCAATGATTGTAGATGGAAAAGACAAGATTATATTTGAAAGCAAGTAATTGAAGTCATTGATCCTCAAACTAAATCAATGATCACTTGAAAAGTAATTGGTAGAGATCTGTTAGAGTTGTACAATTTCTTCACTGCTATCATATCATGTGACTACCAATGCACTACATGGACATTTATGTACGAAAAGAAAACTGAATAAGAAGTCCCAGAACCTCTTGTTCTATTGGGTTTTATCATTGACCTGACAAGAGATATAGAGGGTCACCTTCTCAATTAAGTGTGAAGCAATCTCATCACTGGATAAAGCAATTATTTTCCTAGATTTAGCACAAGACTGTAATAACTCTAAAGGTCATTTTTGGAAATTTTCATTAAATGACCGTTTTACCCCTCCCGATAGTTGCCCCGAGTCCTAATTGTTGTATTTTCGAAGTTGGTTTGAAGGAAAATTGATGAAAAGTTGAGTTTTTAAGAGTTAAAGTTTGGTTAAAAGTGTTATTTCGAGTCATTTGGAGTTTCGAGACTCGAATCGGATTTCCGTCGATTCCAGCAGTTTTAGAATGTTGAAACAGGTTTATGAGAATTTATAGAGTCGAATTTGGAGTTAAAACGAAGATTTGAGGTCCTAAGTTGCTAAAATTGTGAAATTTTGATCAAGAGTTGACTTTGGTCAACAAACGAGGTTCCGGTGCTCGAAATGGAATTCCGAGGGCACCGTTGGATTCAGGGGGTGATTCTAAGTCTAGAATGAGTCTTGGTTGAATTTTTAGAGGCCCCGAGTGCGTTTCGAGTTTTTGAGCCTAAAGTTAGTTTCTTGACGCCTTATCGCATACCGGGTCAAGGAGACCTCGAATTCAAATTCCGACGATTTCATTGAGTCCGAAATGTCATTTTTAAGCTAGTAGCATATTTGGTTTGTGTTCGGGAAGTGCCAAATGAGTTTTGGGTGAGCTAAAGCTTCTTGGATGCTTTGACACTATTTCAGCAAATTGTGACAACTAAAGGATTCATTATTAGTTTTAAAGGTCGAAAAATTATTCCGAAGGTTCTGAAATTTTGAGCATGAATTATAAGACTAATCTGCAAATTTTGGTGCAATTTCGCTAACCCGAGATTGGACTTTTATCGCAAATAAGAAATAATTGTTTACCGAGTAGAAATGATATTTGACTGGGCAAACGAGCATGAAATTGAGCTCCGATTGAACGAGCAGGTCCGTATCATTATTTAAGACATTAACAGAAAAGAATCGGTTCATTTCACTATCGTATGAGGAAATTACGGTCTTTTTAGTGAAGGATTAACTGCTGTTTTTCTGGTGCATAACAGTCATGCACTATTATAAAAATCTCAGACTGTGTTCATTTGGTATTTTGAGCATATCGGGAGTTCTAGAGATCGGAATGGAGTGATTCTTACGGGTTTCTTCTTGAATTAATATTAGGGTTAGTATTCAATCTTCAATTCGACATTTTCTCATAATTTCTTTATTAGGTTTTTTTTCCCTATCCGTAAGTTTCTTGGGAAAAATTGGGGTTTTATCGATTTGGACTCCCTTTTTGATGAAAAAGGTATATTTACGATCCTTATGTTATGGGTAAACTGATTTTAACATAAAATTATTGATTCATCGATTATTTTCATCATATTAACCGCGTACAATTTGGACTTTCCCGATAAAGTTAAAATTTGATAAATTGAGAATTTCAAGGTCGATCTTAACTCCGTTTTTGATGTAATTTCATATTTGAACTTATCTAAGCATGGGTAAGATGTTTTTCAAGAAATATTTCATTTTCGAGTTGGGGTTTCGGATCCGAATATTTTGGGCTTCTTCAAGAACATGGATTTTCTTTCAAATTGAGTTTGTGAACTCATTTCAACTCCTTTTTCGAAACGATTTTCACTATTGGATTCTAAATTTCTTGGGGAACATTTTTCACTAAAAATTTCCAAATTTCGAGAATATTTTCCGGAACAAGATTTTTGACCATTTTACCCTTGTTCTCCAAATTTCACGATATTGGTGTTGTTAGATTCGTATTGATTGTGGGATTCCATTTATGAATAGATTGTGGTGATTTGGAGCGTGCTCGGAAGGGTAAAACTCAAATTTGAGTTACTAGTTGAAGTGTTTTGAGGCAAGTGACTTCTAAACTTTGTTAAAATCTTAGACTATGCATGACTACTTTCCTAATTGTGTTGGGGAGTAAGGGGGATTGAGGATGGGTTTTATTTGTTGATTGAAATTATTGTAAATGAAAGATGGGGAATAAAACAAGCTAAATGTGTTATATATGACTTGAATTTGTTGAATAAGTCATGTGATAACTGATATTGAGGGGATAGAAGAGCATGAGTAGGCTATGATTGATACAGACATTGATGTTGAGACAGATGATGTGTAATACTATGATATGGTTGTGATTGAGACAGATGATGTGTAATACTATGATGTGGTCGTGATATGGTTGTGATTGAGACAGATGATGTGTAATACTATGATGTGGTCGTGATATGGTTGTGATTGAGATAGATGATGTGTAATACTATGATGTGGTCGTGATATGGTTGTGATTGAGACAGATGATGTGTAATACTATGATGTGATCGTGATATGATTGTGATTGATGACATGTGCATATTCATTATTCATCCCATGTGTGAACTATCTGTTGCATGAGTTCTGAGACATTGATATGAGGATGGATGGATATGAGACACAGTTGAGACTAGCTCCGGCTAGAGATATATGAGATGGACTAGCTCTGGCTAGCGATTTGGATGCAGATGGGATCTGGTTCCGGCGGTGATACATGGTCCATGTGTGGCCCCCATGGGTTCTGATTTGAGTATTCAGCGCGGACTGATTACGTCAACAGATGTGTATCGTAGGACAGACATGCATCACGACTACATGACATCATTATTGCATTTTGCATCGCATTTGCCTTATCTTTGTCTGTTATGTGTGGATTTTACCTATTTGCCCCTCTTCATGTGATATATGATCTATTTGCTTTTATATGAGGATATGAGGTTGATGTTGAGACACTGTTGGATATATCTGTTGATTATGAATTGTGTAGTATAGGTTGTTGGTTCGTTGTTAGAATGAAGTTTCAGTGGTTCGGTTGGGATTGAAAGAAGTTGTTTGTAGCTGCTAGTTTAGCTTAGTTTAGTGTTACTTGCGAGTACCTGTGGTTTTCGGTACTCACCCTTGCTTCTACACAATTGTGTAGGTTGACAGCTCTCTCTCAAATTCGGCTTAGTATTTTCTTTAGCAGATTGAGCTTCGGGACATACTCGAGAGGTAGCGGTTCATTCCAGACGTGCCCTTGAGTTATCTTTACTTTCAGTTTTGTTCTATTCGAGAACTATACTCTGAGACTTGTATATTTTTATTCGAATTCTGTATTTAAAGGTTTGTACATGTGACAACCAAATTCTGGATAGTGTTGAGTTTTAATTAAAGTCTTTCGCTTATTTACTATCTTTTATTCTCGTATTTCTACTTCTCTATCGTTGTGGTTGGGTTAGGCTGACGTGCCCGGTGGAAAATGGACACGTGCCATCACATCCGGATTTGGGGTGTGACAAAGACATATTGCATATAACACTACAACAAATATGATATATACCTACGAAATTATTAGCTACGACATCAAATTCGTCACTAATTGTTCGCTTTTTAGTGACAAAATGTACTTTCGTGCTTAAATATATGAGACACATACTTTTAGTGACGAAACAAAAAAACCGTAGCAAAGTTTCGTCTACTAAAGATTTCCATCAAAAAATTAATTGGCGCCATTTGTTAAGTAGTGTTAGTCATGAATTTAAAGTTATCGGTGACACATTATTTTGTCACTAATAATGTATCTAATTCATGACAAATTATTTTTTGTCTTAAAATTTATTGATTTTTTTACCCAAAAAAATTTCATCTAAAAAAATATGTTGTTACTATATCGACAAATTAGAATTCGTAGTTAAATATTATAAGTTTTAGCTATAAGAATTTAACTTTAATTATGATATTTATTTCGTCACTAATAGTATAAATAATTGGTGACAAAGATTTTATTGTCTCTAAACAATCTGTGATTCAGTGACAATAAAAAAAATTGTCACAAAATATGTAAGGAGTTAAATAGCGACGACTTAAAATTTGTAGTAAATAATTCAACTATTTTCTACGAAAAAAATTCATAGCTAAATACAATTTTTTTTGCTACAACTGTTCATAATTACAAGTGACAACTTACAAAAAGAATAATATAAGTGCTTCCACTACTAAAAAATTGTCAAAAAACGACGGCCAAAAGCGATGGACCGCGTCGCTTTTTTGGCCAAAATCGACGGAAAAGTGACGCAGTCACTTCCGTCGCTTTTTAGCTCGACGCTTTTCAAAAAGCGACGGACTGCGTCTCTTTTAGAGACAGACTGCGTCTCTTTTAGCGACGGACTGCGTCTCTTTTCGAATATTTTTTTTTTTTTTGAAAAAAGCGACGGAGTCCGTCGCTTTATTATAATTTTCATTTTTTTTTAATTTCTAAAGGGCGACGCAGTCCGTCGCTTTTCTGGAAATTTATTTTTTGAAAATCCCAGAAAAGCGACGGATCAAAGGACACTGTCCATCGCTTTTCTAGAAATTTATTTTTTGAAAACCCAAAAAAGCGACGGAAAAATCCACGCTGTCCGTCGCTTTTATGGATTTTTTTTTTTAAAAACCTAAAAAAGCGACGGAATAAACAACGCAGTCCGTCGCTTTTCTGGGTTTTTAAAAAAATTAAAACCCAAAAAAGCGACGGACTAAACCACGCTGTCCGTCGCTTTTTCTGCAATATTTTTGACAGTAGCAGATCTCAGCTTCTGCTGCCCACCTGCAAATTCAATTCAATTCAATTCTACACTATTCAGCCCAATCAAACACAAACAATTATAAACAGTCTAAACAAAACATAAAATAACAAACTTAAAATAACATTCAAAAGTATTTAAATTATAAATTAAAGACTTATAAAGTCTTTTTAAATTCCTTTTCAAATTTTAAAAAGTTCATAAATGTCCAGAGATCTAAACTAGGGAGTGAGATCTACATAATCATCTTCATCACTCTCGTCGTCGGTATGAGGGAGCCGAAGTAGTAGGTCGACGAGCGAGGTTCATCACTTGTTCTTTGATTTGCTGAACGGTCTCACTCATGCTTTGTTGTTCAGCTACTCTTTTCCGCTCCGACTCTGCTAGTGCCGCTGTAAGTTTAGTTATTTGATCCGACATAGCAGCAAGCTGAACACCGTCAAGTGCCTCAGCTTGACGTGACGATCCAATACCTTCTAAGCCTGACTGAAGGCGTCTGACATCGTTGCGAGAGCCTAGACCATAGCATCTACCCTTGTGTGTCCCCCCTACCACTTTTTCTTTCCAAATCTGAGTGGACAGTTCAGGTGTCAATTGAACCGAACTATCTAGATTCTCAGCGACGTACTTACGAAAGTCATTCTGCATATTAAATATAAATATTGACATCAATATATATACATATCATAAATATATTCAGTATTGATATATATTATTCATATTAAATAACTTACAAAAGTTCGTTCGGCCCTTTCCTCCACCCATACATCCGGATCTGACTCATTTTCTTTCTTCCTGACATGAGTCTTTTTGAAAACCTCTGGTTCAATGGGAGTGCGTCCCAATTCTTTTTCCACCGACTAAACCACATTAATTAATTTAACTTATTTAAACAACTTAACAACTTTATAACTTGAACTAGTTTTGACTTAATACAACACTAAATCCACCAACTAAACCACATTAATTAATTTAACTTATTTAAACAACTTTATAACTTGAACTAGTTTTGACTTAATACAACACTAAATCCACCAACTAAACCACATTAATTAATTTAACTTATTTAAACAACTTAACAACTTTATAACTTGAACTAGTTTTGACTTAATACAACACTAAATCCACCAACTAAACCACATTAATTAATTTAACTTATTTAAACAACTTAACAACTTTATAACTTGAACTAGTTTTGACTTAATACAACACTAAATCCACCAACTAAACCACATTAATTAATTTAACTTATTTAAACAACTACACAACTTTATAACTTGAACTACTTTTAACTTAATAGAACACTAAATCCACCGACTAAACCACATTAATTAATTTAACTTATTTAAACAACTTTAAATCTTGAACTAGTTTAGTTTTGACTTAATACAACACTAAATCCACAAACTAAACCACATTAATTAATTTAACTTTTTTAAACAACGTAACAACTTTATAACTTGAACTAGTTTTAACTTAATAGAACACTAAATCCACCGACTAAACCACATTAATTAATTTAACTTATTTAAATAACTTTAACTCTTGAACTAGTTTAGTTTTGACTTAATACAACACTGAATCCACCAACTAAACCACATTAATTAATTTAACTTATTTAAACAACTTAACAACTTTATAACTTGAACTAGTATTGACTTAATACAACACTAAATCCACCAACTAAACCACATTAATTAATTTAACTTATTTAAACAACTACACAACTTTATAACTTGAACTAGTTTTAACTTAATAGAACACTAAATCCACCGACTAAACCACATTAATTAATTTAACTTATTTAAACAACTTTAACTCTTGAACTAGTATAGTTTTGACTTAATACAACACTGAATCCACCAACTAAACCACATTAATTAATTTAACTTATTTAAACAACTTAACAACTTTATAACTTGAACTAGTTTTGATTTAATACAACACTAAATCCACCAACTAAACCACATTAATTAATTTAACTTATTTAAACAACTTAACAACTTTATAACTTGAACTAGTTTTAACTTAATAGAACACTAAATCCACCGACTAAACCACATTAATTAATTTAACTTATTTAAACAACTTAACAACTTTATAACTTGAACTAGTTTTGACTTAATACAACACTAAATCCACCAACTAAACCACATTAATTAATTTAACTTATTTAAACAACTACACAACTTTATAACTTGAACTAGTTTTGACTTAATACAACACTAAATCCACCAACTAAACCACATTAATTAATTTAACTTATTTAAACAACTTAACAACTTTATAACTTGAACTAGTTTTGACTTAATACAACACTAAATCCACCAACTAAACCACATTAATTAATTTAACTTATTTAAACAACTTAACAACTTTATAACTTGAACTAGTTCTGACTTAATACAACACTAAATCCACTGACTAAACCACATTAATTAATTTAACTTATTTAAACAACTACACAACTTTATAACTTGAACTACTTTTAACTTAATAGAACACTAAATCCACCGACTAAACCACATTAATTAATTTAACTTATTTAAACAACTTAACAACTTTATAACTTGAACTAGTTTTGACTTAATACAACACTAAATCCACCAACTAAACCACATTAATTAATTTAACTTATTTAAACAACTTAACAACTTTAACTAGTTTAGTTTTGACTTAATTCCAACAACTAAATCCATCAACAAAACCACATTTTTTAATTCAACTTATTTCTAAATTTAAAGCTAAATGTCAACACTAGATGGACACAAATCGATCTTGCAAGAAAATCAAATTTGTCATCAATAGGATCAACTAGTGTTGGTACTCATGCTTAACAAATATATTATTTCTAAATTTAAAGCTAAGTGTCAACACTAGATGGACACAAATCGATCTTGCCATAAAATCAATTTTGTCATCAATAGGATCAACTAGTGTTGGTACTCATGCTTAACAAATATATTATTTCTAAATTTAAAGCTAAGTGTCAACACTAGATGGACACAAATCGATCTTGCAAGAAAATCAATTTTGTCATCAATAGGATCAACTAGTGTTGGTACTCATGCTTAACAAATATATTATTTCTAAATTTAAAGGTAAGTGTCAACACTAGATGGACACAAATCGATCTTGCAAGAAAATCAATTTTGTCATCAATATGATCAACTAGTGTTGGTACTCATGCTTAACAAATATATTATTTCTAAATTTAAAGCTAAGTGTCAACACTAGATGGACACAAATCGATCTTGCAAGAAAATCAAATTTGTCATCAATAGGATCAACTAGTGTTGGTACTCATGCTTAACAAATATATTATTTCTAAATTTAAAGCTAAGTGTCAACACTAGATGGACACAAATCGATCTTGCCATAAAATCAATTTTGTCATCAATAGGATCAACTAGTGTTGGTACTCATGCTTAACAAATATATTATTTCTAAATTTAAAGCTAAATGTCAACACTAGATGGACACAAATCGATCTTGCAAGAAAATCAATTTTGTCATCAATAGGATCAACTAGTGTTGGTACTTATGCTTAACAAATATATTATTTCTAAATTTAAAGGTAAGTGTCAACACTAGATGGACACAAATCGATCTTGCAAGAAAATCAATTTTGTCATCAATATGATCAACTAGTGTTGGTACTCATGCTTAACAAATATATTATTTCTAAATTTAAAGCTAAGTGTCAACACTAGATGGACACAAATCGATCTTGCAAGAAAATCAATTTTGTCATCAATAGGATCAACTAGTGTTGGTACTTATGCTTAACAAACAATCGATGGACACAAAAATATTATCATAAAATTAAAGCTAAATATCAATACTAGATGGACACAAACACATTATTGAAAACAATTGTACTTGAACTTTAGAAATTTAGAAGCACCGACCTTATCTCCTACTTTGATGAAAGAAGCAATATAGTCTTGTATCAACTTTTTTAGATGTTGAGCTTCCTCAGTTGCCTAGCACGAAAAGTTCTAAAATTAGTTAAATTTCAAGTTCAAGTTCTAATTCTAAGTTCAAGTTCTAATTTCAAGTTCAAATTCTAATTTCAAGTTCAAGTTCTAAGTTCAAGTTCTAATTTCAAGTTCTAAGTTCAAGTTCAACTTTTAATTCTAAGTTCAAGTTCTAATTTCAAGTTCATGTTCAAATTCTAAGTTCAACTTCAATAACTAAGTTTAAGTTCAAGTTCTAAGTTCAAGTTCTAGTTCTAAGTTGAAGTTCAATTTATAATATCAAGTTCAACTTCGAATTCTTATTTCAAGTTCTAATTTCAAGTTCATGTTCAAATTCTAAGTTCAACTTCAATAACTATGTTTAAGTTCAAGTTCTAGTTCAAGTTCTAAGTTTAACTTCAAATTCTAAGTTCAAGTTCAAGTTCTAATTTAATACACTAATTAACAAATTCAATATTCAAATTTCAAGCTCTAAGTTCAAGTTCAAATTCTAATTTCAAGTTCAAGTTCTAAGTTGAAGTTCAATTTATAATTTCAAGTTCAAGTTCTAATTCTTATTTCAAGTTCCAATTTCAAGTTCATGTTCAAATTCTAAGTTCAACTTCAATAACTAAGTTTAAGTTCAAGTTCTAAGTTCAAGTTCTAGTTCTAAGTTTAACTTCAAATTCTAAGTTCAAGTTCAAGTTCTAATTCAATACACTAATTAACAAATTCAATATTCAAATTTCAAGTTCTAAGTTCAAGTTCAATTTCTAAGTTCAAGTTCAAGTTCTAATTCTAAGTTCAAGTTCAAGTTCAAATTTCAACATCAAGTTCTAAGTTTAACTTCAAATTCTAAGTTCAAGTTCTAATTTCAAGTTCAAGTTAAATTCTAAGTTCAAGTTCAAGTTCTAAGTTCAAGTTCTAAGTTCAAGTTCTAATTTCAAGTTCTAAGTTCAAGTTCAATTTATAATTTCAAGTTCAAGTTCTAATTCTAAGTTCAAGTTCTAATTTCAAGTTCATGTTCAAATTCTAAGTTCAACTTCAATAACTAAGTTTAAGTTTAAGTTCAAGTTCTAGTTCAAGTTCAAGTTCTAAGTTTAACTTCAAATTCTAAGTTCAAGTTCAAGTTCTAATTCAATACACTAATTAACAAATTCAATATTCAAATTTCAAGTTCTAAGTTCAAGTTCAATTTCTAAGTTCAACTTCAACTTCAAGTTCTAAGTTCAAGTTCAAATTCTAATTTCAAGTTCAAGTTCTAAGTTCAAGTTCAATTTATAATTTCAAGTTCAAGTTCTAATTCTTATTTCAAGTTCTAATTTCAAGTTCATGTTCAAATTCTAAGTTCAACTTCAATAACTAAGTTTAAGTTCAAGTTCTAAGTTCAAGTTCTAATTTCAAGTTCAAGTTCAAGTTTAATTTATAATTTCAAGTTCAAGTTCTAATTCTAAGTTCAAGTTCTAATTTCAAGTTCATGTTCAAATTCTAAGTTCAACTTCAATAACTAAGTTTAAGTTTAAGTTCAAGTTCTAGTTCTAAGTTCAAGTTCAAGTTCTAATTCAATACACTAATTAACAAATTCAATATTCAAATTTCAAGTTCTAATTTCAAGCTCAATTTCTAAGTTCAAGTTCAAGTCAAATTCTAAGTTCAAGTTCAAGTTCTAAGTTCAAGTTATAAGTTGAAGTTAAATTTATAATTTCAAGTTCAAGTTCTAATTCTTATTGCAAGTTCTAATTTCAAGTTCATGTTCAAATTCTAAGTTCAACTTCAATAATAATTCAAACTAGTCCTAAATTCAAAATTCAAACTAGTCTTCAAATCACAAATTCAAATTACTCCTAAAATCCCAAAATCTAACTAGTGCTAAAATCCTAAATTCAAACAACTCCTTAAATACCCTAATTCAATCTAATCTTACAATTTCAAAATCGAATTAATTAACTCAAGAAATACCAAATTTCAAACAAATCCTAAGACACCCTAATTCAAACAAACCCCAACATTAAAATTTTCATTTCACAATCAACAAACACAAACCAACAATCAAATAATCCCTAATTCAAACTAACCATCAAAAACCCCTAATAATAATTATATAGTAGTCACCTCACTGTGTATACTTTCCTTAATAAATATAGATTCAAAATTTGAATGAGCAAAAAATGTGGAAGCCAATAACGTAGATAGGGCCATATTAATTAGTGAAGTGAAAGACACACTAATTAAATGCATATTTGAACTACAAAATAAAATTTCCATAAATTAAACAAGTCGTTTTATGGCTACATTTGAATTAAGTAGTTTATTGTAAAAAAAAAATTGAGAAATACTTTGATTCATACCAAACACACTCAATACACTAATTAACAAATTCAATACTCACATTGAAAGAGACGGCTGTTGATGTTGATTGGAGAGACGAGAGATATGCCGATTTGTCTCGCCGGTGAGAAGAGACGGGAGGGAAGGAGAGAAGAGATGAGAAGAGGAGGGCGGCGGGGGGACGGCGGCGGGAGGAGGGCGGCGGGGGGAGGGCGACGGGAGGAGGTGTAGGGCTGCTAGAGAGAAGAGATTAGAGGGATTAGAGGGTTTGGTCTTTTTTGGGTCAAAAATAGGAAGGTTAGTAGATTTAATTTGAGCCATTGGATTAGTTAAGATGAATGGCTAGGATTTGATCTAGGATTCACTTAAAGGATGGACGGTTAAGATTTAAACTAATGTTTCAAAATTTGGACAAAAGGGTTATAATTTCAATGAATGGATGGCTAAAATTGCAACTAAAATTGATATAAGAGGCTATAATTGAAAAACGAAATTGGATTGATGTGGCTAGAATTGCAATGAATTGAATAAGGGAAAAGCTAAAATTGAAAGGAATTAGATTAGAATGGGCTAAAAATTAAATGATTTCGAGAAAAATTATAGAAATGCTATCCAATTAAAATACTACAAATATTATAAAATTTTATATAATAAAAATCACTTAAATTTTAAAACATTTGAATAAAATAATTATTCCGAGTTTTACTTATAATTTTAAAAATATTTACGATAATTTTATAAAGCATGCAAACTAAAATATATAATTTTTAGACAAAATCGATTAAAAATTTAAACTTGGAAAATTTTAAAAAAAACACGTATTTAGCCAAATAGCACTTTCGAAAGGGTTATAGGTCTGTCAAAATTGGGTGTCAACATACCGACATCGTGAAGTCGATATTATCTAAATAAAATAATTATTTAAATATACCGACCTCTTTAGGTCGGTATTTATTAATTTATTTTAATATAAACTCACCTTTTGAGGTTGATTTTATTAATTAAAATTACATATACACATACATACATACATACATACACACATATATATATATATATATACATATATATACCAAACACATATAGACGTGTGCCTGTTAATTAAAAAAATTAAACATTTGCGAACGAACATAAAAATTTTCAAGTAATAATATTATTTTTTGATATTTCTCTGTATTTTTGCATGAAAATAAATGGACGAAAGTTCTTTGATTTTCTTTCTTAAACATTCAATCAAATTAAATAACACTACTTATTTATTTTTCTTATCATCTAGGCTATCTAAATTTAATGCAAATACTCACTTTTAATTTTTAATATAAATCAATACGAATAAAAAAACCCATCTTCAAAAACACTCGATTGACTTAGTTAATAACACTACTAAAAAAAGACTCTAGTTCATTACTAATAACACTACTAAACAATGTTACAACTCGACTGACTTTGTTATAAGGTTGTCAGTGATTTTAAAGAAAGAAAATCAACACAATTTCGTCGGTTATTTTTCACAAAAAAATACATAACACTCTTAAAAAGAAATTATTATTTTTTAAAAAGAATTATTTTTTGTTAATTTTTAATTTTTTAACTAAAATTAAATGACACATGTCGATTTAAAATAAGAAGTTGCAATTGAAGAATATATATAAAAATAAATAAATCATAAAAATAGTATTTCGTGTTAAAATGGAACATAAAAAATGGAGTTCAAGGGTTAAAATGGAACAAGGCTAAGATAAAGTGCCAAAATGAAAAATGTGGGCAAGTTAGAGGGGTTGTATATGTGTTTGGCCATATATATAATTAGAAGGTATATAATTTAAATTTATAAAATTAACTTGATCGATAAATTAAATTTATTAAATTAAACTTTTGTTGATGTGTAGTTAAATTATATATATATATATATATATATATATATATCGATCAAGTTAAATTTTATAAATTTAAATTATATACCTTCTAATTATATAAATTTAATTTTATTGATCAACAAAAGTTTATCAATATCAAATTTAATATATAAATCTCCTTTAATTGATCATCGATATTTCTTTAATTGATAATGTATTTCATATCTGAACCACTAGTATATAAGACTTGATTTGTTAAACTACTCGAGGAATATATATATAATTAATCAACGTATTTCATACTCCGATGAAGTATCCTTTACATGTCATCATAATTAGGAGGTGATCACTACACTTGACATCCATTCAAGATCGAACGTATATAATAATACTATCTCGCATTTCATACTGGAATGAATTATATGTTAGCTCTTCACCTCTACTACATCATGACATGAGATATTAAGTTTATGATTAGACGACGGACTGATAGGATTTGTACATTACTCTATAAATATAAGTATAATTATCTCCTAATTCATATCAACGTAGTTTCATACTCTAAATATGGATTATAGATATTTTATTTATTTATTTCACGAATTCTAACATTTTATTTGTAAAAGTGTACAAAATTGTTACACTTTTTGAACAATTAATCGTAGGTGTAAAATGAAAATTTAATATTATGCACAATAGCAAAATTATGATTAATAGAAATATTTTAAACATACCGACCTCTGGATGTCGCTTTTATTAAAAGTAATTAGATATAATAAAAAATACCGACCTCATGAGGTCGGTATCACATTAATGTTAATTAAATAATATTGACATCGGGAGGTCGGTATTTTATACTAAATTATTTTTTAACTTATATAAAACCGTCATTCGGAGAACGATTTATTTAAAGTTAATTGAAAATATTAATTTATTACATACTATTTAATTTTACCGACATCTGAAAGTCGGTATTATAATTTTTTTTGTTTCTTATTTTACACAAAACCATTATCCGGAAGACGATTTAAATAAAATTAAATCAAAATATTTCTCAATTTTGTTATTTTTATATGGAGAAATGGAGAAAATCGCGTTTGCTAGTGCATATATTTTTAAAAAAGCGACGGACAACGTCTCTATGTCCGTCGCTTTTTAAAAAAAATGTTTGGCCAACATTTTGACAAAAAAGCGACAGACTAAGAGACATTGTCCGTCGCTTTCTTAAAATATTTGACCAGATATTTTGACCAAGAAGCGACGGACATAAAGATGTTGTCCGTCGCTAATTTAAAAAATAATTAAAAAATTAAAATTAATAAAAAGCGACGGACGGCGTGACTTTTTTTAAAATAATAAATAATTATTTTTAATAAAAACCGACGGACTCCGTCACTATCTATATAAAATAATTAATTAGCAAAAATACCCGAAAAAAGCGACGGACTAAGCGATGCCGTCCGTCGCTTTTAACAAAAATAAATTTTAAAAAAAAATAATTAAAAAGCGACGGACTAAGAGACGCTGTCCGTCGCTTTTTAAAAATGTTTGACTAGATATTTTGACCAAAAAGCGACGGACTAAGAGATGCCGTCCGTCGCTTTTTTTAAAAATTAATTAATAAAATAAAATAAATTTAAACGACGGACAGCGTGGTTATTGTTTAATTTGTAAATAATTATTTTTAATAAAAAGCGATGGACTAAGAGATGCAGTCCGTCGCTTTTTGTAAAATAATTTTAAAAATTATTATTTTAATTAAAAAGCGACGGACGGCATCTCTTAGTCCGTCGCTTTTTTGGAGCGACGCTGTCCGTCGCTTTTTAGCAATTTTTTAGTAGTGTTCATAAGAAATAGACAGAGTCCTGTCGTTAATTGGCGAGGGAAAATATTAAAACGAACGAATTCGGTCCATTTTGTAAAAATGAAAAAGTTCAATTCATAAATTTTCTTAAATTACACAATTATGCATCATTTCAAAAATACAATCCAGGTTATAAGTATCGTGAGTGGGGTACGATTCTGCCACTAGATCACTAATATTTGTTGGTTTAACACTTTTGTTTTTTATTTGATACACTTTCATCGATAAAGACGATAGAAAAAATAATTTCTCAAGTCTTAGTGCTAATTTTTGTGCGTGTCTATTGATTTGTGATTGGTAAACTGCATAGACTAAGTCGATCTATTTGCTTCTGTCTAAAAATATGTAGTTATTTAATAGTAATTCCACAAATGCACGTAGATCAACTATACAGAGATAACATCGACTTACAAACTTAGACTTTGCAAAGGTGCGAAATATTTCATGAATTTCTATTAACTTTTCCATCAGTGTGAAAATCGAAATAAACTAAAAAAATGAAAGCACAAATGAAAGAAACGAACAACCTAGGATTTCAAATATATTATGATGAAGTACTATAGTTATGGGTATCGATGTTTTTTTTTTACAAAACAATTGATTTATTGACCGAATTGATCCGATTATTCAATTTTTTAAATAAAATCAAAAGTTTAATTTTATTTAAATTTATAATTGTACTATATAATTTTTAAAATTTATAAAAATAACATAATCGTACTGAATATATTTAAAGATATGTTAAAAAATATACAATTTAATTAAAATATAATCTACATTTGAATGAATTGTGGGTGGTAAATTTCATGCACTTGTGTATGTGTATAAATAATCATATAGTATATTATATCTACAAAAGTTAAATTTGAAAGAAGTGAATGAAGTAGAAAATAAATTAAAAATGAGAGACAAGAGAGAGTTGATCTGATGGTAAGCACTCTTCACTTCCAACCTTAAGGTTGTGAGTTCGAATCCCCAAGAAAGCATGATGTGGGAGCTCCTAGGGAGGAGTTTAAAATAAATTTGAGATGGGGGTGGGGGTGGAGGTGGGGGGAGGATAATAGGAAAATTAATCTTTTTTATAATAATAAAATTGTCCCTAATTAATACATTTAATAACAAAATAATTTTTGGTATATAAAATATAGTCATTAGCGACGATATAATTTTATCGATAGTAATAACCTTTTTAGTGACAAAACATACTATTATCTACAAAAAATATACTTTTTACGACAAATGAATTTGTCACAAATGTTTAAGCATTTGGGGACGATTTTTCTTTTTGTTGTTAATATAATACTTTTAGCGACGAAGCACTAAATCGTCTTTGTATACTTTTAGAGACACACATTTAGTGACGAAATATTTTTCGTCTCACAAGAATTTTAGTGACGAAATATGATTTATAAATGACGAAATTATTTGTCCCTGATAATTGAATTTGTTGTAGTGATATGATCCTATAACAAAATCTTGTATATGTGTACGTTTACTGCAAAATAAAATTAAAATAAAATAAAATTGTGGCAAATATAAGAGACAAAATCACCATCATCCAATTTTTTAAAATTTTGATGTACATTATATTTCCTGTTATATCATTGACTTGCTTGATAAAGATGACTTTTTAACACAATAGTAATAACATACAATTGTCTTCTTATAATAGTAAAATTATTGTTCATAAAATGAATATACCTCATTATTAGCTTATCTACATCATATTTTAATGAGAGAAATATATTCCTAAACTTGACGCGAATTATTAATTTTATTCCTAAATTATTGACAATCTTAAAAACATTCCTTTATAACTTGACTTACTAAACTTAAATACACCGAAACATGAGTGAAATACACCCTTAAATTCTCATCATGTTTAGGGGTGATTTAATTGTACAATTCACTCGAATTTTTATTAAGAGTCTAATGCTCCTACAAGAGTTTGAGACCACTTGCTATGTCATGTGGCAGATCGAGTGTGTATCTATGTTTAGTTGGTCAAATAGAGTGATATTTTTAAGGATGTCAATAGTTCGGAAAGAAAATTAATAATTTGCTCCAAATTCAAAAGTGTTGTCAATATCCTCTCTATTTTAATTAGCATGAGCAGATAAAAATTCACCATCAAAGTAAAAATTTTAATTACTAATATATAAAACCTAATTATACAAGAAATGAACTAACCCTAATTATCGAACCCCACGAGAAACATGATATATATGTCGTGGATAATGTTTTCTACTAAGTTTTCACAAGACATTAAAATCTATATAAACACTATAACTTGTAAACATTTTCTCATCACCTCCTTTCTACAAAATTTAGCTTTACTTAAGAAAAAATATGGGTGTAAAAGGCAAGTTGATTGGTTCTGTCGAGGTGAAATGTGGAGGACACTTGATTCATGATCTTTTTCATACTAATACTCATCATATACCCAACGTATGTCGTGGTAAGATCAATCATTTTGAGATTCATGAAGGTGGATCTATAAAAGTTGGTTCGGTAGTTAGCTGGAAGTATAATGACGGTAACACACATTTCCTTACTTTGTCTCTCTTTATATGTATTTATTATTTCTTGCATAATTTTTCCCTACATTTTCCTACTTTGTCTCTCTCTATTTTCATTACTAATTCCCATATTTTTCTCAATGTCCAATGGTTTGAAAAAAAAGAGTAGACTGTTCAATTTTTGTGAATTTTAGATCTTTTTTTGAGAAATGAAAATGAAAAATAAATGATATAAGATGAATATATTATTGTGAATGTACTAAATCTTTTATGAGGGATTGGGTTGTTCATTAATTCGGAGTAACATCTCTTCTATTTTTAATTATTTTTTTTACTATAGATGGGAAAGATAAGATTGCTAAGCAAGTGATTGATGCCGTTGATCTTCAGAAGAAATCAATTACTTGGAAAGTAATTGGAGGAGATCTGTTAGAGCTGTACAATTCTTTCACTATTATTACATCTTGCGACAAGCAATGGACTACATGGACATTTGTGTACGAGAAGAAAACTGAAGAAACCCCAGAACCACTTGTTCTTTTGGGTTTTACCCTTGATCTGACCAAAGATATCGAGGGTCACCTTCTCAAGAAATAGATCATCTATGTTATTTGGTGGGTTTAAACACATGCAAATATATATATGCATGATTTGATACCCACTTATATGTTTGTTTGTGTGATGAATATTTGGCAATATCGACTAGTTCTTGCTAGCATGTGAAATAAATAATGTTGTGTATGAAAAACATATATTATTTATGCCACTCTCCTTCTGTGAATGTATTTCTATTTTCTAATAATAATGATCAATATATGTAAGATATTCTAAATTTACCCATTTTGGGGGTTTCTCTAGTTGTAATGTGGGAATTAAGACTAACAAAGGTTCCTTAATATGAAGTATATTATTTATTTATTCTTATTGACAAATAACTTATTGACTTAAGATGTGTACGCACATTGGGAGGGGAAGAGGGTTACTTTGAAGATGGAATCATGAGCCTCTAGTAGTACCTTCTTTACAATTCTATGGGGGTTCGAAAATCCAATTTAAATGATTCTTAGATTTGATCCAATTTATAAGATTTACTTATGTACACCTAATGTCACACCCCAAATCCGGATGTGATGGCACGTGTCCATTTCCCACCGGACACGTCAGCCTAACCCAACCACAACGATAGAGAAGTAGAAATACGAGAATAAAAGATAATAAATAAGCGGAAGACTTTAATTAAGACTCAACACTACCCAGAATTTGGTTATCACATGTACAAACCTCTAAATACAAAATTCGAATAAAAATATACAAGTATCAGAGTATAGTTCTCGAATAGAACAAAACTGAAAGTAAAGATAACTCAAGGGCACGTCTGAAATGAACCGCTACCTCTCGAGTATGTCCCGAAGCTCAATCTGCTAAAGAAAATACTAAGCCGAATCTGAGAGAGCTGTCAACCTACACAATTGTGTAGAAGCAAGGGTGAGTACCGAAAACCACAAGTACTCGCAAGTAACTCTAAACTAAGCAAAACTAGCAGCTACAAACAACTCCTTTCAATCGCAACCGAACCACCAAAACTTCAATCTAACAGCAAACCAACCAACTTATACTAAACAGATCATATTCAACAGCCAGAACCAACAGTATATCCTCATCAACCTCAAATCAACAAATAAGAGCAAGTAAATCAAATTCAACATAAGAAGGGTAAACCGATACAATCCACACATCACAAACAAAGATAAGGCAAATGCGATGCAAAATGCAATAATGATGTCATGTAGTCGTGATGCATGTCTGTCCTACGATACACATCTGTTGACGTAATCAGTCTGCGCTGAATACTCAAATCAGAACCCATGGGGGCCACACATGGACCATGTATCACCGCCGGAACCAGATCCCATCTGCATCCAAATCGCTAGCCAGAGATAGTCCATCTCATATATCTCTAGCCGGAGCTAGTCTCAACTGTGTCTCATATCCATCCATCCTCATATCAGTGTCTCAGAACTCATGCAACAGATAGTTCACATATGGGATGAATAATGAATATGCACATGTCATCAATCACAATCATATCACGATCACATCATAGTATTACACATCATCTGTCTCAATCACAACCATATCACGACCATATCATAGTATTACACATCATCTGTCTCAATCACAACCATATCACGACCACATCATAGTATTACACATCATCTGTCTCAATCACAACCATATCATAGTATTACACATCATCTGTCTCAATCACAACCATATCATAGTATTACACATCATCTGTCTCAACATCAATGTTTGTATCAATCATAGCCTACTCATGCTCTTCTATCCCCTCAATATCAGTTATCACATGACTTATTCAACAAATTCAAGTCACATATAACACATTTAGCTCGTTTTATTCCCCATCTTTCATTTACAATAATTTCAATCAACAAATAAAACTCATCGTCAATCCCCATTACTCCCCAACACAATTAGGAAAGTAGTCATGCGTAGTCTAAGAGTTTAACAAAGTTTAGAAGTCACTTGCCTCGAAACACTTCAACTAGTAACTCAAATTTGAGTTTTACCCTTCCGAGCACGCTCCAAATCACCACAATCTATTCATAAATGGAATCCCACAATCAATACGAATCTAACAACACCAAAATCGTGAAATTTGGAGAAAAGGGTAAAATGGTCAAAAATCTCGTTCCGGAAAATATTCTCGAAATCTGGAAATTTTTAGTGAAAAATGTTCCCCAAGAAATTTAGAATCCAATAGTGAAAACCGTTTCGAAAAAGGAGTTGAAATGAGTTCACAAACTCAATTTGAAGGAAAATCCATGTTCTTGAAGAAGCCCAAAATATTCGGATCCGAAACCCCGACTCGAAAATGAAATATTTCTTGAAAAACATCTTATCCATGCGTAGATAAGTTCAAATATGAAATTTCATCAAAAACGGAGTTAAGATCGACCTTGAAATTCTCAATTTATCAAACTTTAACTTTACCGGGGAAAGTCCAAATTCTACGCGGTTAATATGATGAAAATAATCGATGAATCAATAATTTTATGTTAAAATCAGTTTACCATAACATAAGGATCGTAAATATACCTTTTTCATCAAAAAGGGAGTCCAAATCGATAAAACCCTAATTTTTCCCAAGAGATTTATGGATAGGGAAAAAAACCAGATAAAGAAATTATGAGAAAATGTCGAATTGAAGATTGAATGCTAACCCTAATATTAATTCAAGAAGAAACCCGTAAGAATCACTCCATTCCGATCTCTAGAACTCCCGATATGCTCAAAATACCAAATGAACACAGTCTGAGATTTTTATAATAGTGCATGACTGTTATGCATCAGAAAAACAGCAGTTAATCCTTCACTAAAAAGACCGTAATTTCCTCATACGATAGTGAAATGACCCGATTCTTTTCTGTAAATGTCTTAAATAATGATACGGACCTGCTCGTTCAATCGGAGCTCAATTTCATGCTCGTTTGCCCAGTCAAATATCATTTCTACTCGGTAAACAATTATTTCTTATTTGCGATAAAAGTCCAATCTCGGGTTAGCGAAATTGCACCAAAATTTGCAGATAAGTCTTATAATTCATGCCCAAAATTTCAGAAACTTCGGAATAATTTTTCGACCTTTAAAACTAATAATGAACCCTTTAGTTGCCACAATTTGCTGAAATAGTGTCAAAACATCCAAGAAGTTTAAAAGCTCACCCAAAACTCATTTGGCACTTCCCGAACACAAACCAAATATGCTACTAGCTTGAAAATGACATTTCGGACTCAATGAAATCGTCGGAATTTGAATTCGAGGTCTCCTTGACCCGGTATCCGATAAGGCGTCAAGAAACTAACTTTAGGCTCAAAAACTCGAAACGCACTCGGGGTATCTAAAAATTCAACCAAGACTCATTCTAGACTTAGAATCACCCCCTGAATCCAACGGTGCCCTCGGAATTCCATTTCGAGCACCGGAACCTTGTTTGTTGACCAAAGTCAACTCTTGATCAAAATTTCACAATTTTTGCAACTTAGGACCTCAAATCTTTGTTTTAACTCCAAATTTGACTCCGTAATTTCTCATAGTCCCGTTTCGACATTCTAAAACTGCTGGAATCGACGGAAATCCGATTCGAGTCTCGAAACTCCAAATGACTCGAAATAACACTTTTAACCAAACTTTAACTCTTAAAAACTCAACTTTCCAAAAACTCAACTTTTCATCAATTTTCCTTCAAACCAACTTCGAAAATACAACAATTAGGACTTGGGGCAACTATCGGGAGGGGTAAAACGGTCATTTTATGAAAATTTCCAAAAATGACCTTTAGGGTCATTACACCTAAGGAGTATAGTTTATATAATGCACCAATAATGTAAAGAAAATGTTTTATACTATAAGATTAGTTCAAAGATACTTAAAATGTATCTTTATAAAAATTGAGATTTATAATATTGAACATAGATATATCAATAAAATTTGATCTATCTATACAACATAATTTTCTGATGAAAGGACGGATAAGGGTAGCTCCGCCACTATACGTACGTGAGGCCACACTAGTTTTCAGTTTTTGAAAATACACGTAAGTAGCAGCAACTAACAATAATAGGAAGAAGAGGAGAAATCCTAAGAATTAGAGTAATTTGCGATTTGCACCTCTAATTTATGCGCTCTTTTGTGACTTATCCTATCATTTTTAATGATTTGCACCTTAATCTTTTTAGTTCTTTGTAAGAGCATAAAAAGTTTCTTTTTTCAGTTATTTACCAGAAAAAAATAATATGTATCTTTGTACAACTTTTTTTAACGTGGGTAAAAAATTAAATAGTTATATGTGTATATTTCTGGAAAAGATTAAACAAATATATATGACACTTTAAATTGACCCCAAATTTTTTTTTTACTGAAATTCTTGCTTTTAAATTGGGCAAGAATGTCGCTTTCAAGCTTATTAAAATCTATCTATTTTGTCTCATTTTTTTAAAAGAATAATTCTTTTTTTATATATATAATTTCTTAATTCCAATTTTTTCACATATTTAAAAATACAAAATCAAATAATATTTTAGTACATTCAACATATCTTTCATTTAAAATTAGAAAATTCAAAAATCATATTTACTTAAATTTTATATCAAATTAAATTCAGAAATAAATTGAAACGAAAGAATTACTAGGTACCACAACATGTCTATTTTCCTATTAGGATAAGTGAAAAACATAAACGTGTTCATTGTATCACAACAGTTGAAGATTGTACAACAATAAATTGAATTCAAGAAATTAATACTGAAAAAAAGAAGTTAGCAATCAATTCAACATGGACCATAGTCATTCAATTTGACGTTTATCACACAAAAGATTGTTTTTTTATTGGTTACATAAAAGTCATTTAATTTTAGGGGTTATCACACAAATTATTTTTCTATGTTTATACTAAATAAAAGTCAGCATGGACCAACATGGACCATAGAAATTCAATTTGTGTTTATCATACAAAACTTTTTCTAAAAAAAACTCCGTCATAATACGCAATCGCTATAATTTCTGTCACAGGCTCTATTCTACGGGTGAGCATTTGATGCTCACGGGTAAACCCTCCACAGTGTAATAGCTTACAAATCACAGAATTAAGGGATGTAAATCGCACTAGTGCGACATGCTCAACTCGAAAGACATTGAGGGGGATCTATCTCGAGTCATCCGTGTGGATGACTACCTCTAAACCAACTGGGCCATCCCGAATGAGTCAAGAGACCTTTTTTGGCTACATATAAAAGTCATTTAATTTTAAGGGTTATTAGACAAAGATTATTTTTCTATTTTATACTCCCCGTTTTTATTTACATGTCATCCTTACTAAAAATAAATGTTCGATACTCCCCCGTCCACTTTTAATTATAATGATTTTCTTTTTTAGAGTCAAACGATAAGAATTTTGACTAACATTTTACGATGTATTTTTTCATCATATCAATATGTAAAAAATTGTAAGTTGTAGTAATTTTCTTATAGTTTTTGAATATCTAAATTTTCTGTTTAAAATATCGAATAATGTAATCTAATTTAACTTTGAAAAATAGTTGAATTGACTTTTGAAAAACGCAACATGACAAATATAAGTGGACGGAGGGAGTACTTGTCATTTCACAAAACTAATACATAAATAGCACTATTCTTCCTATTTTACCCTTGAGTGTTATTAGCTTTGAAAGTATGAATTTGACCAACATAGAAAAAATCAAATGATTAATTAATGTTCACTTGTTAATTTAATTAATCAAAATAAATTAATTTATGTTCATTTATTGAAAACTTGACTACAACTCTACAAGAGAACACTACATAAGGGTAGAATGGTAAACCAACCTAATTTCTTAAGGAATGTAAAATCTAAAATGGTGACATATAAATAGGAACAGAGGGAGTACCAGACGAAAGTCATTTAACTTTATGTTTACCGCGTAAAAGTCATTTTTATCTAAATTATGTCGCATGAAAACATTTAATTTTGTCTAAGTTTACTAAAATGTATATTTCTCTTGATGTTTTTATATTTTGTACCAAAAATATGATATGACACTCTAAAATAGCTAATTAGCTCAATAAAACAATATTAAATGTAATGAATTAATTCAGAGACCTTCTTCAAACTCATGTTTGCCATTGATTTCTTTGATTCTATAAGAAAAAATCTTTTGTTAATTAAAAATGTATATATGAAATGTACTTTTTTTTTTAAAAGTACGTATATTAGTAAGGTCACAATAGTTAAATTACTTTTTAAAAACTAATTAACGATAATAAGTTAAAATTATTACAAAGAATCAAAACAAAGCTAGTATATGTATATCATAAACCACAAGAAACATAAGTATTATTAAGCAAAATATTAAGGCAGATTTTTGGATTTTCTCAATGTAATTAACTTATTCTGAAGTGTCATGTCATATAAATGGCTTTAAATACAATTTTTTTTGGTGAAATATACTTTTTTTTGTTAAGTTAGGCAAAATTAAATGACTCTATGTGATAAAAAATTTAAAAGTTTATTTTGATGTGATAAATTTAAAATTAGATGTAATTTATGTATTATAAAATAGAATTTTTTTTGCGTGATAACCTTTAAATTTAAATGACTTATGCATAATAAAAAGTAAAATAAAAACTTTTATATCATAAACGCGGAATAGCCTGGAAGATCTTCGTAGTTGGCTTTGTTGCTCGTCCGATCAATAGGCATATAATATTACTAACTACACATGAAAATTCCACATTATTTTTTAAATGACACATCATAAATATTACAAAAATATGATGACATGCACATAAACAAATTAATATTAAAAAATAATAATATACAAAGGAAAAATATGCCATTTGCTCTCTCTCTTTCTCATTGTTCCACTCCTTCCCTCCAAATAGCATGTTCCATCAGGTTTTATCACTTTATACTATACAATTGATTTGCATCAATAAATACAAGTCAAGTATTAACAAATATAATTTGTGTTAACGAACACAATTATATCAAATTGTATCAACAAATGTCAAGTGTATTTGTTCCTTGTGTATTAATTTTGTAGCAAGTGTATCAAGTATCAACGAATACAATTTACATCAACAAATATAATTGTATTAACACATAATTATATCTAGTGTATTCACTTCGTATCCATGTATTTGAGTATATGCAACTAGCTATAAATTTGCATCAATATATTCAACTGTATTTTATCTTTGTTATACATTTGTATCACATGTTGTATACTCTTTTAAAATATGATTTATACAATATTATATTCCCCCCTCATCCAGACATTGATATTGGGAGTCTGAGTATTAAATCAAAGAGGAGTAGAGGAAGAAAAGAGATATCTATCGTTTCTTGCCTAATTTGTATCGCTTATATCTCATCTAGACCTTACTTCCTTTGTTGTTGATTGTGTTTCTATACAAGAGAGAGCTAAAAAGGGAGGGGACGAAAAAAAGGGGTGACGAAGGAGATATGTGGGGGGGGGGGGGGGGAGCCATTGATTGAGAAAGAAGAGAAATTTGTTATAAAATCCTAAGTATAACTAAGAATCATAATTCTTTTAAACTATAATTATGTATATTAAATATATAACACATATTTGCCATAATTAACTTTTTAGTTTCCTATTATCCGTAATGATAAATTTTATACTCTACAAATATTATGATATATTTAACATTATAAATTTAAGACTTTAATCTCTTTTTTAAACTATATCATATAAATAAAATAAAATAAAGTAAACCCAAATATACTCAAAATGAGTTAACACAGAATCTTTTTTTTATTGGCTCCTCTCGAATTAATTCCTATTTCAATTCGTATTAAACCTATCGATATATTAATAATCAAGTCTTCAATCAATTGGTGGAGAGCATTAACCAATATCGTATAATAATACATATATATCCAATTCAATCTTGTCTATTCAAACCACATAAAAAACATGTGATACAAATATGTAGAGGATAATATTTTGTACAAGCTCTTCATAGCTAATTAGAATCTATGGGTAAAACAAATACTCCTACTGTTTCAAATTAGTTGTACACTTTATTTTTTACATATTTCTTGAGAAAACATAAATAAGAAGGATTATTTTACTAATCGACCACTTAAGAAATTTTTTGAGTTTGCTTTGCACATATTTATTTCATTTAGGACTACTATTGTTATTTTCCTCGAATTATATATTTATTGAACACAAAAAAATTTATTCTCTTCTAATTGGCATGTCATGTCACACTAAATTTTATTTTTTTAGTTAATAAAATTACTTAACTCTTCAAACTATTTAACTCAATCCACATAATATTGACATCTAAGAATAAATAATTCAGAAAGTATTGATTAGATTAAACTTTACAGATGAAATTATAAAACAAAGATAATTTAAAAAGATTTAAATATAGTATGTAAAAATAATTTTTTTTTAAAGATTCATCAAACTCTTCCAATCCATGTAATATTGTCATCTAAGAACAAAAATAATTCAAAAGTAATGATTAAATTAAACTTTACACGAAATTGTAAAATAAAGATAATAAAAAAAGATTTAAAATATAAGAATATTATAATAACGTAAAGATTAAAATTTATACTGACTATTCCTAAAGTCATATAAATATTTTAACCTAAATATCTATCTTAGTTGGGGATCATATTCTCTTTTTTTATTTCACCTTTTTCCTATTTATCGTACATTAAAAAAATCTACCATCATAATTCATACCTTCTCATTTTTTACTTAGGATTTGATTCATCATAAAATTAAAAATAATATTCACTTTTTTGAAATATTCTCTTACTTTATATGAAAATCGTGTTTGATCATTAAAAATTAAATTCAACTTAAAGTAATATTTTAAATTTGAAAAAAACAGCTTTAGAATAGAATATTCAATGATTAGAATAGAATATCATAATGAAATGCACCTAACTTGTTTTCAACTTACCTTTCAGTTTTGAATTTGTATTTAAGTACATTCAAATATGAAAATTTTCTAATATTCATTGAAAAATATATAACCAAAACAAAGGTAAGATAGTAATCCAAAAAATTAATAGGGGATTTGATCATCTTATAATTTTAAATAATTTAAAACTATTTTCTTCATTTTAATGATTGAAGTTCTTTTTCACCAGAAAAAAAATGAAGATCACATTGTTTGATACTTTGACTAGAGGTGTCGGTTGCTCACATAATCTTATCACTAAACTGTAAATAATCAATTAATGTATTTTTTTCACCTTAGTCGATGACTTAATTAAATTAAATTATTATGATTGGTATAAACACGAGTGTTAAGTAAACTTTTACCTAGTAAACACATTATATCGACTGAATCGAGTTATAATATGAGTTTGATGAGTTAAATAAATTAATTTTTAAACATAAGAGTTTAATTTAATATGGTATATATACCAATTAATAGAAAAGGATGTATTCGTTTTGGTGATATTTAGTATATTTTGAGAAAAATAGTATTAATAACTGAGTGATATTATAGTCTTTAAAAAACATTGGTGATGTTTTGGGAATTAGCTCCAATGTTTTTTTGGAATTTTACAAATTTATTTGCAATTCAAAAAATAATAATTATAAGGATAAATATTTTAACATGATTCTATCTTAATTATTTAAATTAATAAATAATTTGAAATAACTATTTTTTTTAGTAAAATAAACAATTAATATGAGACGGGAGCTACTAAGTACATCCGAACATTTAATTCTCACCAACTTCTTGTCCCTACCTTTATGATATGTTGTAATCACGTTTTAAATAGTTATACATCATAGCTTTCACATGCACACATAATTGAATTATTACTCTATATAAAGAATAGAAATTTAGCCAATTTATCACCATCTATTTTTCATTTTTTTGCTATATCGAAGAAAAAAAATGGGTCTGAAAGGCAAGTTGATTGGTTCAATAGAGGTTAAGTGTGGAGGACACTTGATTCATGATATTTTGCATGCCAATCCTCGAAATGTACCCAACATAACCAAGATTAATCATTTTGAGATGGATCATGAAGGTGAAAGCATAAAGATTGGCTCAATAGTTAGTTGGACATATAACGACGGTAACATACTATGATTCCCTTGCATCAATATAATTTCTATAATTAGGTATATTTGGCATATATGAATTCATTTACCAAGAAAATGTATTTCAAAAATAAATTATTTGATGTTATTTGGTAGTAACAATAAAATATATTTTCTGTAAAATATTTTTGTACCAAAAGGGAAAAAGACTTCATTCACTTATGAGCAAAAAATATTCTCTTGCAGGTATTTAAGCTTTCTTGAATATTGATATCTTTTTATGAGGAAATGACTTTGATATTTTATTTTGTTTAATGTTTATAGACGGATCCGAAAAAGATAAAATTGTTAAGGAAGTGATTGAGGCAATTGATCCTGAGGAGAAATCGATCACTTGGAAGGTAATTGGAGGAGATCTGCTAGAGTTGTATGATTCTCTTACTATTATCACAGCATGTGAACATGAGTGGACTACATGCTCATTTATATATGAGAAAAAAACTGAAGACACCCCAGAACCTCTTGTTCCATTTGGTTTCCTCCTTAATTTGATCAAGGAAATGGAGGGTCATCTTCTCAAATAATACAAGATCAATCTGGTATCTGATAGTTCTTATCGTTACGTATTTGTGTATGTCTACGCGTACACGCGTGTGGATTTATGAATATATATATATATATATATATATGTGTGTGTGTGTGTGTGTGTGGGGTGGGGTGGGGGGTGGGGGTGGTGTGTGTGTGAAGTTTGTGTTACAAATATATACTATATTTTGTAATATTGGCTAATTCTAGCTACTGTGTCAAAATTAGTAATGTTGTGTTAAAAATAAAGAATATATCGGATGTATTGTACGATATATTATGTATCTTTTCGAGTATGAAATGAACTATAATAGCATATGCAAATTGTATTTGTAAATGTGCTATCTAACTCCTTTTCGGCATACATTTATATATTTATTTATTTTTCATTTCTCTAGTTCTAAGATGGGAATTAACACTCACAAAAAGTTTATTATGCAAAATTGATCAATAGTCGCCCAAATTTATTTAGGATGTGTTTGATAAGGAAAATATTTTCTTAGAGAATAAGTAAGTTTTTTTTTGTTTTTTTAATATTTGATAATAAATAAATAAAATTATAACTTTAATATAATTCAGGAAAACATTATGATGGCGGGATAGGAGTGGGAAGATGGGGTGGTGGGGGTAGTCAAGGAGTGGAGTAGCAAAGGGGTAGGGGTTGGGGCGTTGTTTGGGATTGGGAGGAGATAATAACCTTTGATATATTATTAATGGAACTTGTATTTTTGCCTACATATTAGGGGAGTCACTTTTCTAATTTTTTAAATCTTATTATTGTTGAGTATTGGTGAGGTTGTGAGAATTGTACAACTAGAGAGTTTATTTTCGTTGAGAGTAAAATACTTATTAGTGTTGAGTTGAGATACTAAAGTTAATTTCTTAGATTGTAGAGTTATAATATGAAATCGCTTATTATAGTTAGTAAAATATAATAAGACCCAAGAACACTTCCCTCATTTAGCATCATTGAAAATTAAATCATAAAGATAGATATAAATGATGTGTGCGGGAATGAGAGACCATTGGCCACAAGTGCTACATTGACACACATTAAAATATATCCCTCAACTTTGTCATTTAGAGTGATATATCCCTCGTTATAAAAGTGGCTCATATATACCCCTATTATTATACAAATGGCTCACATATACCCTTTTCCTCTAACGGAAGTGAAAAAATTAATTTTAGCTTAAATTTTTTAATTATTTTTAAAAAATATAATCCCATATGGGTATATTTAATCTTCCTCAAACATATATTATTATTTTTAACTTCTTTTTTTTGTTTCAATGACTAATTTAGATTTATTATTTTGATGGTCAAATTTATTTAAGTTTTGTTAATATTCTTGTAAAATTTATTATAGATGACCCAATTTTTTTCTTCAAATACAAAAACTAAATTATATCCGAAAAAATAATTTTAAATTTTTTTCTTTACACTAAGGAATGAAAGAAAAAATAAAATAAGAATAAGAAACTCAAATAATGATAATCAAAAAGTCAAAAAAATAATTATGTCCGAAAAAAAATTAAAATATACCTTGAAATTTGCTAGAAAAATCATATATACCCCTAAATATTTTTAAAAAAAAATCAAAAGTCAAAAATATAACTTTAAAACTATTTTTTTTCACTTCCGTTAAATGAAGGGTATATGTGAGCTCATTTTGTAACGGTAGGGGTATATGTGAGTCGTTTGTATATCGGTAAGGGTATATATGAGCCACTTTCATAACGAGGGGCATATCAGCTCTAAATAGCAAAGTTGAGGGGTATATCAGACCCTTTTCCCTAAAATAAATTGTTAAAATATTTATGGTAATCATCATTAATGTCATGTACATATCAAATTTTAAGTATCTAAAAAAATTTGTATCAAAGTGGTGCCTATCAATTATGGACAACTTCACAAGAAAATGATATTGGTAAGGTGTCATATGGATTGGTTGGACTGAATTTAGACGGGGTCAAAATGTGTTGAAACATTTATTAATGGGTTGATTATTGGCCCGTCTATGTGACTAGGCAAAATGCGGGTCATAACTCAACTCATTCATTTTTTATTAAGTTTTAATTGTTTTATTTGTTCAGTTATAACATTTTAGTACCGATTTTTTTCTCTCTATATTACGGCTACATATGACATATTAACTAAAAAAAATATTTTTTATAAATATATAGACAAAAAAATTTATGAGTCAGTCTGGGCTACATATTAAATCATTTTTTAATGAATTGAACTGGGTTGAAATGAGTTAACAAATGGGCCAGTTATTCTTGGATGGATTGGGCTTGATTTTGTGTTTGTCTTCTTAACTTTTTTTTTTTTTTTGGTTAAATTGATTAACAAATAATGCATTATTTTGTTATAATACATATTAAGATCTAAATGTGAAATGTCAGTATACATATATAACAATAACTCACTATAGAAAACATGGAACTTTTAGACAAACACTATTGCAAATCACCATAACGAGGTTAAACTGTATTACAGATAATTGTGTTTGTTTATTTTTTTTTTCCTCACAACGATGTTTGATCTTAGTATTGAGACCGACTAAATTCAAATTTCCTTTATAGGATCATTTCTGTTAGCGGACACATTAATGTTACCTTTCACATGTAGAATAGTTAAATTGGTATTTTAAACATGGAAAGGGAAATCGAAAATTATATTTACCCACTTTCAAAGGGAACCTGTAATGACCCGAAAGGTCATTTTGGTAATTTTTCGTGGAAATGACTATTTTGCCCTTTCGGTAGTTGCCCCGAGTCCCATGTTTTGTGGTTGTAAAGTTGGTTTGAGGAAAAATTGGTAAAAAGTTGAGTTTTTGAGAAGTTGAGTTTTTTATGAGTTAAAGTTGGTTAAAAAGTGCTTTTTCGAGTCATTTGGAGTTTCGGGACTCGGATCGTATTTCCGTCGATTCCGGCAGTTTTAGAATGTCGAAACGGGTCTGTGTGAAGTTACGGAGTTGAATTTGGAGTTGAAGCGAAGAATTGAGGTCCTAGGTTGCTAAAGTTGTGAAATTTTGATAAAGAGTTGACTTTGGTCAACATATGAGGTTCCGAGGCTCAGATTGAAATTCCGAGAGTACCGTTGGTTTCGGGAGGCGATTCTAAGCCTAGAATGAGTCTTGGTTGAATTTTTAGACGCTTCGTTTGAGTTTCGAATTTTTTTGGCGTTAAACTAGTTTCTTGGCATCTTATTGAATTTCGGGTCAAGGAGTCCTCGAATTCAAATTCCGATGGTTCCATTGAGTCCGGAACGTCGAATTTAGTGGGGGTACATATTTAGTTTGTGTGCACGAGATTCCGAACGAATCCCGAGGGTCCAACGGGAACTTAAACTTTGGTGTTATTGTTGTGTTTCAGCTGCAATAATAGTCCTTTTTAAGTCAAAAACCAGTAGCTATTTTCCCCCAACTTGAAAAATACCCATTTCTCCATTTTTTAGACTTTGAGAGCTCGAAAATAGGCGATTTCAAGTGGTTTTTCGCAAGGAATTCATTGGGTAAGTTATTTCCAACTTATATCTTTGATTTCCATCGATTATTTATGGATTTTAACATCAAAAGTTGAGATTTCAACTCTAAAATTTGGGGGTTTTTGCCTAATCCGAATTTAATAGAAAATTTGAGTTTGTGAACTCATTTCAACTCCTTTTTCGAAACGATTTTCACTATTGGATTCTAAATTTCTTGGGGAACATTTTTCACTAAAAATTTCCAGATTTCGAGAATATTTTCCGGAACGAGATTTTTTTGACCATTTTACCCTTTTTCTCCAAATTTCACGATATTGGTGTTGTTAGATTCGTATTGATTTTGGGATTCCATTTATGAATAGATTGTGGTGATTTGGAGCGTGCTCGGAAGGGTAAAACTCAAATTTGAGTTACTAGTTGAAGTGTTTTGAGGCAAGTGACTTCTAAACTTTGTTAAACTCTTAGACTACACATGACTACTTTCCTAATTGTGTTGGGGAGTAATGGGGATTGAGGATGAGTTTTATTTGTTGATTGAAATTGTTGTAAATGAAAGATGGGGAATAAAACGAGCTAAATGTGTTATATGTGACTTGAATTTGTTGAATAAGTCATGTGATAACTGATATTGAGGGGATAGAAGAGCATGAGTAGGCTATGATTGATACAAACATTGATATTGAGACAGATGATGTGTAATACTATGATGTGGTCGTGATATGGTTGTGATTGAGACAGACGATGTGTAATACTATAATGTGGTCGTGATATGGTTGTGATTGAGACAGATGATGTGTAATACTATGATGTGATCGTGATATGATTGTGATTGATGACATGTGCATATTCATTATTCATCCCATGTGTGAACTATCTGTTGCATGAGTTCTGAGACACTGATATGAGGATGGATGGATATGAGACACAGTTGAGACTAGCTCCGGCTAGAGATATATGAGATGGACTAGCTCCGGCTAGCGATTTGGATGTCGATGGGATCTGGTTCCGGCGGTGATACATGGTCCATGTGTGGCCCCCATGGGTTCTGATTTGAGTATTCAGCGCGGTCTGATTACGTCAACAGATGTGTATCTTAGGACAGACATGCATCACGACTACATGACATCATTATTGCATTTGCATCGCATTTGACTTCATCTTTG
This sequence comes from Solanum okadae, assembly GCA_036553675.1. Taxonomy (NCBI): domain Eukaryota; kingdom Viridiplantae; phylum Streptophyta; class Magnoliopsida; order Solanales; family Solanaceae; genus Solanum; species Solanum okadae. The sequence goes on from CM071681.1 coordinate 3,575,034, forward strand.
TCTGTGGTGTGTGGATTTTACCTATTTGCCCTTCTTCATGTGATATATGATCTATTTGCTCTTACAAGAGGATATGAAGTTGATGTTGAGACACTGTTGGATATATCTGTTGATTATGAATTGTGTAGTATAGGTTGTTGGTTTGCTGTTAGAATGAAGTTTCGGTGGTTCGGTTGAGATTGAAAGGAGTTGTTTGTAGCTGCTAGTTTAGCTTAGTTTAGTGTTACTTGCGAGTACCTGTGGCTTTTGGTACTCACCCTTGCTTCTACACAGTTGTGTAGGTTGACAGCTCTATCAGATTCGGCTTATTACTCATCTTCAGATTAGAGCTTCCAGACTTACTTGAGAGGTAGCGGTTCATTCCAGACGTGCCCTCAAGTTATCTATATTTACTGTTCTGTTCTATTCTAGAACTTTACTATGAGACTTGTATATTTTATTCAGATTCCGTATTAGAGGTTTGTACATGTGACAACCAATTCTGGGGTTATGTTGAGTTTATTTAAAGACTTCCGCTTATCTTTCTATCTTATTCTTATTTTATTAATTCCGTATCATCGGGTTTTTGGGTGTTAGGCTGACGTGTCAGGTGGGGTTTGGGCACGTGCCATCACATCCGGTTTTGGGGTGTGTCAAATGGTATCAGAGCCCAGGTTCGAAGGTCTCACATGTACAAACCAAGTCTTAGTAGAGTCTCGAGGATTGGTACGGAGACGTCTGTACTTATCTTCGAAAGGCTATGAAGACTGTTAGGAAAGACTTCTTTTATTTCATTTCGTTCTTATCGTGCGAGGTTGTTATCGTGGGTGCTGAGTATCGCGTGTTGTTTTTGGCAGATGCCGAGGGCTAGAGCTACTGGAGTTAGTGGGGAGGCAGCCCCCGAGGTCAGAGTTAAGGCCCCAGCTAGGGGTAGAGGTCGGGCTAGAGGCCGAGGACATGGTCGAGGCAATGCCAGAGGAGCGGCACCTGCCCGAGGCCGAGGTAGAGATCCTTCACCTGAGCCACAGATTGGAGTAGCTGCAGAGCAGGCTTCTGCGGGCCATGCACCCCCAGTTCATGATGAGAGACTCGACAGAATGTTGGGGTTATTGGAGCGTCTTGCTCAGGGTGCAGCAGGTATACCAGCGGGACTACAGGCTGGGGTAGGGGCACAGGCCCCTGGTTATCAGCATCAGATTCCAGTGGTTCCAGAGCCAGTGGTTCAGCCACCACGGATTCCAGTCATTCCCGAGCCGGTGGTTCAGCCACCACAGGTTCCAGCACCAGTTATAGGTGTACCGGCGACCCTTGAGGTGGCCTTGGCTGATGATGACCATGTCTGCTATGAGAGGTTTCAGAAGATGAAGCCACCTAGGTTTCATGGTGCTAAGACTGATGATGCTCACGAGTTTTTGACCTTGAGTCGAGAGATGTTGGCGGCGGTGCGCATGTTAGATGAGAGGGGCGTCCGATTTGTGTCCCTTCAGTTACGCGGTGTCGCTAGGGAGTGGTTGAGGACCTTCATGAGTTCGAGACCAGCGGGATCTCCTCCCATGTAGTGGAGTGAGTTTGCTAGTGCCTTCGAGGGTCGTTTCATCCCTTGGAGTGTACAGGAGGAGAGTCGTATGAGGTTTGAGAGTTTGGTGCAGGGTAGCATGTTAGTCGCAGATTACGAGGCTCGGTTTTGTCAGTTGTCGAGACATGCCTTTGCTTTGATTTCAGGTGAGCCTGAGCGGATTCGCAGATTTGTCAGGGGTTTGACTCCCACTATCCGTAGTTATGTGTTTAGATCATCTCGAGAGGGTGCTTCTTTCCAAACTATAGTGAGTGCAGCCAGAGAGGCTGAGTTGCTTGAGCGGGATGATTTTGGTGGGCCCAAGAGGGTCCGTACAGGTGGTCAGTATTCAGGTACCTCGTCAGGAGGTAGGGGCCCACACAGGGGAGGCGGGTCCTTCTAGCGTTAGAGGCCTGTACATGCTTCATTACCAGCTATCGGGGGTGGGCCAGCAGCCCGGGGTCCTCCAGTTTCAGGTCGAGGTGGTTATAGCATTACTTCGGGTTCTTCACAGTCAGGATCCACACCGAGGTCTTGTTATGGTTGCGGTGATCCAGGCCACTTGATTCGTCAGTGTCTACATCAGACTCAGTCGGGACCACACCGTACTGTCTCCGCGATCCCAGAGAGAGATTCAACACCTCCGGTTAGAGGTCGGGGTCGGGGACCGGCATCTGGTAGAGGCGGACGAGCTTCGGGTAGAGGTGCTAGTGGCGCCTCAGGTTCACAGAGTAGGGGCAGAGGTGCCCAGTGTTATGCTTTTCCTGGGAGGCCCGAGGCTGAGGCTTCTGATGCAGTTATCACAGGTATCGTCTCAGTTTGTCATCGGCCTGCTTCTGTGTTATTTGATCCTGGTTCTACATTCTCATATGTGTCTACATATTTTGCTTCCGACCTTGAGTTGACTTGTGATCATATGTCTGTGTCTATTCGAGTCTCTACACCCGTAGGTGAACCCTTAGTGGTGAATCGAGTATATCGATCTTGTCTTGTTGTCTTATCGGGGTATGAGACTTGGGTGGATATGATTCTTCTTGATATGTTAGACTTTGATGTCATATTGGGTATGGACTGGCTTTCCCCCTATCATGCGCTTCTTGATTGTTATGCTAAGACTGTCACCTTAGCTATTCTGGGTATTCCTAGAGTAGAGTGGAGTGGAGAGGGACTAGTGGTTCGTATCCCAACAGGGTCATATCTCATATTCGGGCTCAGAGGATGATTGACCGGGGTTGTTTATCTTATTTGGCCTTTATTCGGGATGTTGGAGCTGAGTCACCGGCCATGGAGTCTATTCCGGTGGTTCAGGAGTTCCCTGATGTGTTTCCCGAGGATTTACCTGGTGTTCTTCCTGTTCGTGATATTGACTTCTCTATTGACTTGGAGCCGGGCACCAAGCCCATATCTATTCCACCTTATCGTATGGCTCCAGCTGAGTTGAAGGAGTTGAAGGATCAGATTCAGGACTTATTGAGTAAATGATTCATACGCCCTAGTGTGTCGCCTTGGGGTGCACCGGTCTTATTTGTGAAGAAGAAAGATGGGTCGATGAGGATGTGTATTGACTATAGACAGTTGAACAAGGTAACGGTGAAGAACAAGTATCCCCTTCCCCGTATTGATGACTTGTTTGATCAGCTTCAGGGGGCAGCCTTGTTCTCTAAGATCGACTTGAGATCTGGGTATCATCAGTTGAGGATTAAGCCTTCAGATGTGGCGAAGACAGCTTTTCGCACCCGATATGGTCATTATGAGTTTTTGGTGATGTCATTTAGGCTCACCAATGCCCCTGCGACGTTCATGGAGTTGATGAATGGAGTGTTTCGCCCATACTTGGATTCCTTCGTGATTGTGTTTATTGATGACATCTTGGTATATTCCAAGATCGAGACGGATCATGTTTGTCATTTGAGGGCCGTGCTACAGAAGTTGAGAGATGAGAAGTTGTATGCCAAATTGTCTAAGTGTGAGTTTTGACTTGAGTCAGTGGCTTTCCTAGGGCACGTGGTGTCTAAGAATGGAGTTAAGGTTGATCCGGCCAAGATTGAGGCGGTTCAGGGTTGGACTAGACCTTCATCACCTACCGAGATTCGGAGTTTTGTTGGCTTGGCGGGTTACTATCGGCGTTTTGTTCAGGAATTCTCTACTATAGCTGCGCCGTTGACCAGATTGACTCAGCAGACGGTTCCTTTTCATTGGTCACTCGAGTGTGAGGCGAGCTTCCAAAGGCTCAAATCCCTATTGACTTCAGCACCTGTCTTGACTTTGCCAGAGGAGGGTGTTGGATTTACTGTTTATTGTGACGCTTCGGGTGTTGGACTTGGAGGTGTTTTGATGCAGAAGGGTAAGGTTGTAGCCTATGCCTCTAGACAGCTGAAGGCACACGAGAGGAATTACCCCACTCATGATTTGGAGTTGGCGGCTGTGGTATTTGTGCTTAAGTTGTGGAGACATTACCTATATGGTGTTCATTGCGAGGTATTTACTGATCATAGGAGCCTACAGTACATATTCACTCAGCGGGATCTGAACTTAAGACAGCGTAGGTGGCTTGAGTTGCTCAAGGACTACGACATGACCATTTTGTATCACCCCGGGAAGGCCAATGTGGTGGCCGATGCCTTGAGTAGGAAGACTCCTAGTATGGGGAGTCTTGCCGCGATCAGTATTGAGAGACGACCTTTGGTTCGGGATGTTTAAGGTTATTTGATAGCATGGTGAGATTTCGGGTTTCTGAGGAGAGTGGAGGTGTGTTTGCCTTCATTGAGGCCCGTTCATCTTTGATGGAGCAGATTAGAGAGCGTCAGTATGAGGATGGGAAGTTATGTCTCATCCGGGACAAAGTGATGAGTGGTGAAGCCAAGAAGGCTAAGATTGACTCCGAGGGTGTATTGAGGATTGAGGGCCGGATATGTGTGCCCAAGGTTGGTGATTTGATCAGATTGATTCTTGAGGAGGCTCATTATTCTAGATATTCTATTCATCCCGGAGCGGCGAAGATGTATCATGATCTTAGTCAGCACTATTGGTGGTGCGGGATGAAGAGGGATATTGCAGAGTTTGTGGCTAGGTGCTTGACATGTCAGCAGGTCAAGTGCGAGCACCAGAAGCCTGGTGGTGTGACTCAGAGGATGCCCATTCCTACTTGGAAGTGGGAGAAAATTGCTATGGACTTCGTAGTTGGATTGCCTACCACCGTGGGTGGTTATGATTCTATATGGGTGGTCGTCGACAGACTGACCAAGTCTGCTCATTTCATCCCGGTCCGAGTGAGGTATACAACGGAGAAGTTGGCTCAGATTTATATTAGTCAGATTGTGCGGTTACACGGAGGGCCGGTGTCCATTGTGTCTGACAGGGGTTCAGTATTCACTTCTCATTTCTGGAGAGCATTACAGCATGATTTGGGCACTAGACTCGACATGAGCACAACTTTTCACCCTCAGACTGACGGTCAGTCTGAGAGGACTATTCAGGTGTTGGAGGACATGCTTCGGGCTTGCGTGATCGACTTTGGTACTAGATGGGATCAGCACTTGCCATTGGCAGAGTTCGCCTACAACAACAGTTATCATTCTAGCATTGGGACGGCACCTTTTGAGGCACTGTATGGTAGGCGGTGTAGATCACTTATTGGATGGTTTGATTCAGCGGAGGTGGACTCCCTTGGTACTGATATTCTTAGAGAGGATATGGAGCGTGTTCGTGTGATTCAGAGTAGGCTCTTGACTGCCCAGAGTAGGCAGAAGAGCTATGCTGACGGGAGGGTTCAACCCTTACAGTTCATGGTGGGTGATCGAGTTTGGCTTCGGGTATCGCCCATGAAGGGTGTGATGAGATTTGGGAAGAAGGGCAAGCTCAGCCCTAGGTTTATTGGCCCATATGAGATTTTGGAGAGGATGGGAGAGGTGGCTTACAAGTTAGCCTTGCCACCTAATTTGACAGCCGTGCATCCAGTTTTCCTTGTTTCTATGCTCCGGAAATATGTTCCGGATGAGTCTCACGTGATTTCGGTTGTGTCGGTGGAGTTGAGTCCAGATTTGACATTTGAGGAGGAGCCTATAGCTATTTTGGACAGACAGGTTCGTAAGCTCCGGGCCAAGGACATCGTTTCAGTGAAGGTTCAGTGGAGGCATTGATCAGATAGGGAGGCGACTTGGGAGCCCGAGGATGATATGCGGGTCCGATATCCCCAGCTTTTCGAGGCTTCAGGTACTCTCTTTTACTTTATGTTCGAGGACGAACATGATTTTTAGTGGTGAATGATGTAATGACCCGAAAGGTCATTTTGGTAATTTTTCGTGGAAATGACTATTTTTCCCTTTCGGTAGTTGCCCCGAGTCCCATGTTTTGTGGTTGTAAAGTTGGTTTGAGGAAAAATTGGTAAAAAGTTGAGTTTTTGAGAAGTTGAGTTTTTTATGAGTTAAAGTTGGTTAAAAAGTGCTTTTTCGAGTCATTTGGAGTTTCGGGACTCGGATCGTATTTCCGTCGATTCCGGCAGTTTTAGAATGTCGAAACGGGTCTGTGTGAAGTTACGGAGTTGAATTTGGAGTTGAAGCGAAGAATTGAGGTCCTAGGTTGCTAAAGTTGTGAAATTTTGATAAAGAGTTGACTTTGGTCAACATATGAGGTTCCGAGGCTCAGATTGAAATTCCGAGAGTACCGTTGGTTTCGGGAGGCGATTCTAAGCCTAGAATGAGTCTTGGTTGAATTTTTAGACGCTTCGTTTGAGTTTCGAATTTTTTTGGCGTTAAACTAGTTTCTTGGCATCTTATTGAATTTCGGGTCAAGGAGTCCTCGAATTCAAATTCCGATGGTTCCATTGAGTCCGGAACGTCGAATTTAGTGGGGGTACATATTTAGTTTGTGTGCACGAGATTCCGAACGAATCCCGAGGGTCCAACGGGAACTTAAACTTTGGTGTTATTGTTGTGTTTCAGCTGCAATAATAGTCCTTTTTAAGTCAAAAACCAGTAGCTATTTTCCCCCAACTTGAAAAATACCCATTTCTCCATTTTTTAGACTTTGAGAGCTCGAAAATAGGCGATTTCAAGTGGTTTTTCGCAAGGAATTCATTGGGTAAGTTATTTCCAACTTATATCTTTGATTTCCATCGATTATTTATGGATTTTAACATCAAAAGTTGAGATTTCAACTCTAAAATTTGGGGGTTTTTGCCTAATCCGAATTTAATAGAAAATTTGAGTTTGTGAACTCATTTCAACTCCTTTTTCGAAACGATTTTCACTATTGGATTCTAAATTTCTTGAGGAACATTTTTCACTAAAAATTTCCAGATTTCGAGAATATTTTCCGGAACGAGATTTTTTTGACCATTTTACCCTTTTTCTCCAAATTTCACGATATTGGTGTTGTTAGATTCGTATTGATTTTGGGATTCCATTTATGAATAGATTGTGGTGATTTGGAGCGTGCTCGGAAGGGTAAAACTCAAATTTGAGTTACTAGTTGAAGTGTTTTGAGGCAAGTGACTTCTAAACTTTGTTAAACTCTTAGACTACACATGACTACTTTCCTAATTGTGTTGGGGAGTAATGGGGATTGAGGATGAGTTTTATTTGTTGATTGAAATTGTTGTAAATGAAAGATGGGGAATAAAACGAGCTAAATGTGTTATATGTGACTTGAATTTGTTGAATAAGTCATGTGATAACTGATATTGAGGGGATAGAAGAGCATGAGTAGGCTATGATTGATACAAACATTGATATTGAGACAGATGATGTGTAATACTATGATGTGGTCGTGATATGGTTGTGATTGAGACAGACGATGTGTAATACTATAATGTGGTCGTGATATGGTTGTGATTGAGACAGATGATGTGTAATACTATGATGTGATCGTGATATGATTGTGATTGATGACATGTGCATATTCATTATTCATCCCATGTGTGAACTATCTGTTGCATGAGTTCTGAGACACTGATATGAGGATGGATGGATATGAGACACAGTTGAGACTAGCTCCGGCTAGAGATATATGAGATGGACTAGCTCCGGCTAGCGATTTGGATGTCGATGGGATCTGGTTCCGGCGGTTGGTGACACCCAATTTTGGACATCCACAATATAGATTAATCATCGAGTTTCTTCAATTTTAAACATTTTAAAATAATTAGTTTTACAATTAAATCAAATTAAAAAATAGTTTGCAAGTTATTTTAAATAGTTTTGTCACTTATTTTATAATCTTTAGATAATATATATGTTTTACATGATTATGTATATAATTATTATATTTTATGAATATTCAAAAATCGTCTCAAAAAGAGTTTGTTTTATATTCAATTAAATTAATTTGGTTTAAAGTACAAGTATTTATTTTATTAGTTTAATTATTCTTATTTTATATTATTTTGTTTTATTTAATTTTGTTGATTTGAAAAGCACATTTTATTTAAGTTACGTTATTTTAGTTATGGCCATAGTTTTAAAATAATTAGTTGTATAAAAGTAATAATAATAATATAGTTTGCAAGACTTTTAAATAGTTTGTCACTTTTCATAAATTTTAGATGGTGTATATGTTTTACATAATTATGTATACAATTAGTATATTTTATTATTATTCGAAAATCGTCTTAAAAAAGAAAGGGGGGAGACACAAAAAAAAGAAAAAAAAAAATATATATATAGAGAGAGAACAGCTTGAAAAAAAGAAGAAAAAAAAAGAAGAGAGTTTGAGTCTTTTCTATTCGAATTTGAAGTTATTTTATTTTTCGAAGCTCATCAAAATCTGCTCACAATGGTGGAAGTTCTTCGTGGTTAAGCTCGTCGTTCCAGTCGCTGCCCGAAAAAAAGGTAACCTCACTTCCTTTTGTATTCCGTTTCAATGTAGCATATTTTGTGTGCTCGATACTCTATGTGAAGATTGTTAACAAAAGTGTGTTGGTTCTGTCCTTAGTTGACAGCCTTTTCGTATATTTTGAGCTAATACTAGAGTGTTGTTAAATATTTTAGCTGCTGTGATAGCTTAGGTATTAAGATATAAAGTCATTTTACTTATGCGATTTAGGCATTGTCTATGGAAAAACCTTAATGAAAAAGTGTGAAAATTATTGCTTTGTTATTTTGTATTCCTTGCTGTTTAGAAATGAAGGATTTGACTAGGAAAATATGTTGAGTTTATGTGCTTAACTTCTAGTTATTTAAGAAAGTTGGTATTTGCTTTCAAATCAGCAAAAAATTGATTTGCTGCCTTTGATGAAATTATACCGTTAAAGTTTGTTTTGTAGTAGTTGTTTAAGAATTAGATAATATTTTAATCTTCGCTTTCTTCAATCTTGTTTCATTATTTTGTTTTCCCTTGAAGTTTACTTCCGGTTAATGTTCACATGTGTATGTTTTTAAGTGTTGATCATGTTTAGGAGATTTATCTCTTGTTCACAATTAAGTCTCATGCTAGTGATAATTATGGGAACATCTCTTTGATTATTCTTTTTTTTTTTTTCTTCTTTAATCCTCCCTTTAAGTGATGTATGTCCCTTGATATACATAATTCATAATTATTTAGGTCTTAAGCTCTCTACTGTTACTTTGTGTTTAATTTAATAGAGAATTTATGAGTTTATTAATCTTTATCCTTTTATTTACATGTGATGTGTATTTGAGTCCAAGGTGGACTCCTTTACGTGCATTTTTCGAGTCGGACCGACACCAAACATCTCCGTTTTCTCGAGTCAGCCTTTAGACAAAGTTTGGAAGCTGAGATAGGGCTCTTGGAAGCCAAAAACGCAGGTGGAAAAAGGCAAATATACAACGATATACAGCTTATATACATCAGTATATATGCTGAATAAAGGGTGAAGAAATGGGCCAACAGCCCAATTTTTCAGGCAACAATGAATTAAGGCCAAAAGGGCCCAAATTCAATCTTTCCCTTACCCTCATATTATTTAATTGTGATTATGTATTGTTTGATGCTTATTAACTCTAACTTTAGAATCGTTAATTAACTTAATGAATTCCCCAAAAGATGAGTTATTTTCTTTGTGTTGGTTTAATTTCAATATATTTTCATGTTTTTGTGTACATTTATTTTATTAATCAAGTACATTGATCAAAATTTTATTAAGTTAAACCTTTTGTCCTTAAAGGAGATATTCTTAATGCTTTTCACTTAATCACATTTTATTCATTTTAAAATTATTTTTTAAGTTAAAGTATTTTTCTCAAATAAACTTTAAAATGTTAGTCAAAACCTTTTCAATCAATTAAAAAATAAAATAAAATATATATATATATATATACACTTAGTCATTTTCTAAAAAATGGTTAGTCAATTAATTTAAAAATGATTTTCATGCTTTAATTTATCAAATTGGTTTAAATTATTAGTTTAAAATGAATCAAATAAATTCTAATTAATCTAGTTTTATTAATATTCTAATCATTTGCAATTTAATTCAAATGTTTCATTTTGAATCCCTTTTCTCTAAAAATAAAATAAAATAAAATATGTCATTTATTTTTTTTATTTTTTATTTTTTTAAAAAAAGATTAACCAAATATTGTAAGTTATTCTTCTTATGTTAAATCACCTTTTCTAAAAAATAGTCAAAATATATTTTAGTCAAGTCGCAGGTCAACCGCATGTTAGCGGGCACTTCGAATGCTTAAACCCTTCTCGAAATGTAAATTGAACCCCGAACCCTCTTTGGTATTTTCAAATGATTTTTTCTGTTTAAATATTTGAAAATTATAAGTTTTCTTAATTTCTTTAAAAAATTAATTGGCGAATCTTTCTAAGTATTTTTCTTAAAATGTTTATACTTAGAACATTTCAAAAAAAGTAATTTTTCTAGAGATAGTCAAATTACGACACGACAGAAATGGCGACTCCGCTGGGGATTCAATTAGGTTCTAACCATAATGACTTGACTCTCTTTGACTACTTGCTAATATTTGTTGAATTGTTTTACCTCAAATGTCCCTTATTTGCTTAAATTGTGATATCAACTGTCATTGCACGCATATCATTTATTTCGTCAAATGACATTTTTTCTTTTCACTTAAAGGACGATTATGCGAGCCGCAGTCGTTCGTTAACCAAATTGTTCTCGGGGCACCCTGACGAATGGAGTTGGCTACTGGATAGTCAACGGTCGTTAATTGTCTCAGCCCAAGTAGTCCGCTTGGGTCACCAATCCACTATAAAGAAAGCCCACTCTTAGTCAAACTAGGATAGAGCAAAACCAAATCTCTGAAATTTAGCGCATTGACTTAAGATGACCCAACACCCAAGGCATGTTGGGCCCATTAGAAAGACCACCTTGAGTCCAAAGGGTTCATTGCCCGAATGGACGTTCATACTTATGTGTTAAATTTGAAAAATGTATACGTTATTTGAAAAGTCATTGTCCCTTGGGGTTAGGAGAAGTTCTTAATAGCTTTTTCCAGTCGGATAAAGATTTTCACAAGCTGCTACCTAGAAGGGATGGACATTCGGAGATAGTAAGAAGCTCAAGAGCGAAGGACTTTTCATGGAAGTTTAGTTCAGGAATGTACCCCTGCGCGGGACTGATTATTTTGTATCCCTTTTCCCCTATTATGTATCCCCATTCGGCTTATTCGCAAAACTTGTATAAATATAGGTTTTGGGACAATGAAATGTTTCAGATGACGTATACATCTTTCAAATCGTTAGGCCTATCCTTGGCATAAAAGGATCACGTATCTATTTAGAATGCGCAATATTTGTTTATGTGTTATAATTGCTTGTGTGAATATGTCGCTTCATTTGAAGATATTCTAGCTCACTCTTCTTCAAAAAAATTTTTTAGAACCCCTAAGCACAAATATCAAGTCATTATCGAAAATACGTCCAAATACTCTTCAAGTCTTTAGTTTCCCAATAAATTCGAATTTCATTATTTAAATCCAACTCTCTTATAACAGAAAAAGATTCACCGTCTCAAATCAAAAGAGATTCAAGGGCCAAACTACGTGAGACCTAAATTCTCCCTCGTGAGATACGTAGGCAGCCTTTCAAGGCTCGATCCTAATTTTGAGAAATTATATCTTTCCAACTCTTACAAAGAAATTAGAGTTACATCTCAATCGAAAATTGAAAATTATGACAATGAAAGATACAACCAATTTTGTCTCGACTCAAGCTGACGTCTCTGGTTCACTAAGCTAAAAATCAAATAGGCAAATTTCTGTCTATTTAGTCATTTCTCTAAATTCGTGGGCTAGTTTATCTTCGAATAAAGCAACTCTTGTGTGTTTGCGCCAATGTGCGATATTTTGTATTATTTATCACCTTTAGGTACTAACACGTTATCTTTTGAGTTATTTTTCTTTTGTCAGGTGCTTAGAACTGATCTGTGTTGATAAGCTGGCTGAACACCTTTATTTTACAATATCTAAGGCTCCCAAAGATTCCTTCCCCGATCAAAATTCGCAAAAGGGAAAGGCAGTAATGAGTGATAATAATGAAGAGATTGGCCTGACTAATGTTATTGTGGCCCAGCCCACCGTCGCTGATCAAAATGAATTAATTATACAATTGATGCAACAGATTGCCGAAATGAGGATTGAAATGCAAAGAAGACAAGATCTACCGCCACTCCACTTTCCTCCTCCAAGCGCGGAACAGGTTCAGAATCCACCCTCTAACCCCACGCAAAATTCCCTAATCATCGACCTAACCGCTTCGAATCTCCATCATGCCTCCGTCCCTTACCAAGCGCCACATCTTCCTCAAGATACCAACCTCCAAATGCCACTTCCTCCTCAAAATACCAATCCGCAATCTTGCCCTCCCCCTCAAAACCAAAATGTCAATAATCCGCAAACCGTCCTCCACCATCAAAATCAGTATACCAACCCCCAAACTTTCCCTCAAAATCACCAGGCCACTCAAAATACCCAGAGTCCCTCCATTGCTCCGCCATTGCCTCTAAAGACTACTTTTCAAATTCCAATTCCAAATGAATATTATGTCACCTGTTCTGGACTTGATCACTATGAGGAACGGAAGAGAGAGTGGAGGTCAAAGGAAGAGGCAGTCAAGCTGAATATGAAAGAAGAGATTAGGAAAGCCATGAAGGAGCTGCATTGTATTCCTAAAGTCGATGGGTTAAGTTATGAGGATTTGTGCATCCATCCAGATCTGGACCTCCCGAAAGGGTTTAAAGTGCCAAAATTAGACACTTTCGGAGGAACAGGGAATCCCTTGGCGCACCTGAAAACCTACTGTGACCAACTCGTAGGAGTTGGCAGGAATGAAGCCTTGTTAATGTGGCTCTTTAGCCGAAGCTTGAATGGAGAAGCCTTGGAATGGTTTACTTCCCATGAGATAAAGCAGTGGTCCAACTGGAATGCACTAGCTAAAGATTTCGTCGAATGGTTCGCCTACAATGTGGAGATCGTTCCTGATCGCTATTCTTTGGAGAGAATTAAGAAGAAATCCACTGAAAGCTATCGTGAATATACGTATAAGTGGAGGAAAGAGGCCGCCCGAGTTCGACCTCCCATGTCTGAGAAAGAGATCGTTGAAGTGTTCATACGCATTCAAGAGCCAGAATATTATGACAAGATAATATTGCTCATTGGAGCAAAATTTGCGGAGATAGTCAAGGTAGGTGAGACTATCGAGGATAGGCTTAAAACCGGAAAGATTTCTCGCGTTGCCGCCCCTACCGATTTTTCAGGATTGTTGAAAAATAAGAGAGTTTATGTGTCTTCTATTTCCTGCGTATCTGATGAAAAAGGACATTTCAAAAAATCCTCACCTTTCAACGGTTATCCTCGAGCTACACAAAATTCATATCCAGTTTGTTATACCCAATCAGGTTATCAAACTCCACCAACGAGTTACCAATTTCCACCTCTTGTTTACCAAACTCCACCTCCACATTACCAAAATACTCATCCGTATTACCAAGCTCCACCAGTTAATTGTTCAAATATCCAATCAAGTTACCAAACTACACCTCTTCACTACCAAAACACCCCTCCTAGCTACCGAGCTCCACAATACCCAAATTTTCAAATGCAAGCACCAACTCACCAAAATTCTTCAAATTACCGTCAAGGACCTTCACATCCAGGAAATAATTACAATCCTCCTCGTCCAGATCTCGAGAAGAAACCTTTTAGAGTTTTCACCCCCTTGATCGAGAGTCGAGTACAACTTTTTGAGAGATTGCAATCGGCTGGCCTGATACAGACAATTGATCCAAAAATTATCAATGTCAACTCCAAGTTTTATAGACCTGATCTTCATTGTGCTTACCATTCAGGAAGTGCTGGGCATATTATTGAGGATTGTATCGACTTGAAGCATAAGATTCAAGACCTGATAGATCAAGAGAACGTCACTCTTCAGACGTCCACTCCTAATGTCAATAGTAACCCCATGCCGAATCATGGAGGGTTGACTATTAATATGATTGAAGTTGAAAAAGATTTGAATGTGGAGAAAGTTATAATCTCAGCCAACCTTGAAAAACTTGAGAAAATTGTAGTCTCTCCAACCAAAAAATCTGAATTTAGGATCATGGCACTTCATAAAGCTTTTGCTTTAGCGCCAAAGGAGGGTCAGAACGAGCTGAAGATTGATCAAGCTTTTTCAAAATCATTGCCTCACTCATATAAGTCTTTTCCAATGCAAAATGGTCTAGGGGAAGGAATCAAAAATTTGTTCAAAGAAGGTGATGTTGTGCTTGAAGAGATGATTGAGACGCCAATCATACTACAGAACGAGCCAAATGAGCAAATTCCTAACTGGACGTCCACTCCGCTTTTGATTCCTCGCTCATCTTGGTAGAAATAGACAATTTCCTATGTTGTTTCTAAATTGGAATTGTTCCGAATGAGGCTCGAGACCCATCTTTTACTTTAATTTTTGTCTCAATATGTTTTAATCCCCCTCAAAATATTTTGAAAAAAGGAAAATGATTTATTGGCATGGCCAAAGTTCTTATTTTCTTATTTCAAATGAAAAACTCCTTTATTGCGAAAATTTGTTTTACTTGCTTTATATTTGCTATCTAACAGTATTTGTCTATGATTTCAGTGAAAATATTTTCAAATCTGTCGATATCATGTCATGTCACAAGCTAAATGAATAAAATGGGGTAGATGCGGACGAATTTAAGGACAACAACAAAAAGATCATGGTACTCAAACACCTTGTTGAGGAGTTCAAAAAGTTCAAAAATCACGATAAGTCAAATTCAGAAGAGATCAGAATAGTGAATTAGGAAAATGATGAACGCATCAAAGAAATCAACATTGGTGCCTATCTGACAAAAACACAAGAAAGAGAACTCATCAGTTTGCTTGGAGAACACATCGATCAAATATGTCACATGGTTGAGCTGAACATTGGATCTCACAAATCATCAGTCCACTTAAGCGTTGTTAAAAGATACCATGTTTAAAGACTCGATTTCTATCTTTTCCTTGTAATCGCCTTTATTTGCTTGTACTCGTTTATGCTTAGAATTTATTCCTTTTGTAATGAACTACGTTTGACCTGAATTCTCGAGAATGAGATACGTAGGCGGCCTATGTCGGCCTCGGTCGACTTTTGTGTAATTTTCTTACTTCTATTAATGGGAAACTACGTTTGACCTGATTCCTGCCTCAATGGGATACGTAGGCGCCACAAGGGTTCGGTCATATTTCCCGTAAGATTTCTATTTTTCTTTACGATAAAAACTGGGACAGAATTTTTGAGAGGAACTCAAAAATTCTCAAGAAGAAGATCTCTCCAACATAGTCATGACTGAGCTTACATTGAGAGTTGTAACTGGGACAGAATTTTCGAGAGGATCTCAAAAATTTCGTAGTTGTTCATCAATATTTGAAGATAAGCCAAGACAGTTAAACTGGGATAGAAATTTTGAGGATGACCTCAAAAATTTCAATAAGGTTTATCGGCAGTTTAGAGCAACTTTGAATACTTCCCAACAAGTAATCAGATAGATCTCGAGATATCAACTTCAAATGGCGTTCATTAAGCTTGACGTGATGTGATACTTGGCATTGACCTTTTCCATACATTACTTTTGAAAATATATTTTCCTTAAAAGCTTTTCCCTCATATTTCAATTATTTTTGCATAAAAATCTTTTGTCTTATCTATTAAGAAGCGGGAGATCGGAGAAATCAACCAGAGATAGCAAGATAAAGAGTAGACGACTGAAGAGATCGACACAGATCAGTTCATTTTTAAACTAACAATTTTTTTGTGGATGCAGGTTTATAGGTTTACCTCAAAATCAGCATATTCCTCCATTCAATGAATATGGAAAAGTCAAAAGGGCAAATAGCTCATTGAAATTGACAATTTTTTCTGTGGATGCAGAAAATATTTTAGGCTTCTTATGACAAAGGATTGGGAATATGAATAGCATTATTCGAATTCTCAACAAGGCGAGGTCTATAACGAATATGCAATTATGTTCGGAAGTGAAACAAAAGAAAACCTCGAAGAAAGATATTTTATTTTCCAGCAACTAAAGATACTTGGAGGACATTACCTGCATCATATTATCAGACATGACAATATTACTACCCGAAGAGTCATTTATACCGTATTGTCAAATGAGATGATACTACTACTCTGAGTCATTTTTATTCATATTATCACACATGACAATATTACTACCCGGAGAGTCATTTATACCGTATTGTCAAATGAGATGATACTACTACTCTGAGAGTTATTTTTATTTATATTGTCGATTGAGACGATATCACTACCCGGAGAGTCATTAATATTGTATTGTCAAATGAGATGATACCACTACTCCGAGGGTCATTTTTATTTATATTGTCGATTGGGACGATATCACTACCCGGAGAGTCATGTATATCGTATTGTCAAATGAGATGATACCACTACTCCGAGGGTCATTTTTATTTATACTGTCTATTGAGACGATACCGCCACCCAGAAGATACCTAGAAGATCATCTATGTTGTTCGGTGAAGCATCATCTTCGTTCGGTACTGGTGATGACATCATCAAAAGATTCATGCATCGCGGGAAGGAAAGTCATGCATCGCGGAGGAAAAATTCATGCATCGCGGGAAAAGGATTCATGCATCGCGAGAAAAGAGATTCATGTATTGCAAGAGAAGATTCATACATTGGAAGAGAAGATCCATGCATTGCAAGAGAAAGATCATGCATTGCAAGAGAAGAGGTCATGCATGGCAAGAAAATGGGTCATGTATCGCGGAAAGGAAAGTCATGCATCGCGGAGGAAAAATTCATGCATCGCGGGAAAAGGATTCATGCATTGCGGGAAAATTGCAAGAGAAGATTCATACATTGGAAGAGAAGATTCATGCATTGCAAGAGAAAGATCATGCATTGCAAGAGAAGAGGTCATGCATAGCAAGAAAAAGGGTCATGTATCGCGGGAAAGAGTTTCATGCATCGCAAAAGAAGATTCATGCATTGCAAGACAAGACTCATGCATCGCGAGGAAAAGATTCACGCATCGCGAGAAAGATTCGCCCATCAAAAGATAATCAACAACAACTACATCATTTTTCTTGCAGATACGACATCAAGAGAACTATCAACATATTACATCTGCATATTTTATTACTTCGTCATCAAAAGAAGAGTACACTGAAGATTATATTGCAAATATGAGACACAAGCTTTATTTGCTTCACGTCAAACCCGATAGAGTTGACGTCAAATGTTCAAGGAGAACAATTCAGTGTCAACACGGTAAAAGACACTATCCCTCCATTTGAATGGCATTTTTTATGCTAATGAGTTTTATCTCAATCTTTGTCGAGAGCATACAAGAGGATGAGTTCTCAAAACAAACCACAGGTGCGGACGACATCAATTAGGATGCAGCACAATGTGGAATTTTTTCTTAGCAGTGAACTGGGACATAGTCCAAAGAGGAGTGTCAAACTCTTAGGACGCGAGCAGAGGAACAACTTTCACCACAATCAAACAACACCCCTATCAGAAGGCATGTGGGTTTTTCTTGGATTGGTCAGTTCCTATTTTGCATTCGGAAAATTTTGGGTTCACCGGAAGCAATTTTCTAATCTGAGTGACAATGTACCAAGAGCTTTGGAAATTATGTCCGTGTAAGTTCTTAATTATGGGTGTGAAGCGCGCCACACTCATGACTAAGAGGTTGCAAGCCTCTTTTTCACACTCAATTTATTTTGTCGCTTCTCCGAAACCAAAGGTTATCTTGCATAATAGATTTCCTTTTCAACTAATTGAGTCGAACTACAAGCAGCCTGATGCCCTAGGTTGAGGGATATGTAGGCAGAATCAATGTTGAAACCCGGCTGTATGTCAAAATTCGCTCTCAAATCTTATTCCCAAGCATTCCGGTATCTTCATAATCCGACATCGGGATGACCTTGGATTCTTTCAAAATTGTGCGTCAAATCAAGCGTATCGAACAACAAGTGACCTGACTTCTCGTATAGCTTGAGATATGTAGGAAACCCATTTTCGGGGTTCGGCTATAATTCCTAAAGCCTGTGCAAAATCCCTTTTCCAAAAGATGAAGAGGTAGTCGGTCAAAATTGGATTTGTCAATTTCATTTGCCTCGGATTTCTTTCATCAATCCAAGTCAAACGAGGGACAGTTGTTGACACCCAATTTTGGACATCCACAATATAGATTAATCATCGAGTTTCTTCAATTTTAAACATTTTAAAATAATTAGTTTTACAATTAAATCAAATTAAAAAATAGTTTGCAAGTTATTTTAAATAGTTTTGTCACTTATTTTATAATCTTTAGATAATATATATGTTTTACATGATTATGTATATAATTATTATATTTTATGAATATTCAAAAATCGTCTCAAAAAGAGTTTGTTTTATATTCAATTAAATTAATTTGGTTTAAAGTACAAGTATTTATTTTATTAGTTTAATTATTCTTATTTTATATTATTTTGTTTTATTTAATTTTGTTGATTTGAAAAGCACATTTTATTTAAGTTACGTTATTTTAGTTATGGCCATAGTTTTAAAATAATTAGTTGTATAAAAGTAATAATAATAATATAGTTTGCAAGACTTTTAAATAGTTTGTCACTTTTCATAAATTTTAGATGGTGTATATGTTTTACATAATTATGTATACAATTAGTATATTTTATTATTATTCGAAAATCGTCTTAAAAAAGAAAGGGGGGAGACACAAAAAAAAGAAAAAGAAAAATATATATATAGAGAGAGAACAGCTTGAAAAAAAGAAGAAAAAAAAAGAAGAGAGTTTGAGTCTTTTCTATTCGAATTTGAAGTTATTTTATTTTTCGAAGCTCATCAAAATCTGCTCACAATGGTGGAAGTTCTTCGTGGTTAAGCTCGTCGTTCCAGTCGCTGCCCGAAAAAAAGGTAACCTCACTTCCTTTTGTATTCCGTTTCAATGTAGCATATTTTGTGTGCTCGATACTCTATGTGAAGATTGTTAACAAAAGTGTGTTGGTTCTGTCCTTAGTTGACAGCCTTTTCGTATATTTTGAGCTAATACTAGAGTGTTGTTAAATATTTTAGCTGCTGTGATAGCTTAGGTATTAAGATATAAAGTCATTTTACTTATGCGATTTAGGCATTGTCTATGGAAAAACCTTAATGAAAAAGTGTGAAAATTATTGCTTTGTTATTTTGTATTCCTTGCTGTTTAGAAATGAAGGATTTGACTAGGAAAATATGTTGAGTTTATGTGCTTAACTTCTAGTTATTTAAGAAAGTTGGTATTTGCTTTCAAATCAGCAAAAAATTGATTTGCTGCCTTTGATGAAATTATACCGTTAAAGTTTGTTTTGTAGTAGTTGTTTAAGAATTAGATAATATTTTAATCTTCGCTTTCTTCAATCTTGTTTCATTATTTTGTTTTCCCTTGAAGTTTACTTCCGGTTAATGTTCACATGTGTATGTTTTTAAGTGTTGATCATGTTTAGGAGATTTATCTCTTGTTCACAATTAAGTCTCATGCTAGTGATAATTATGGGAACATCTCTTTGATTATTCTTTTTTTTTTGTTTTCTTCTTTAATCCTCCCTTTAAGTGATGTATGTCCCTTGATATACATAATTCATAATTATTTAGGTCTTAAGCTCTCTACTGTTACTTTGTGTTTAATTTAATAGAGAATTTATGAGTTTATTAATCTTTATCCTTTTATTTACATGTGATGTGTATTTGAGTCCAAGGTGGACTCCTTTACGTGCATTTTTCGAGTCGGACCGACACCAAACATCTCCGTTTTCTCGAGTCAGCCTTTAGACAAAGTTTGGAAGCTGAGATAGGGCTCTTGGAAGCCAAAAACGCAGGTGGAAAAAGGCAAATATACAACGATATACAGCTTATATACATCAGTATATATGCTGAATAAAGGGTGAAGAAATGGGCCAACAGCCCAATTTTTCAGGCAACAATGAATTAAGGCCAAAAGGGCCCAAATTCAATCTTTCCCTTACCCTCATATTATTTAATTGTGATTATGTATTGTTTGATGCTTATTAACTCTAACTTTAGAATCGTTAATTAACTTAATGAATTCCCCAAAAGATGAGTTATTTTCTTTGTGTTGGTTTAATTTCAATATATTTTCATGTTTTTGTGTACATTTATTTTATTAATCAAGTACATTGATCAAAATTTTATTAAGTTAAACCTTTTGTCCTTAAAGGAGATATTCTTAATGCTTTTCACTTAATCACATTTTATTCATTTTAAAATTATTTTTTAAGTTAAAGTATTTTTCTCAAATAAACTTTAAAATGTTAGTCAAAACCTTTTCAATCAATTAAAAAATAAAATAAAATATATATATATATATATATACACTTAGTCATTTTCTAAAAAATGGTTAGTCAATTAATTTAAAAATGATTTTCATGCTTTAATTTATCAAATTGGTTTAAATTATTAGTTTAAAATGAATCAAATAAATTCTAATTAATCTAGTTTTATTAATATTCTAATCATTTGCAATTTAATTCAAATGTTTCATTTTGAATCCCTTTTCTCTAAAAATAAAATAAAATAAAATATGTCATTTATTTTTTTTATTTTTTATTTTTTAAAAAAAAGATTAACCAAATATTGTAAGTTATTCTTCTTATGTTAAATCACCTTTTCTAAAAAATAGTCAAAATATATTTTAGTCAAGTCGCAGGTCAACCGCATGTTAGCGGGCACTTCGAATGCTTAAACCCTTCTCGAAGTGTAAATTGAACCCCGAACCCTCTTTGGTATTTTCAAATGATTTTTTCTGTTTAAATCTTTGAAAATTATAAGTTTTCTTAATTTCTTTAAAAAATTAAGTGGCGACTCTTTCTAAGTATTTTTCTTAAAATGTTTATACTTAGAACATTTCAAAAAAAGTAATTTTTCTAGAGATAGTCAAATTACGACACGACAGCGGTGATACATGGTCCATGTGTGGCCCCCATGGGTTCTGATTTGAGTATTCAGCGCGGTCTGATTACGTCAACAGATGTGTATCTTAGGACAGATATGCATCACGACTACATGACATCATTATTGCATTTGCATCGCATTTGACTTCATCTTTGTCTGTGGTGTGTGGATTTTACCTATTTGCCCCTCTTCATGTGATATATGATCTATTTGCTCTTACAAGAGGATATGAAGTTGATGTTGAGACACTGTTGGATATATCTGTTGATTATGAATTGTGTAGTATAGGTTGTTGGTTCGCTGTTAGAATGAAGTTTCGGTGGTTCGGTTGGGATTGAAAGGAGTTGTTTGTAGCTGCTAGTTTAGCTTAGTTTAGTGTTACTTGCGAGTACCTGTGGCTTTTGGTACTCACCCTTGCTTCTACACAGTTGTGTAGGTTGACAGCTCTATCAGATCCGGCTTATTACTCATCTTCAGATTAGAGCTTCCAGACTTACTTGAGAGGTAGCGGTTCATTCCAGACGTGCCCTCAAGTTATCTATATTTACTGTTCTGTTCTATTCTAGAACTTTACTATGAGACTTGTATATTTTATTCAGATTCCGTATTAGAGGTTTGTACATGTGACAACCAATTCTGGGGTTATGTTGAGTTTATTTAAAGACTTCCGCTTATCTTTCTATCTTATTCTTGTTTTATTAATTCCGTATCGTCGGGTTTTTGGGTGTTAGGCTGACGTGTCAGGTGGGGTTTGGGCACGTGCCATCACATCCGGTTTTGGGGTGTGTCAGAACCTTTATTCTTACAAAGAATATTTAGAATTTTGATCTATTATGGGACATCGGAATAGAATTCTATAAATGCAACACCAACTTTTACATAATAAACATGCTTCATCTTTATAATTCATCCGTTTAAGCCTAACACTTGTTGGTCAAATTTTTCAACCATACAAAATTTCAAATTCATAATCTTGAAAAATATGCTTCCTGATAAGAAAGCTCCCTAGAGAAGAACAAATTCCTAAATGAAAGAACATAAAAATTAAAATCAATGGTCATGGAATTTAGAATTCTGAGTGAGTCCCAGGGCGGGGTATACCAAAAATATTTTTTAAGTGTAAAGTAAAGGCAAGTTCCATAGGGCATAAGCCCCTGACATAAAAATGTATGCTTCGAGCGTTAATTTTGATTGTTATTATTTCAAAAGTATTTTTTTCTATAAATTATATTTTTTATTATTGGTGTAATGGTAATGTTATTTTGTGTATTATGAGTATCTTCTTTAATGCACTTTTTCAACCTATGTATAAATACTACTTGCATTTAATTATACACTCTATTTAGTATTAAGGTATGTATAATTTATAGATAGAAATTCATGATATTAGTAATGCAATGAGTTTTAAAGCATGTATTAGCATGATTAAAGACACAAGTGTCCCTCAAAACCTTTTACATACTTTCCACCATATTTGCGGAGGTATTTTTGTAAATAAAAAAAATTAGAATGATTGAACACATTATTTTGATAGAGATAAGTATTAAAAACACCCCTCAACTTTGCGCGGATTATTGGTATCATCCCTGAACAATTGATAGCTTAAAAACACCCATATACTTGGCGAGCTAAGCTTAACTACACTCTCCCATTTCATACACAATAATGTGTCATTCACGCGCTACAATCTCACAACATAACCCTTTGATTTCCATGGAAATCAAAGGGTTTTAAGCTTAAAACATTGATTAAAGTATTGGTAAGGATCTGCTCTTCTTTATTTTGTTAGGGTTTTGTTCGCTTTAGTCTTAAGGATTAAATTTCAATTTGAAATTTTCTAGGGCTTCCTTTGCTGCCATATTTTACTCATCTTAAATCTTGTTTTGAGGTCAGTTTTAATGGAGGAGAAGTTAAATAGGAAGAAAAAGGGTATTATAGTAGCTGCTGGTAATTAAAAATTGAATGAAAAAATAAATAAATAAAAAGTCTGATGTGGCGTTTTTGTAACTTTTCACCCGTTTAAAGAGAGTGTAATCACTTGTTGTATCATGTGACCCGGGAGGGGTGTATTTAAGCTTCGTTCGTCAAGTATAGGGTGTTTTTAAGTCTATCAATAGTTCAGAGATGAAACCAATAATCCGCGCCAAGTTCGTGAGTGTTTTAATACTTCTCTCTTTTTGATATACCAGAACAAACACTGCATAAAAAATAATATTAGCATAACCAATATAAACATAACTAATATATCATAGTCACACGCTATCTTATACACCCCACATAACGATCCTATATGTTTTGTGGATAATATCTCTAGTAGGTTTTTCACACAATTAAAACCTATATAAGGACAACTTCCAAACATTTTCTCACCACATTCTTTCCACAACATTAATTTTGCTACATCAAAAAGAAAAAATATGAGTGTGAAAGGCAAGTTGACTGCTTCAGTAGAAGTGAAGTGTGATGGACATTTAATTTATGATCTTTTTCACTCTAATACTCATCATGTACCCAACATTAGTCCTAGTAAGGTCAATCATTTTGAAATTCATCAAGGTGGAATCATAAAAATTGATTCGATAGTAAGCTGGAAATATTACGCTGGTAACACAACTTACTTCACTTTCTCTCATATTGTATGTATGTATGAAAATACGTGCGTATTTTTTAACTTATATGTGTGTTTGGTCTTTTTCAAAAGTAATAAAATAGTTTTTTTAAGAAAAAGTTTTTTGACGGTGTTTGATTACCACAAAATATTTTGTATCAGAAAAAAGAAGGGAAAAATGATAAATATGCCCCCGAACTATTATAAATGGTATGTAGATACCCTCCATTATACTTTTGGGATATTGGTGCCTCTGCCATCCAAAAACTAGATCATATATACCCGTTATACTAACGGAAATGCACGTGTCATAATCTTATCCACCGACCCGACATTTATTAAATATCAGATCGAGGGATCGGATAAGATTGTGACACGTGTCCCTATTTAGTCTTTCGTTAGAGTGAATGACATATATGCTCTAGTTTTTGGACGGCATGGGCACCAACGTCCCAAAAGTATGACGGAAGATATCTGCATACCATATACGATAGTTCGGGGGTTATTTATCATTTTTCCCAAAAAAGAAAAATAACTCCTTCCACATGCATGTGGGGCATGAATTATTTTTTAAGAAGTTATTAAATATTTGGTAATACAAAATGAACATCAGATAATTTTTGGAGAAAATTAGGAAAAACAAAATAGACAAGATGAAGGTATAATTATTTTCTGGAATGCTTTATTTTTTATTGGGAAAAAGGACAAATATACCCCCAAATTAACGTAAATGGTATGTAGATACCTTCCGTCATACTTTTGGGACATTGGTACCCCTACTGTTCAAAAACTAGAGCATATATACTCTTCACTCTAACGGAAGACTAAATATGGACACGTGGCACAATCTTATCCGTCGATCTGATATTTAATAAATGTTGGGTCGATGGATAAGATTATGACACGTGTATGTCCGTTAGTATAAAGGGTATTTATGCTCTAGTTTTTGGACGGCAGGGACATCAATATCCCAAAAGTATGACACAATATATCTGCATACCATTTACGATAGTTCAAGGGTATATTTGTCCCTTTTCCCCATTTTTTTTATTAATGAGGAATTGGACAGGTGAATTAAGAGCTAACAACTCTTCTATTTTCTTATTCTAATGATTATAGATGGAAAATTGAAGATTCTTAAGGAAGTTATTGAAGCGGTCGATAATAAGAAAAAATCAATTACCTGGAAAGTGATTGAAGGAGATCTGTTGCAGTTATACAACTCCTTTACTATCATCTCTATCTTTTGAACCTCAGTGGACTACATGTACGTTAGCATATGAGAAGAAAACCGCAGCCACCCCAGACCCTCTCGCTTTCTTGGGTTATTTCATTGAATTGACTAAAGATATCGAGGGTCACTTTCTCAAAAAATAAAATAATTGATGTCCAATTACCCTATAAAAATATGTGTTTGTGCATGTGTGATGAAAATTTACAATATTGACTAGTTCTAGCTAGCATATGAAATCATTCAATAAATAATATTGTGTTTGAAAAACACGTTACATAAGTTACTCGATAGCTATGAGCTATCTTTCTATGGATGTATTTCTAATGGTTGCTACATGTAGTTAAGATATAATGAATGTTGCCAAGTTACTGGTTATTTTCCTTCCTTATCAATTTTATAATGTTTTTTTACTTGGTGTTTTGTGTTCATATTAAAGTTTTTGATAAAATTTGGATCGGACTGTTTGAGAGAGACGCTCTCAACTTTAGAGTTCTGTATAAATAATATTGGAAAAACTACATAATTATACACTTCACTACCATATTTGCTATTATTACGTTTTCTTTCAAAATATTACGTATGTTACTACTAATTAAGAGTTTTTCACCATATATTGAGGAAGATACACTTAGATATATGTATTTTTGCTACCAGATAATTAAAATAGGGAGAGAGGCGAGTGAGATGATGTATCCAAGATACATGTGAATCACACTAGATACATTATATGTATGTATGTATGTGGCGTGGATCACATGTATCTGAGTTACCATATACATGCGAGAGTGGCAAGCGAAATGGAAAAGAGGCGACCGAGTTTCGCTATGTATCCTAGATACATGCGAATCTACTTGACTACAATGTATCTAGAACAAATTTGACCCCATGTATACTGAAATACATGTATATCTGAATGTAATTGAATGTATCCGGACGCACAAAAATATGATAAAATACGAAATATTGCAAACTAGAGTATATCTAAATAATTAGATCATAAGCTAGTGGATTATGTAAGTTCCCCGATAGTATTTACTTGAGGTATTTCCTATAATATATGTCCACTGTTTTGATGCGTTAAGACAAGTAAGATTTAGAACTTAGATAATACTTAAATAAAGAAATATTATTCACCTTGATATACTTTTCTTATACTTAGTAGCTTTATAAACATAATTTAGTAAGCTTAATTTAGTGCATTATATTGTTTTAAAATTTTGAGTTGCTTTCTCTATTTTGTTTTAGTTTTTTTTTCATTACCACACTATGATTTATTTACAAAAAATAGTAACGTCATGTACCTAGAAATCCTATAACCGCAAGTGTGTGGTGAGAGAATCGAACCAATATTATAATTGATGTAGAAATACAAAAATTATATAGAGTTTCTATAGAAATAAAAAAATCACGTGTTTTTTAAAATTAACAGCTTCTTTGGATAATTATTGTTATTATGTATTATTTCATAATATATTATATTTATATGATATAATATTGAATTGTACTATATTGTTTGAATGAATCTATTGTTAGAATAGATGGTATAATTTTCCGATGTTACATCACAAATATGAAGGTCTGGCGCCGACTGAAAAATGATTTCTCCATAAGATTAGAAAATTAAAGTCATTTTTCGATTAACTTAAGAAAATGGGTTCTTTAAAAAAATTAATATTCTAATTTTTTTGATTAACTAAATAATTAATTAAATAAAATCAATATATTTCTTGCATACCTTACACAACCCTGAATCAATACTCATAAGGAATCTCCATTAGTCCCCGCATTACCATTAGGGAAACAAAAAAAGAAAAAAACAAGATGCAAAAAAGAATGAGAATATCATATTAATACATATTTATTGTAGTTATAATTGCATTCATAGATGGAGGCTCACATACATGATATATATCTTTCAAACAATATTATTTATTTCAGAGGATAGCTAGAACTAGCCAATATTATCAAATATCAGCAACACACACTATATAAATATACATATATATATATATATATATATTATTGTTATTGTTGCTGTTATTATTTTATTTCATGAGAAGGTGATCCTCTACATGTTTGGTCAACTCTATGAAAGCACCTAAGAGAGCGAGGGGTTCTGGAGTATCTTCATTCTTCTTCTCGTAGATAAGTGTTGTTGTAGCCCATTCATGTTCATTGGATGTGATAATAGTGAAGGAATTATACAATTCTAACACATCTCCTCCGATCACTTTTCAGGTGATTGACTTGTCATGATGATCGATGGCTTCAATCACTTCCTTAAGCAACTTTTCTTTCCCATCTATAATCATTAAAATAAAATAAATGTTACCACAAACTCAAACGTTTAATTCCTTATAAATGATCTAAATATCCACAAAATAATACCATCATCTTATTTATTTTGTTTTCCCTCATTTTTCATTTTCCTAAGATCTATCTTAGGCTTGAGGAGCTTGGACTGATCATAGGGTTCTTTAATTTAATGGAAATTTTTAGTGCTAATAATTAGTAATATTTAAGTTTTAGTTAGAGCGAGTAAAATAAAGTAAAAAATTAAAATATTTTAATTAAAGAAATAACTTTCACCCACAAGTGAAATAAATTACTTTCTCAAATATGATACAAAACATTTAACTTGGAATATATTTATGGTAATTAATCAAACAACGTCAAATAACTTTTTCACGAAAAATAATTTTCTTGAAAAATGATTTCCATTATACGAAATACATCTATATAGAAAATTGATGAAAGAAAATCATGCATAATGAGAGAGAGAGTGAGTGTGAGAGATTGAAAGCGTAAAAGTGTATGTTTACCTTCAATATATTTCCAGCTAACAACCGCACCAACTTTAAAGATTTCACCTTCGTGAATCTCAACATGATTGACCAATGGACTTATGTTGCGTAAATGATAAGTGTTGGTATGATACATATGATGAATTGAGTGTCCTCCACACTTTACCTCTACTGAAGTAACCAACTTGCCCTTCAAACCCATATTTCTTTTTGGTAGGTATAGTAATTAGAGATGTGAAAAGAAAGTGGTGATAAAATATTTGGACCTTATAGTCTTTATATAGATTTAAATTAGTTGTTAAAAGCTACCTAGTTTGAAATTAATTATCCAATCCTTGCTTCTTAGACACGTGTTAAATTTGAAAAATTAAAATAAAATATCTTATTCCCTTTTTTTACTTTTACTTGTCACGGTTTGACTTGACACATCCATTAAAAAATAATTAATGATATATATATATATATATATATATATATATATTACCAAACTATCTCCTATTAAATGATATATCTTAGAAAATGATTTGGATAATAAATATTTAATGCTGAGAATAAACATAAAATTTTTTATTGTCTTTACTTGATATATCAAAAGTGACAAATAAAAATGAGAATTTATTTTAAAAATAAATTATAAGTAAAAATGAACAGAGAGTACTAATTATATAATAACACCATATTAATAAGGACGGGAAGGATATAAAATATAATTTTTCAATAATACACTACTAAACTTTGAAAAGAGTGAGATTTGATTGAATAGTTGGTGCAATAAATGCTTAACCTTTTTTTTTTGAGGCATTTTAGGAAATCCTATCATATATGTTTAAAAATAAGAGTTAAGAGTGGCTCAATTGAGATTTAAGTTGGTGGCTTAAAATTAACTTTCATTAAATAAGGCTTTAATAAATACTCCCCCGTCCCCTGTCCCATACTAAAAATAATTGTCCTATTATCAGTTGTCCATTTTATTAAATTAAGAAAATATTAATTACGTTCTCTGTTTAACATAGTTGTTCATTATATTAAAAATAGATTTCCAATAATATTTTTTTAATTTAGAAAATCAAGAGATAATTTACCTTTTGTATCTATTTTATCCTTGAAATTAAATATTATTTATTATCTAACACATTTTTCAAATCATTAAATTTAATAAAGTCAAAAGGATAATATAGTAATATTATCCGTATGTTTTTTAAGGGGAGTGTCAAGTCAATAGTGGGCAATTTTTATTTTTTTTTAGTGGACAACTATTATTGAATAGAGGGAGTAATTTTTTCTATATTATCCTTGCAATTAATTATTATTATTTTTAAAAGTGTTCACATTTATTTATGAAATTTTCAAAAAAGTTTTGTAAGGGACGAATTAGCTAAATTATCTTTTAGTTTATTATTTCCCATCAAACACAATTTGTTTCTCATCAAAATACTTTTTAAAAAAAATTAAATTAAATTTTAAATTTAGCCGAACAGACTAGAAGAAATCTAGGATTTAAAGAGTATTTGACTTTCTTGGCCAATTTATATAATAATTTTAATTATTTAACTTTTTTGGCCAATTTATGGTCATATCTATTTGTATTGGCTCGTGCCTATTGTGTAAAGAGACTATGGTCAATGGAAGATGTCACGTTTTAGCCACAATAATAAAAAAATAATTACACTGTTTTTTTTAATTTTTAGGAATTTTTTAATATGAAAATATAAATTTATACTTTATGAAAATGTTATTTGTCTTTGAAAAGCAAAAATTAAAAACTAACACCAAAAAGAAACAAAAGCGCCGATGACCCAAAATAATATCCGTTTTCAAACTTTGCAAAATATGATTAATATATGTCTCTTTTATTAATAGGAAAAAAAATATTATACTCAATAATATTAAGAATAGATAGTCTTGAAATTTATTTTTCACCTCTACTTGTCCCATGAACAAACTTTCAAAATTACAAGGAAAAACTTATTAAATTTTAAGTTATTAAATAATTCAGAGCATGAGCGGATCTGAAAGGTAGAAAAGACCTAAATAGGGACGGCTCAATAACTTTGTTGGCCTTAAATTTTCTTTAAAAATTGTAATGACTTTTTTCGATACATTGATAGTATAGTCAAATGTAATTTTGTAACGACCCATTTGGTTGTTTTGAGTACTAGAGCTTTTTATTTCATAAAATACTTTTGATAGATTCTAAATGTGTATTTTGGACTATTCGTAATTACAATTATGAAATTAGTAGGGTAGTTTTAATAACTTATAGAGTTGGTGGTTAAAGAAAATAACATTAAAATTAGTAGTGGGTCACCTTTACCATTTTTATAATTGTTTATATAATAATTAGGGTAAAGAAATAATCTGTAAAAGAAAGAAAAGAAAAAAAATCAACCGAGTGAATTCTTACCTGTGGCTTCGAAGAGAAACAGCGAATAAGGTAATATTCTAAAATGTAGAATTCTGGTATTGATTTATGTCACAGTTTGATTATTATTATTGCTATGATGTTGATTGTAAAGAGAAGTAAATAAATTTAATGGCTAATGATTGGCTTACTGGTGGTTTGAATAGTATCTGGGTATTGTTGTTATGCAATATTAGTATTATATTGAATTGGAAAAGGATGATATTCATTAAATGCTAGCAAATTGAATTACGGTGGATTGAGGGATTTAAGTATTATTATAACGTAAGTCAATTACGAAGAATTGAAGTTATAGTTTGTTGCAGCTTGTGGACGTAATCTTTTAGTTTATTGTTAATAAAAGGTAAGAATAATATGAGTGTTTATAGAGTCGTTAACTTACAAATTATGCATATATATTTGATAGATTGGAAAGGTTCGGAGGCATTGAGGAAAGGAAAAGTATTGGAAAAGTAACTTGCTTGACTTCGGTTCTTCGGTGGAGGTAGGTTATGGTTTATTCTATTTGATAGATAGACTCTTAATAGTGATTGATATGCATTGAATGATATTGTGAAGTTCTCTATGCACTTGATTGCGTGATTGTGTAGCTTGGTTGTGTGGTTTGTGATTGGTCTGAAATCCTGAGACCGTAGAATTTATAATCTTGAACCCTCTCTATCGAAGTGATGCCTTGAATAAATAACGCTTGATGAAATATTGTTAATGAATTGAAAAGCGGTGATAATAAATGATAAATTAATGATATTATTGGATCGGAGTGTCACGTTCTGACACGGTATAATTGGATCGGAGTGTCACGTTCCGACACGGTAACATTAAAGGAAAAATATATTGAATTAACTGAATGTACTCAATCTCAAAGAACCCATTTCCCAAACAAGCGTGGTGTGGATGCATGAGTCCTCGTGTGTGAGCTTGATATTGTGATTGATTACGTACTTGTTTTATTTGTCACTTCTTCATGTTGTTTGTTGCTTATCACCTGCTAAGTGCTATAGTTGATTTTATACTATTACTTTATGCATATTAGTTACTCCCTCCGTTTAAAAAAGAATGACCTCCTTTCCTTTTTAGTTTGTTTAAAAAAGAATGACCTCTTTCCTTTTTTGGTAACATTTTACTTTCAACTTTCCACGTGACATGTTTAAGACCACAAGATTAAAGGGCAATTTTGTACATTTGGCATAACTTAAATTTAGGGCCACAAGATTCAAAAGTTTTCTTTATTTTCTTAAACTCCGTGCCAAATCAAACTAGGCCACTCTTTGTGAAACGGAGGGAATACTATTTTGAGTTGACCGATGATATCTACTTAGTACATGTTGCCCTGTACTGAGCCCTACTTGTGTTTTTCTTTGTTTTCCTTTTATGGAGTGCAGCGAGTGTACCAGTGTAACATTGCACCTAGAAACGACTATAAAGAGATTAAAATATGAAAATATTGATTTTTGGAAAGAATAAGGAAATCTGGAAATTTAGTCTAAGTTGAGAAAGTGAGTTTTGGCCATTTTCAAACGGCCATAACTCCTAGCTCAGGAAGAGTTAGGAGAAGATCTTAATATGGTTGGAAAGCCCTTGGAGAGATCTTTCCAACGCCGCCAAGATTGCATGATTTCGATATCGTATGAGTGATATATGCCTTTTGGAAGTTGGACTGTTGAATTTGAGGAAAGTCCCAATCCGGATTTAGGAAAGGGGAAAGTAGTCTTTTCTCTAATTAATTTCCTAATTTGATTTTAGGGATTTATTGGGGTAAAAACATGACTTAGTTAGTTTGGAGAATTGAGGAATACGCTTAGGGCTTGGAGAAGAGAGAAAAGAAGAAAGAAAGGGAGAAAAAGGCAAGAATTCGTCAAGATCATCCAAGCTTGCGAGTGGAATTTGTCGGGGGTGATCCCTATTAAGGTATGTGAGATTTCTTTCATGTTGGGTTAGTTCACCCACAGACTAACTTGTTTCAATTCAGCGAAATTGGAGTTGTTTGAATGTTAAGAAAGTGAAGTTCTTGAAGAACATTGTTGAATTCTTGTGGGTTGATTGTTGAATGCCTAGTTTTGAATTGATTCATGTTTTCGGGTTGTTTTGCGAGTTAGATTGGTTGTATATTGAGGGTACAATTGATCCTAGGGGTTTGGGGAAACTATCATGGAAGTTTGGAGGGTTTAGAGATAAAAAACGGAGGAGAAAAGTCGAGAACACCTGGGTACATGTGTTGGGGCGTCGCGCCTCTCAGCGCGCCCCAAAATGTTCTCTGAGGTTTGGCCTCTGGCGCGTCGCCCCAGCCAGAGCGCCCCACCCAGCTCTCTGAGGTTTGGGGCTTGGCGCCCCACGCCTCTCAGAGCGCCAGGGACGCCAGTTCTCCCCATTCGTCCCCCACCTTCTCGTACGTGTTCCTAAGTGATGTACCTATGTTTCCTAGTCGATTCTAACATTCTAAAATACATCTAAATATCATGAAATCATCCATAAACATGAGATCATGAACGTTGAATCCATAATCCAATTCAAGGAAAGTTAAGATCAAAGTCAAGAGAAGTAAGAGTCAAGTCAAGATGAGTCCTTAGAGTTTTCCAAAAGTCTTTTCCAAATGTTTTAACTTTGTTTTAAGACTTAAAGTTCAAGTTGAGTAAAGAGTAAAGTTTGAAGTTCATTTCTTCAAAAGTATATAGGGACTAAGTATTGCCAAAGAGATTTAAAATGTTTTCACATTTAAATAAGAAAGGAAACTGAGATTTCCAAAGAGCCTTCGGGCTAGTTTTTAGAAAAGAGTAATCGCTTTCTAAATGAAGCAAGAAGGGAAACTTTGATTTCCAAGATAGCCTTTGAGTTAAGTTCTTTTGAGCACTAATCTCAAATCACAGAGGAAATATGTTTTAAAAAACCATAAGAGCCAGTACATTTTTGGGAGTAGTATTGAACACCGAATTGGGGGAGCATTCAAAGAACCCACAGGCCCCATAGAACCATGTAGCCATCATGGGTAGAAGAGGTTCATACTTTTTAGATGAATCCTTTTCAAATTAGACTAGTGGATCCATTAGGCAGTTCAGATTATGTACCTTTGGCCGGGTATAGAATGCTCTGGCAGCGTGAGGTTGATCGTTGTATCATCACTATAGCTCTTATGTGATGGTTGTCGGTTAGAGAAACTCCCACAACAGTTATTGTATTTCTATATACATCGGTTCATTTGTATTTCTACATACATCTCATATTTATTGTATCTTTGCATACACACAGAGTTTATAGCATGTTTTAAACAACTTTTCTTTATATTGCACTTGGTTTAAATTGCTTTATATTGAAATGAGTCAGTCAGATTAAGTTGAGTGAGCCAGGTAAGTTATTCAGTTTCTTTCAGATTCCTTCTAGCCTATGTGTGGTTTAGCTTTCCAACTTGCATACTTGTACATTCAATGTACTGATGCCAGTTGGCTTGCATCTTATTATGATGCAGACGCAGGTAACCAGGATCAGCATCTAGCACCTCATTGATCCAGTTGAGCAACTTAGAGTCAGTGGTGAGCCTCTTTGCATTCCAAAATGAGTCTTTTATTCGCTTTCAGTCTTTCATTTATTAGGATGTTGTGGGGTTTGTCCTAACATCCATCTCAGTATTTTAGAGGCTTCATAGACAGTCAGATAGTTATTAGTTCAGATGTCTTTCTTTACCTTTTAGATGTTGTTTAAGACTTAAGTGCCATTTTGGCCAACTTATTATTCTTTAAGTTATTATTTGAGATTGTTTCATTGAGTTAAGTCTTCCGCTGAGTTAAGTAAGCCAGGCCAAGGGTTCGCTTTGGGGCCAACAATGGTCTCCGAGTGCCAGTCCCGCCCATGGTGTAGGCACGGGGCGTGACAACCAACGACTTTGACTCGCCCTCAGCTCTAGCCAGTCTCAGCATATCAGGTTCAAGGGTGAGCAATTCATTCGAGCTTGTGTTGGATTTTCTTTATCATGACCTGATGTCCTTAGTTTTCGGACACAAATTACTTTATTCTTTTATTTTGGTGTATTTGATACTCTTAGACTTAGTATTTGGAGATTTGATGTCCTTGATGTGATGACTTTCAGATTTTGGGGATAATAAGTGTTAGACTTTAGAGATTTATTTGATTGGTTATTTTAATAAGTTTTGAGCTTCCGCATTATTGTTGTTATTCGTTTTCAAATTTTGCAAAATATGATTAATATATGTCTCTTTTATTAATAGGAAAAAAAATATATTATACTCAATAATCTTAAGAATAGATAGTCTTGAAATTTATTGTTCACCTCTACTTGTCCCATGAACAAACTTTCAAAATTACAAGGAAAAACTTATTAATTTTTTAAGTAATTAAATAATTCAAAGAAGGAGTGGATCTAAAAGGTAGAAAAGAGATTCACCTAAATAGGGACGGCTCAATAACTTTGTTGGCCTTAAATTTTCTTTAAAAATTGTAATAACTTTTTTCGATACATTGATAGTATAGTCAAATGTAATTTAATCACTCTTTAAATATTGATAATCTAAATTAAGATTTTATCCAACGTTAATTTTAAAAACGTTTTCGTAGGTTGATGCTACTGTAAACATTATTTTATAAAAACAATATAATCATATAGAAAAGAATTAAGCCTTTCACTAATCAAACTCATCCTTTAGAGTTGTCATATTTAAATTCTATAATAATAATAATAATAGTATACTTAAAAGACCAATATATACCTATGAAATAAATAAAATAATAAAAATGTGATTCAAGAAAGTGAAAAACTTTTTGAAACTCCAATATATTTATTACAATTATTTTAATGCATGATATAAATTTTGCAAATATATTTTTAGATATTATATTAAAATCAAATTTTAAACTCTTAAGAGATATAAAAAAGAAAGAAAAGAGAAACATAAAAATATAAGTATACACAGTGAGAAAAGATAAACAAGAAAAAAGAAGATATTTTGGGCTCTCGGAGAAAACTTGAAAGGAAACAATATATAAAGAAAAGTATAGTTTTTTTATTTTATGTTTTACTCGGTATTTTGTTGTCACACCCCGAGTCTACACCCTGGACGTGGCTGGCACTCGAAGACCATTGCTGGCCCCAAGCGAACCCTTGGCCTGGCTTACTAACTCAGCGGAAGACTTAACTCATCACATACACATTTATGAAATAACTAGAATGTTATAAGAACATTCAACTAGCCATTTAGGCAAACTCAAGTCTTTAACATATGAAATGAAAAGTAAAGACAACTGAATTAACTAACTGATTGTCTGACTATCTATGAAGCCTCTAAACAACTAAGATGGATGTTGGGACAAACCCCACAACATCCAAATAAATAAAAGACTGAAAACGAATAAAAGAGTCCTCCGAAATTCAAGAAGGCTCACCACTGACTCTGAGTTGCTCAATTGGATCAACGAGGTGCTGGATGCTGATCCTGGGTACCTGCGTCTGCATCATAATAAGATGCAGGCCAACTGGCATCAATACATTGAATGTATGAGTATGCGAGTTGGAATGCTAAACAACACATAGGCTAGAAGGAATCTGAAAGAAACTGAATAACTTACCTGACTCAACTCAACTCAACCTGACTGACTCATTTCAATATAAAACAATTTAAACCAAGTGCAGTATAAAGAAAAAGTATTTAAAACATGCTACAAACTCTGTGTGTATGCAAAGATACAATAAATCTGAAATGTATGTAGAAATACAAATGAACTGATGTATATAAAAATACAATAACTGCTGTGGGAGTTTCTCTAACCGACAACCATCACATAAGAGCTATAGTGATGATACAGTGATCAACCTCACGCTGCCAAAGCATCTTATACCCGGCCAAAGATATAGAATCTGAACTGCCTAATGGATCCACTAGTTTAATTTGAAAAGGATTCATCTAAAAAGTATGAACCTCTTCTACCCATGCCGGCTACATGGTTCTATGGGGGCTGTGGGTTGTTTGAACGCTCCTCCAATTCGGTGCTCAATACTACTCCCAAAAATATAATTGCTCTTATGTTTTTAAAACATATTTCCTCTGTGATTTGAGATTAGTACTAAAAAACTTAGCTCAAAGGCTACCTTGGAAATCAAAGTTTCCCCTTCTTGCTTCATTTAGAAAGCGATTACTCTATTTTGAAAACTAGCCCGAAGGCCCTTTGGAAATCTCAATTTCCAATCTTGTTTAAATGTGAAAACATTTCTTTTAAACTTCTTTGGGAATACATAGTCCCCATATACTTCTTTCGAAGAAAAGAACTTCAAACCATAGCTTTACTCTTGATTAAATTCAAAACTTAACTCTTAAAATGACGTTGAAACATTGTTAAAGACCCTTGAAAACTTTAAGAAACTTTGCTTTGACTTGCTTCTTAATTTCTAGACTTGGCTCTTAACTTCTTTGACTTTGAACTTAACTTTCCTTGAATTGAATTATGAATTCAAGGTTCATGATCTCATGTTTATGAGTGATTTCATGATGTTTAGATGTACCTTAGACTGTTGGAATCAACTAGAAAACATAGGTACATCACTTAGGAACAAGTACGAGAAGGTGGGGAACAAATGGGGAGAACTGGCGTCCCTGGCGCTCTGAGAGGCGCGGGGTGCCAGCCCTCAAACTTCAGAGATGTTTCTGTGGCTTATTGGCTGGCGCAACGCGCCAGAGGCCAAAGTTCAGAGGAAATTTTCTGGCGCTCTGGCAGGCGCGGCGCCCCTAGCCTTGCCCAAAAAACCTTCGACTTTTCTCTCTCGTTTTTCATCTCTAAACCCTCTAAACTCCCATGGTTCCTTCCCCAAACACTTAGTATCAATTGTACCCTCAATATACAACTAATCTAACTCAAAAAACAACCCGAAAACCTGAATCAAATCAACCCCCAAGCATCAACAACTCAACCAACAAGAATTTTGACAATTGTTCTTCAAGAACTTCACTTCTTAACATGTAAACAACTCCAATTCGTTGAATTGAAACAAGTTGGTGTGTGGGTGAACTAACCCAACACGAAAAGATAATACATACCTCAATAGGGATCACCCCCGACGAATTCCACTCCAAACTCTTGATGTTCTTGGCGAAATCTTGGCTTTTCTCCCTTTCTTTCTTCCTCTCTCTTTTCTCCAAGCCCTAAGCGTGAATTTAATTTTTCTAATCTGACTAAAATAATATTTTACCCCAATAATTCCCTAAAAACGAATTAGGAATTAAATTAGAGAAAGGACTACTTTGCCCTTTTCTAAATCCAGATTGGGACTTTCCTCAATCCAACAGTCCAACTTCCGTAAGGCATATCTCACTCATATGATGTCGAAATCGTGCAAACTTAGTGGCGTTAGAAAGATATCTCCAAGGTATTTCCAACCATATCAAGATTTTCTCCTAACTCATATTGAGCTAGGATTTATGACCGTTTGAAAATGGCCAAAACTCACTTTCGTAACTTAGACAAAATTTCCATATTTCCTTATTCTTTCCAAAAATCAATATTTTCATATTTTAAACTCTTTATAGTCGTTTCTAGGTGCAAGATGTTACAATATCTCCCCCTTGGGAACATTCGTCCTTGAATGAGCTTTATTTCACTAAGCTAAGGGTGGTAACATCTAGTTCAAACACCCAACAAATAAATGCAACAATCAACATGCTCATTCATAATTCAAAGAGTACTAAGAAGAGAATTAGTACCTTGATCTGCATTCCCTCCGAATTCAAAGAGATGTAGATATCTCTTCTTCATATCTTCTTCAGCTTCCCAAGTAGCTTCCTCAACAAATTGGTTCCTCCAAAAGACTTTGACTGAAGCTACTTCTTTGGTCCTCAACTTGCGAACTTGGCGATCTAAAACCTGAACTGGAATCTCCTCATAAGATAAGCTATCTTTGATTTCAATATTTTCAGTTGGTATGATCAATGAAGGATCACCCATGCACTTCTTCAACATGGAGATGTGAAACACTGGATGAACCGCTGCTAGCTCTTGTGGTAGCTCCAACTTATAAGCTACATTGCCCATCCTTTTGGATATTCTATAAGGCCCAATATACCGGGGACTAAGTTTCCCCTTTTTACCAAACCTTATAACACCCTTCATGGGTGATACCTTTAGATATACCCAATCATCTACTTCAAACTCTAACGCCCTTCTCATAACATCAGTGTAGAATTTCTGACGACTCTGTGCTGTTTTCAACCTCTCTTGAATCACTTTAACCTTCTCCATAGCTTGATGGACTAAATCTGGTCTTATCAACCCTGCTTCACCAATTTCAAACCATCCAATAGGAGATCTGCATCTTCTCCCATAAAGAGCTTCATAAGGAGTTATTTGGATGCTAGAGTGATAACTGTTGTTGTAAGCAAACTCAATTAAAGGTAGGTGATCATCCCAATTACCTTTGAAATCTATCACACATGCCCTCAACATATCCTCTAAGGTTTGAATAGTGCGCTCTGCTTGCCCATCGATCTAAGGATGAAAAGCAGAACTCAAGTTCACCTTTGAATCCAAATCTTTCAAAAAAGATTTCCAGAATTGTGCAGTAAATTGTGCACCTCTATATGATATGATGGAGATCGGAACCCCATGAAGCCTAACCACCTCTTGAATATAAAGCTTAGCATAATCTTCTGCCGAGTGGATAGTCTTTACCAGCAAAAAGTGGGTTGATTTTGTCATTCTATCGACAATCACCCAGATAAAATCATGTTGCCTGAGAGACCGTGGTAAACCTGTGATGAAATCTATATTTATCATCTCCCACTTCCATTCTGGAAGTTCTATATTTTGAGCCAAACCACTGGGCCTTTAGTGCTTTACTTTCACTTGTTGGCAATTTGGATACTTAACAACAAACTCTGCAATGCCCTTCTTCATGCCGTTCCACCAATACACTTCTCTCAAATCGCGATACATCTTTGTGGAACCCGGATAAATGGAATAGCTGGAGCTATGAGTCTCCTCCATGATCCTTTCTTAGAGTCCATCCACCATAGGTACGCACAATCTACCTTGATATCTCAGTACACCATCTCCCTCTTGTTCAAAAGCTAATACTCTTTGCTTATGAACATTTGGCTTTAAGTCTCGCAAAATGGGATATTGGTCTTGCATTTGTTTCACTTCTGACACTAGTGATGATTCAGCCCCATTCGTCACCACTATTCCTCCTTCTGTGGAATCCATCAGTCGGACTCTTAAGCGTGCAAGTCTATGCACATCTTTCGCTAACTCTTTTTTTTCTTCATCAACATGGGCAATACTACCCATATACAACATGCTCAAGGCATCAACAACAACATTAGCCTTACCTGGGTGATAAAGAATACTCATGTCATAATCCTTGAGCAACTCTAACCACCTCATTTGTCTAATATTAAGCTCTTTCTGGGTGAAAACATATTGAAGACTCTTGTGATCAGTAAATACATCAACATGCACACCATACAAGTAATGACGCCATATTTTCAAAGCGAAAACTACAACAGCCAACTCTAAGTTATGGGTTGGGTAGTTCTTCTCATAAACTTTCAACTGTCTGGAGGCATAATCTATAACTTTGTCATTCTGCATTAAGACACAACCCAAACCAACTCTAGATGCATTAAAGTACACCATAAAACCTTGAGTACCTTCCGATAAGGTTAAAATTGGGCAGTAGTCAACCTCTTCTTCAATTCCTGAAAGCTTTTCTCACAAGTTTCAAACCATTGAAACTTCACTGTTTTCTGAGTCAACTTCGTCGAAGGAGGCAAAATGGACGAGAAACCCTCTACAAATCTTCTGTAGTAGCCAGCTAAACCTAAGAGACTCATAATATCAGTTGGAGATGTGGGTCTAGGCCAATTCTGCACTGCCTCAATTTTCTGAGTATCAACTTTAATTCCCTCTCCATACACAATATGGCCTAAGAATGCCACAGACTCAAGCCAAAACTCACATTTAGAGAACTTGGAATACAACTCCTTATCTTTCAAAGTCTGAAGAACTATTCTAAGATGACTAGTATGATCTTGTTCATTCCTTGAATAGATTAGTATGTCATCAATGAAGACGATAACAAACATATCTAAATAAGGTTTGAAGACTCTATTCATAAGGTCCATGAACGTTGTTGGTGCATTTGTTAAATCGAACGACATGACCAAAAACTCATAATGGCCATAACGGGTCCTGAATGCTCTCTTTGGAATGTCACATTCCCTTACTTTCAACTGATGGTAACCTGATCTGAGGTCTATCTTAGAAAAATAAGAAGCATCCTGAAGTTGATCGAAAAGATCATCAATTCTTGGAAGATGATACTTGTTCTTGATGGTAACCTTGTTCAATTGGCGGTAATCTATACACATCCTAAGGGAACCATCTTTCTTTCTCACAAACAAGACCAGAGCGCCCCAAGGTGAGACACTTGGTCGAATAAAGCCCTTATCTAAAAGATCCTTTAACTGCTCTTTCAACTCTGCTGGTGCCATTATGTATGGTGGAATAGATATATGACGAGTATCTGGAAGAAGATCTATACCGAAGTCTATCTCTCTCTCAGGAGGGACTCCGGGAAGATCATCTGGAAAGACTTCTGGAAACTCTTTTACTACTGGAACTGGCTGAATAGGAGGTACCTCAACACTTGAGTCATTAACTCGAACTAAGTGATAAGTACAACCCTTCGAAACTAACTTCCTTGCCTTAAGGTACGAAATGAAACGACCCTTAGGCACTGCTGAACTGCTTTTCCACTCTAAGACTGGCTCATTAGGAATCTAAAACTTGACAACTCGAGTTCTACAATCTATAGATACATAACAGGCTGTATCTGAAGGAGCTACTTCTGGTACTGGCAGAGGAACAAACCATCTTTATGCAATCACCAGTCGTCAAGAGCAAGAGAACACTCCAGTTATTGTTACTGGTATGATCAAAGTCTTTACTTTTGATGTTTATGCTTTGCTAGACCAGGAGCAAGTTTATCTTTTGTAACCCCTTATGTTGCATATAAGTTTGATGTTCTTCCTGAGAAACTTAGTGAACCATTTTGTATTTCTACACATGTTGGGGAGTCCATTCTAGCTGAGCGAGT
Organism: Solanum okadae; assembly: GCA_036553675.1. Lineage (NCBI taxonomy): Eukaryota > Viridiplantae > Streptophyta > Magnoliopsida > Solanales > Solanaceae > Solanum > Solanum okadae. The sequence continues at coordinate 3,616,141 of CM071681.1, forward strand.
TTATCGTGATTGTGTCATTTCCCTCAATCACAGAGACACCATGGCTGATTTAATTGAGCTAGACATGGTAGATTTCGATGTCATTCTAGGTATGGATTGGCTTCATCTTTATACACTTTTGAAGTCAACAACTCCTTTACTTGGCAGAGATTTTTAATTAAAAAAAAAAACTCCACCTTGGTAGAAATTTTATAAAAATAAAATAAATAAAATTCCACCAAAATCGCTGCCAAGTCAACGATTTTATAAAAATAAAATAAAATTTCATCAAAATCGCTGCCAAGGCAACGATTTAAAAAAATAACTTTTGGTGTGTTTTTGTAACATCCGGCAATTTGAAATAGCTATGAAGAAGCTTAGAATTGGAAATAGTCATTTTTGGAAAGAATTAAAAATCTGGAAATTTAGTCAAGTATGGAAAAAATTGAGATTTTGATCAACTTAAAACGGTCATAACTCCTAGCTCAGGATGAGTTAGGTGTATTTCCGAAAGGCATATCTCACTCATATGATGTCGAAATCGTGCAAACTTGGCGGCGTTGGAAAGATCTCTCCAAGTTATTTCCAACCATATCAAGAGCTTCTCATAAATCATCTTGAGCTAGGAGTCATGAACATTTGAAAATGGCCAAAACTCACTTTCTTAACTTAGACAAAATTTCCAGATTTCCTTATTCTTTCCAAAAATCAATATTTTCATATTTTAAACTCTTTATAGTCGTTTCTAGGTGCGAGATGTTACATTTGTATTCATATTAAAGCTTTAGTTAAATTTAAATCGTACATTACGCGGTTCAATTGAGGGTGGCATTTCCAAATTTTAGAGTTCCGTATAAATAATATTGGAAAAACTGCATAATTACATACACTTTACTACCATATTTACTATCGTTACATTTTCTTTCAAAATATTGCGTATGTTACCACTAATTAAGAGTTTCCAATCATATATTGAGGAAGATACACTTAGATACATGTATTTTTGCTACCAGATAACTAAAATAGGGGGAGAGGCGAGCGAGGTGATGTATCCCAGATACACGTGAATTACACTTGATACATGTATTTATATGTATGTGGCGTGATACACATGTATTTAAGTTACCAGGTACATGCGAGAGTGGCGAGCGAGATTTGTTATGTATCACAGATACATGCGAATCCACTTGACCAATGTATCTAGAACAAATTTGACTCCATGTATCCTGAGATACATGTATATCTGGACATATCTGAATGTATCTGGACACACAAAAATATAATAAAATACGTAATATTGCAAACTAAAATGTATCTAAATAATTAGATTCTAAACTAGTGAAATTTATGTACCTTTCCCAATAATATTTACTTTAGGTATTTCCTATAATATATGTCCACTGTTTTGATGCGTTAAGACAAATAATATTTAGAATTTAGATATACTTAAATAAAGAAATATTATTCACCTTGATATAGTTTTCTTATACTTAGCAGCTTTATATACATAAATTTAGTAAAAACTTAGTTACTGCATTATATTGTTTATTTACAAAAAATAGTAACGTCTAACATGTACCTAGCTAGAAATCATACCGTAAGTGTATGGTGAAAAAATCGAACCAATATTATAAATTGATAGAGAAACACAAAAAATATATAGAGTTTTTAAATTAGTTGAATAATGTATTTTCTATAGAAATAAAAATAATCATGTGTTTTAGAAATTAACAGCTTGTTTGGATGGTTATTGTTACTACATATTGTTTAATAATATATTATATTTATACTGAATTGTACTATATAATTTGAATAGATTGTATAATTTTTCGATCGTTACCTATACACAAATATGAGGATCTTGCGCCCGCTTGAAAAATGATTTCTCCATAAGATTAGAAAATTAAAGTCATTTTTCGATTAACTTAAGAAAAACGGGTTCTTTTAAAAAAATTAATATCCTAAACATGATTTTGATTAAATATATATTTTAAAAAATCAATAATTTTTTTCCATACCTTATACAACCTAAATCAACACTCATAAGGAATCTCCGTTAGACCCTGTATTACCATTAATTACAGAAACAAAAAATAAAAGAGTCGGAAAAGAATGAGAATATCATACTAATAATTAATATTTATTAAGTTATGAATGCATTTATAGAAGTAGGCACATATACATAATATATATTCGTCAAACATAACATTATTATTTTACAGGGTAGTTAAAACTAGCCAATACTATAAAATAGTCATCATACAAGCAGCAACATAATGATTTTTTTTACTTCAGAAGATGATCCTCTAAATGTTTGGTCACATCTAGAAAAACACCCAAGAGAGCGAGGGGCTCTGGAGTATCTTCATTTTTCTTCTCATAGACAAGTGTTGATGTAGTCCATTCATGTTCATTGGATGTGATAATAGTGAATGAATTGTACAACTCTAACACATCTCCTCCAATTACTTTCCAAGTTATCGACTTCTCATGATGATCTATGGCTTCAATCACTTCCTTAAGAAGCTTTTCTTTCCCATCTATAATCATTAATACAATAGTTGATATTACTCATTTAAATGTTTAATTCCTCATAAGAGATCTAAATATTCACAAAATAATATGAAATATATACCTATATAAATAATTGATACAAGCAAATCATAGTGAGAGATAGAGAGAAAGTGAAAAAATGTGTTACCTTCGATATATTTCCAGCTAACAACCTCACCAACTTTTAGAATTTCACCTTCATGAATTTCAAAATGATTAATCAATGGACTTATGTTGCGTATGTGATGAGTATTGGTGTGAAACATATCATGAACCGAGTGTCCTCCACACTTCACCTCCTGTGAAGCAATTAACTTTCCCTTCAAACCCATATTTCTTCTACTGTATAGCAATAAGATGTGAAAAGAAAGTGGTGAGGAAATGTTCAGACCTTAAAGTCTTTATATAGATATTAATTAGATTTGGAAACTAGTTAATTGGTATAAATACTATACACACATATATGTATCAAATATTATTAGTGGGAATCGAAAAATAATGTTAATTCATGTTGTGTAAAATTAGATTTTAGTTAGTTATAAATTTGAATTTCAGAATTTTACGTAGCCATGCTAATTAAACAATTTGATGAAAATGCTTTTATAACTATTCATTTTTTAAGATTGAAGTTTACAATTTACACATAGTTGGTTCTTAATTGAAGGATCAGAAAATTAAAAATATTATTTTTTATTATTTTTATTAAATTACACTAAATATATAATTATTGTGTTGTTATTAATTGGAAAAACTACATAAAATAGACCTAGTTAATTGTGAAACTATTTAGGAAAAATTATGTGGTTAAGCAAACTTATACTACTTAATTCATCACCATAGCTACAGTTTGCTATAATTACCACTCACGACTAACATTAACTGTTAATTACGTGGGATGGATTCGAGTTTGTATAACTAGTCATGTTTGTATAATTCGCCACGTTTGTATAATTCGCTACTAACAATTCTTCGTTTGATTTGTATTTGTATATGACGGTCATTCCCTTTGGTTTTACAGTTTTATCACCATATACATTCAATCTTTTTGTACAACCTTTTTAAGTTTGTATAAACGTGTAGTTTCGGATTTTGTATAATATCATTTATTAATGTAATTTGTATAACTGTTTAAAGTTCAGATGTTTATGTTTGTATAAATTCGTTATATCGAGTTTTATCATATTTGTATAATTGCGAAATTTGTATTACTCAATTATATAAATACACGTGAATTATATAAACGTATCCGCAAATTATACAAATGAGATGCGAATTATACAAATTATTGCCCTCTCTCGCTCGCCTCTTTCCTCCGTTTCCCAATCTCGCTCGCCTCTCTCCTTCCTCTCCCATTCTTGCTCACCTCTCTCCTCCCCTAACATGTAGTTGTGAATCATAATTAGCAAACTATAGCTATAAAACCTAATTAAGTTATTTTGAGTGGTTATATACGAAAATTCCCCTTTTAACCCAAATTGGACCTAATTAACCCAAACTATTTATCATTAATGGACCTATCGCCCAAATACTTTGTATTATCAATTATTGAGACTTATAATACTTTTTGTGTAGTTTACAAATATATAAATTTCATTTTAAAAAATTTGAAAATTTCATGAGCAAATTCTCGGTCAAACTTAAACTGTTTGACTCTCGAAAAGCGAAATGTGTCACTTAAATTGGGACAGAGGGAGTATTAATTTCATGATGGGATGCGGGTGGGCATAAGAGAAATGATTATTTTAATTCTTTTATTTTTAATTTTGGTTGCACACAAAAGAAAAATATAATATTTGTACATTTTTGCTCAATTAAGGCATCTTTTATTGAACTAATTATTTCTATATGAATGCATCATTATTTTCTCCTTTTTTTCTCTCTTGTTTTTCATAAAAAAAAATTTAAAAAACTAAAATGGTGGACAAGATCAAAATAGAATTTTTTTTGGAAGAGATAGGAAGTGAAAGGCCAGGGAGTGTAGAGAGTAGATGTCTAACCTTTTATAATTTTAAATTTGCTATGAAATTCAAAATCAAGTCAATCACGTGAGCTTATATATTAAGTAATTTCAAATTATTTTAACGGAAAGGGCCTAAAATGCCCTTAAACTATAAGATTTGGTACAATATTACCCTCCATTCACCTATTAGGTATGATCTGTTAGACATAAGGGTGTTTTTGAGCCGAAAGGTGGACGTCAGGGGTATTTTAGGGCCGATAGGTGGATGAAGGGTAATTTTGTACCAATTCAAATACTTGAAGGGCATTTTAGACCCTTCTCCGTAATAAATAAATAATAATGTCACATGCATAAATTTATTTCTCAATAAATACGCTGCCAAACTTTGAAAATTGAGATTTGATAGTTTGTGAAATAAATGCTTAACCTAGTTTAGGGTTAGGCATTTTAAGAAAATCATGTCCTATGCTAACCATAGGTTTGGTAGGAGCCTTATTCTAGAAACGTGTCATTCAATCTTTGAAAATGCTGCTATGCCTCCTAATTTTAACACCACCTATCTTTATCTTATTCCTAAAATTCCTAATGCAAATCATCTTAAGAACTTTAGGCATATCGGTTTGTGCAACACTATCTATAAAATTATTACAAAAACTATTGCAAATCGTATGAAACCCATTTTAGAGGCTCTCATTGGCCCTTGCCAAAGAAGTTTCCTTAAAGTTAGGAGGCAGTTGGATAATGCTATTATCATTCGATCAGGAAGTAATTCAGTACCTTAAGAACTCCAAGAGGAAAGGGATAAGTTAGAATGATCTTTTATCCATGAAACCCTTAAGTTCTTCAAATTTCCTAATAACATTAGGCTTCTCATTATGAGTTGCATCTCCATTCTTGTTAATGGGTCAAGAACTGAGTTTTTTTGTCCCTCTAGGGGTATCCGTCAAGGCGATCCGATGTCCCCTTATATTTTTATCCTTTGTATGGAAATGTTGTCTGTACACATTAACCACCAAGTCAACTTGGGTCTGGAAACCTATCAAAATGTTGTCTTTTTTATGCTGACGACCTTACTCTTATGTCTAGAGCTCAGCATAAAAGTGTTGACATCATTAAAAGATTTTGTTCTCTTTCTGGACAGTCCATTAATCACTCTAAATCGAAAATCATTTTTTCCAATACATGCACCCCTACGTTCATCTCTTATGCCACCCACATCCACCATAGGTATTCAACAATCCTCCCTTTTTGGCAAATACTTGGGGTTCCCAATTCTTTCTAAGGCTCATAAACACTCCGACTTCAATTACATTCTAGATAACATTCGTGCTAGACTGGCTAACTGGAAAACTAACTTCCTCAGTCCTGCTGGACGAGTGGTCCTAATCCAGGCTACCTTAAACACTATTCCTAACTATGCTATGCAAATTTTCAGGTTGCCAAATTCTACTCTTAAAGCCATAGACAAATCTCAACGTGACTTCCTTTGGGGGTCGACTTCTATTAAGAAAAAACTCCACTACCTCAGTTGGGACATTGTCACTAAACAAATGAAGTGATGCTTTTGATGGAACCTCCACCATGGGCTGAGGACTGCTTAAACAATGACTCTTTTGGAGGATATACTACTAGAAAAAAAATATACTCCCTCTGTCCCTAATTACTTGTCGTCCATTTTAACAAATCAAGAAAGAACAATTTATTTTTTACCTATTACACCCTCAATTAAATGACTAATTACTTTGAAAAATGCAGAACTTTTCATCCAATTCATAATTAATAGGGGTAAAATGATAAACTCACTATGCCATTAATTGATTTCTTAATAGGTGTGTCAATTCAAAAGTGGACAAGTAATTAGGGACAGAGGGAGTATTGAGTATGTCTAGCCACAACAAATTTTGTACTGTAATTATCTAGCAAAACTTGGTAACCTTAGTATTTTAAATTCCAGTCTAGCTGAGGATGAGGATGAACTATTGAATATGTCTCATCCATCTGCATCTCTAGAAGCCACTATTATGCATGATCATGTTGAAGCAGAGGGGGGAAATAACCCCTATGTAATGTTGATCTAGTTGTGTTATAAATAAAGCCCTTTTAACCCAAAAAAAAAAAAAAGATACCTAGAAAAAATGCTTATTAGAGCACGTATAAAAAAAAAGTAAATTTTAGGAATAGCAAACATAAAAAATATATTGGCGCTCTATAGCTACAGTTTTGCTATTTGTGCTGATTTTAGGAATAACAAACATAATAAAGTAAATTTTAGGAATAACAAACATAAAAAATATATGAATCATCTTATTTTTATAAATCACGACGATTTGTATAAATCGAGCGTCTGTGTCTATGAAAATTATGTTTGTATATGTATATGTTCTTTGTGTTAGGCTACAGTGGCGACCGAGATTAGGAGAGAGATGAGAGACGTGAATTGTCTATGTATATCAGTTAGATAATTGTATATGAAAAACTTTGTCAAAATCAGTTTACCCATAATACAATGACCTTAAATCTCAAAAATCAATGAAAACTCACTCTAAATCGACCTTCAAATCAATATTTTTTTATTTCTATACTTTAGGGTTTAACTAGAGGTATGCATCGGTCGGTTCGGTTAGATGTATTATCTGTTCGATTTATCGGTTTTCGATTTTTAAATATATTAAACCAATAATCAAACTAATAAGATATTTTTATTGGTTTTCGATTTATCAGTTTTGGTCCTTAACGGTTCGATTTTCGATTTAGCCAATATGAAAATACTTATAAAACAATATATGACTTCTCTAATAAATTTGACACGATAACACCATAATGTAACTTTATAAATGATCATAAAATAGAAACAATAGTAATTAACCTGAAAAGAACTGTACATGTGTAACACAAAGAAAAATTAAGAGGAATATGATTCTTAGTTTAGATTTAGACACTGTGAACTCAAAGTCATTGTGAAGTGTGAGTGAAGACTAAAGGACAAAGACAATAACTAGTAAGGTATTGAAATTAATATATAATATTTATGCACAAGTAAAAGTAATAAATTATTAGTCTTAATGGATTATCGATTTACCTAATAACCCAATATTAAAAATCAATACTGAAGAGATAACCCAATAATTTTCTTTTATAAATCCATTAAACGATGTTAACCCAATAAATCAATAACAGTTTTTTTGGTTCGATTTATCGGTCGGTTCGATTTTTGCACACCCCTAATCTCAACTTAATGGATAGAAACATGAAATATGAAAGGGATAGTCTTGGGGAAAGAGTAAAATAGGGTTAAAAATACGTACCCAATGATTATTAAAGAAAAACGCATCAAAAATCACATCAAACGGATTTTTCTATCTCCTTAAATGTTAAAAGTACAAAATGAGTTCGAATAGATATTTAACTCAGCAATTTCGTCACTAAAACCCAATTGTCGTCACTAAAATTCTATTTGTTTTGTCACTAAAAGTATGCACCAGCAACCTTGAAAACATCTTTTTGACCCGTAAAACTCATTCAGAATCCTATAAACACGAACCAATAGTGCAAATGCATCATAAAACATGTGTTGGAACCAATGAAATTGTCGGATTTCAAAAAAAAATATGGTTATGACCGAAATATCCCTCGAAACCCATTTAGGCCAAAAGTTCAACTTTTTACTTAATTAATATCCAAATCACAACCTAAGGTCTCGGGACTCTAACCGATCACATTAATAGACCAAACTCGACGTTCTGGACTCAATAAAACTGAAGAAATCCCCATACGACGCTCAGAACTCATAATGTTGATCAAAGTCAATCATATAAAAAATTCTCAACTAAAAAGGGACAAAATCACCAAAAACATACCTGATCACATCAGGGACCACACCAATCATTTCCGCAATCCAAACTAAGTGTGGTAAAGCTAAGAGGAAAGATAAAATGGTCATTTCACAGTTAAAAGTAAATTCACAAGAAATGAAACATTACATGAGTACCGTGTTCTTTGTTAATTAAGCGTTTACTGTCATGTCAAAAAGCTATATCCAACAATCTCCTTCCCAACCCCTGCGTTATGCAGAATGTTGCTCTTGGGAATGGAACCTACGACCTTAGCTCTGATATCACTTTTTAAGTTCAAATCCTTACTATTACGTCAAAAGTTATAGTTGATAGCAAAGGCATAACTTTATTTCTTAACTAATAAGTCTACCAAACAAGCATCATGTTCGGTCATTACTCACTACAAAAGAGTGTGAATTACATGGGGATTTTTCTGGGGATTAGTGTCACGCCCCGAGCCTACACCCTGGACGTGGCACTCGAAGACCATTGCTGACCCCCAAGCGAACCTTGGCCTGGCTTTCTTAACTCAGCGGAAACTTAACTCAACAAAATAACTCAATGCAATGAAAGGTCATAAAACCACCTAATTGATGAAAACTGGCCAAAAAGGCAACTCGCGTCTCAAAATAGAATATTTATATATATACATAGATGAGAGACTCAATACTAACTGACTGACGGTCTATGAAGCCTCAATAACACTGAGATGGATGTTGGGACAGACCCCGCAACATCCTAATAAAACAAAACTAGGAACACAAAATAACAGAGTCCTCCGGAAGGCAATGAGGCTCACCACTGACTCTGGAGTGCTCAGCTAGATCAACGGTGTGCTGGATGCTGATCCTAGTTACCTGCGTCTGCATCATCATAAGATGCAGGCCAACTAGCATCAATACATTGAATGTACGAGTATGCGAGTTGGAAAGCTAAACAACAACTTAAGCTTGAAAAGAGTACAAGGGAACACTTACATTGGCTCTGTTCAACTCATGAATAACTGAACTCAATATAAAGCAATAAGACACATGCAATATATAAAGCTTGTAAAACAGTGTAAACAACTTAGTTCGTTAATGATTAAAGCAATAACAAACTCAACTTTACTTATATAAAAGTAATATAACTTTAGTGGGAGATTCTTTAACCGACAACCACCACTATGAGCCCTAGTGATGATACAACGTTTTACCTCATGTTGCCCAAGGACCATCCTATACCTTGCCGTGATATAGGACCTTACTTAACTTAGTGGATCCACTAGCTTAACTTACGTGATCATCTAAAAAGTATGACTCGTTAAATCTCATGTTTGGCTACGTGGTTCTTATGGAGAGTTGAGTTAATATGAACTCGTGTCCCCAATTCGGTGCTCAATACTACTCCCAAAAATATACTTTAGCTCATAAGTGTTTTAAACACATCTTTCTTTAGTTTGAGATAATTGCTCAAAGCTTAGCCCAAATGCTCTCTTGGAAAACATAGTTCCTTTCTTACTCAAATGTAAAAACATTTATAAACTTCTTTGGGAATACTTAGTTCCCTAATAACTTTTGAGAAATGAACTCAACTCTATACTCTTGGCTAACTTGAAACTTGAGCCTTAAAACGAAGTTAAAACGTTCAATAAAGACTCTTGAAAAACTTTAAGAAACTTGCTTTGACTTGCTTCTTAACTTCTAGACTTGACTTTAACTTCAGTTGACTTCGATCCTAACTTTCCTCGAATTGGATTACGGATTCAAGGGTAATGATCTCATGTTTATGGATGAGTTCGTGAGGTTTATATGTACCTTAGAGTGTTGAAAACAACTATAAAACATAGGTACATTACCAAGGAACATGTATGAAAAAGTGGGGAAGGAATTAGGAGAATTGGCGTCCTTGACGCTCTGAGAGGCGCGGGGCGCTAGCCCTCAAGTTTCAGAGGGGCTGCTGGGCGCACTGCATGGTGTGCCGCCCCAAGGGGGGGGGGAACTTCAGAGTCCCTTTTGGGGGGCGCTGGCTGGCGCGACGCCCCAGCCTTTTGCCCAAAAAATCCGACTTTTCTCCTTAGTTTCTCCAACTCTAAACCTTCTTAACATCAAAGGTTCTTTCCCCAAACACTTAGAATCCTTAAAACCCTTATTATACAATAACTTCAACTCGAAATCACACCCGGAAACATGTATCAAACCAACAAGAAACTTCAACAACACAACCACAAGAATTCAACAACCACAACCAATCTTTTCTCGGAATTAAAACGAGTTTGGCGTGTGCGGGAATAAACCAACCCAACGCTATGATCTCACATACCTTATTAGGGATCACCCCCGACGAAAACCAATACGATCTTGACGAACCTTGCTTCTTCTTCTCTTTCTCCTCTTCTTCTCCTCTTCTCTCAAAAGCCCTAACTCTCACTTTTAAAAGGGAAAACTGATTTAAAATCAGTCTAGACCCTTAATATAACCAAAAGAAATGGTTAGGGAAAAGACCAAAATACCCTTAAAAAATTCGGGTGAACTTCCCTATGCCAACAACCCAACTTCCAAAGGGAATAACTCACTCATACAAACTCGGAATCGAGCAAACTTAGCGGCGTTGGAAAGATCCTTCCAAGAGCTTTCCAAACATAACTGTAATTACACCTAACTCATCCTGATCTAGGAGCTATGACCGTTTGAAATTGACCAAAAACTCACCTTTTTCCATACTTAACTAAATTTTCCAGATTTTGAATTCTTTCCAAAAATGACTATTTCCAATTATAAGCTCCTTCATAGCTATTTCAAATTGCAAGATGTTACAATTAGTATGAAAATCCACAGGAAACTTATTTTCCTGCAAATTTTCATAATAATCACCAAGAAAATCTCCATGTAATTCACACTTTTCTTGTAGTGCGTACTCCGATCCGGACCACCTAGCTCCCCGGTGCCTTGCCATAGCACATAAAATTTCATTTTGAAAGTCAAATTTATAATTAAACCAAAACCCAACTATAAACAAAATGAACTAACACTACATAACATGTGGCAATAAATATGTGGTCTATAAAGTTTTTTCAGCTAATTAAATTCCATATAAATCTACAAGTTCTAACCACTTCATCACCACTTTCTTTTCACAGCTTCATATTATTTTGGGGAAAAGAAATTATGGGCGTAAAAAGGTAAGTTGATTGCTTCAATAGAGGTGAAGTGTGGAGGACATTTGATTCATGATACTCTTCACTCCAATACTCATCATATACCCAACATATGCCCTAGTAAGGTCAACCATTTCCAGATTCATTGAGGTGAAATCATTAAGGTTGGTTCAATTATTAGCTGGAAATATAACGAGGGTAAGACATACTTCTCTCCTCTCTCTCATGATAATATTTGCTTGCATCAAATTTCTATATTTAGGATCATTTCCTAAAGTCTTTTTCAAGAAGATAATATTTGTGGAAAAAAAATGTTTGACGGTGTTTGATTGGTTACCATAAATTTATTTCAAGTAAAATATTTTACATCAAAAAAGAAACGAGTAACTTGTTCTTACTTGTGGGTGGAAGTTATTTCTTTAAATCAAATTGTATTTTAACTTGGTAACTTTATTTTACTTTCTCCATCTAACACTTTAGACTTATTAATCTTTAATATTCAAAAGTTTTATCAAAACAAAACACTCTATGATTTTTAATACTATTAGTATATAATATATGATTTCCCAATATATATGTCTTTCACTTACTAATCAAACACCAGAAAACATATTTTTTCATTCACCAATTGAATACCAAAGAACATTTTTCTAAAGCTTTGCGGGAAAAATCTTTACATGAAATTTATTCCTTAGTACAACACACAATATATTCTTATAACATGTCCTAATAATCCCCACATTCTCCAAAATGTGAAAAATGAAAATGAAAAATGAAGAAAAAACAAAATAGTTGGATATAATTTGACGAATGATTAGATCTTTTAAAGGATTTTAATATTTAATTTAGGAATAACATCTCATATATTTTTTGGTTTTAATAATTATAGATGGAAAAGAAAAATTTGCTAAGGAAGCGATAGAGTCCATTGATCCTCATAACAAATCAATCACCAGAGCCCCTCACTTTGTTTGGTGTATGGATTAATGTGATCAAAGAGATAGATGGTCACCTTCTTAAGAAATAAAAAATCTATAATATTCAACGATTATATATGTATGTGTGCGTGTTTGTGCTTGTGTGATGAATCTTTAATAATATCGGCTAGTTCTAGCTAGCATGTGAAATAAATAATGTTATATTTAAAGAATATGGATGAAGCTCCTATCAATTTACTAATTTTGTCATATATTTAGTTGACGAAAATGTTTAGAACTTTTTTAAAGAATATATTGAAACTGTTTAAAATGATTTGCTATTCAATGACGAAAATGATTTATTTTTTTTGATAACCGAGAAATCCGTCTGTGACCCGTCTTTTGGACCAATCACAGCCTTCTAAACTCGGTGGATAATGGGCCCTCCCCTCTATCCTTCTCCACTTAAATACCGGGTTTCGCTTTGCATGGTGTGGGGATTGAACCTGCGACCTAAGCCACAAATCCTCCACCTTTTGCCACTTGAGCTAGGCCTTGGGGGCCAATGACGAAAATGATTTGCTATTCAAGATATTGAAACTAATTTGGTTTCATTAGAAATAACACAAAAGGTATGAGGATAGAGACTTTTGAGCATAATAGGTGTTTCCATAATTCCAAGGCAAAAAAAAGCAATAATATTTTGTTATAATTTTAGATTTAATATATAAAATATAATTTTCATAAATAAATAATTCGATATTGTTCGATAATTTTTATAAAATTAAGAACCTCTCCAAATTATTTGACATAAATATGGATTTATATAAAAATCTATAAAAAAAAATAAAAAAAAATTAAATCTAATATTTAGTTGGATTCGATTCATTCGCATCCCTACTTGCTAGCGTATTAATTTCATCTCACAAGTAAACCTCCAACAACATAGTGATCAATAAACAATAATTAGGACCCTTTAATGCGAACTATTTTTTTTTACGGTTTCCCATCTGGTGTTTGGAGTCGTCCACAATATAACTTTGACTAAATTCGGATCGCGCGCTACAAGACTCATGTGCTCGAACCTGAGACCTTTGATTAAGGGTAAAACAATCTCACCACCACACCAGAACCATATTGATGTCAAAACTCCACTTATCCCTTTGATTCCAGTTCAAATCATGCTAATAAGTTCCAAATGATATTCCTAACTAATGTAAGGTCTCAAAACATAATTTAGAGCTTTAAAATAATAAACGAGAGCTTGAGTTATTATAACAAAATGCATGATATTATACATATATTGACCATTGAAAATACATACATATCATAGAAAGAAATAGACATATATAATATATTCTTCACACAATATTCTTTATTCCACACGCTAGTTAGAGCTAGCCAACATCCTCAATTATTCATCACACAAACACAAACACAAACACGAACACACATTGATATATTTCTTCTATTTCTTGAGAAGGTGACGCTCTATATCCTTGGTTAAGTAAAGGAGAAGACCCAATTGAATGAGGGGCTCTAAAATATCTTCAGTTTTCTTTTCGTATTCAATTGTCCATGTTGTCCACTCGTGTTCACAAGATAGGATAACAGTAAAGGAATTGTACAACTCTAACACATCTCCTTCAATCACTTTCCAAGTGATTGATTTCCTGTCAGGGTCGATGACTTCAATTACTTGCTTAATAAACTTCTTTTGTCCAGCTGTAATTATTAAAACAAACAAAATATAATAGGTGTTACTCCTTGTTTGACTGTTTAACTCCTCATGAAAACAAACAAGTTTTACATGAATGGGATATTGCAATTGCTCTATCAAAGCATTGACAAATTTAAGAAAATCATATTTAAATTTTATTCCTGTGTTCGGTAGAAAGGAAATTTTTTTTTTGATTTTTTCAAAATATTTTATTTAGGAAAATAAAAAAAATAAATGACTTCTATAATGATAATAGAAAAGACAAGTTTCAGATGACATTCTAATTTCATCGTCTCCACTTGCTCACCTAACCATCCAACCCCACAAATCTTGTTCATTACCTTATTCCACCTCATATCGTTATGCTAGATCACATATAAATATTTTTGGGATAATAATTTTTTACGTACTTGACAAATATTTTTTTAAAAAGTAAAAGACTTACTTATTTTCTAAAAAAAATATTTTTTAGAAAAACATTTTCCACATATACCAAGCACACCTCCTCGATGGACAATTTTACTATTTTCTCCTATAATCGAAAGAAAAAAAAAGACCCAATTTGAGTCGTCCTCTAGCAGCTCTAGATGATGGTGTGGATTCACGCAGCTCGAATTTGAATTAGTCAGAAATTAAATTTCGAATATTCATATGAACAAAAGTTGAGTAGCAAAAAAACAAATGGATCGTCATCATATTAGGTAGATTAGATTCGACTATACGTACAAGATAATCTAATGCTCTTGAATATTGGATTGTCTTCCTAGAATATAATTTCAATTATATTATTAATAATAGTAATATCTTTTGCTTCCGTACTTTTTGCTTCCTTGATGACACAAATCTACAATCTTAGGATCGAAAAAGAACAATACTTGATGTATGTAAATCTTATTGAAGGAGAGAGAATAGAAAAATGTGTGTTACCTTCATTATAATTCCAACTAACAATCGAACCAACTTTTACTGTTTCACCTTCGTGTATCTCAAAATGGTTGATAATACTAGGACTTATATTAGGTATATGATGGGTATGGATGTGAAAAATATCATGAATCGGGTGTCCTCCACACTTCACCTCCACTGAAGCAATTAATTTGCCTTTCAGACCCATATTTTCTTCAATTACAATAAGTTTTTGAAAGAAAGTGGTGAGAAAAAGTTTAGAACTTGTAACCTTTATATAGATTTTAATTTGTTGTGAGAAGCTAGCTAGTAGAAAATATTATCCACAACATATATGTATCACATATTATTAATAATGTTAATCATTTGTAGAGCCGTCAAAAATGGGCTTAGGCCATGGGGTCGGCCCAACCCAACTCATTATTGGGATAGGGTAGGGATAGGATTTTTTAAGCACATTTAAAATTAGGGCTTATAAGCCCAATCCATATAAGTCATTGGCCCTTGAGGCTTGATCGGGGCCGGGCCGGGGTCGATCCATGGGCCAACTATTTATTTAAGGGTAACTTACAACAATCTCACTAATATATGAGCTAATTACTTAAATGCATGTTATGTTGTAGTGTTATGAATCTTACTAGATTTTAGTATGTCTAGATACATGTATTTCAGGATACATGGACTCAAAATTAAGTTAATTTGTTCTACATACATTCTACCCAAGTGGATTCGCATGTATCTAGGATACATAGACAAATCTTGCGCCCTCGTCTCCCTCCCATCTTGCTAATTGCCACTCTCTTATCTCGCTCGCGTATCTTGGATGCATCACACTAGATACATGTATCTCGCATATTTAGTATCCTAGATACATGCTAATTACATTAGATATTTTGCAAGTGCTATTGAAACAACACCATTGTTTGCCATATTTGATTTGAAAATCTTCTCATTTTCTTGATGTTATAGAATTTTAAGTTTGAAAAGAAAAAAAAAAGAAGGGCTAGCCCGCTCCAGCCCTCGGCCCTTCCAGGATTGGGTTGAGTTAAGTATTTTCAGGTCCTTCCAAATGAAGGGCTGGCCCGCCCTTGCCCTTCAAATTCCTTGACCTGCGAGGCTTGGGCCGAGTAGGG
The DNA here is from genome assembly GCA_036553675.1 of Solanum okadae. Taxonomy (NCBI): domain Eukaryota; kingdom Viridiplantae; phylum Streptophyta; class Magnoliopsida; order Solanales; family Solanaceae; genus Solanum; species Solanum okadae. The sequence goes on from CM071681.1 coordinate 3,632,278, forward strand.
TTAGGTTGACCCTTTTTCACAACTCTAATCATTTGTGTTTAATTAGGTTTTCGTCTAGTAATCACTACTAAGAATGTCAAAAATCAACTTCACGAAATTGCTTTTTTAATTATTTTTGTAATGATCTGATCTGTCTTTATTTAAATGCACTTCGTGTGGAGTCTTAAAAAATTCTTGAACTTCGGTGCAAAATCAAATTTGGGGCACATGGCAGAATTATTAAATTTGAACTGATCCAAGCTAACGTCAACCCACCATAGAGGGATGCCTTCCGCATGGCGGCGTCTCTAAAGCGCCTGCAGGGTCACTATAACGAGGCTGATGGAATCAAACCCTAAAAAAAATATTGTCTTTTATTTTTCTTCCCATTTTTCTTAGACAAAATATGTGAGGGTTATTATAAAAGTTCTCCTAGCTAACTTTATGCTCGAGGACATGGAGGAGAGGGATGCACAGGGAAGGGTAAGACCCAATGCTTCCCTGCCAATGTTCATCAAAATTCTCCCCAAGGAGCAAGGAGTTGCATCTATAGTCTTTCAACAGTTGCTTGACACCCAGGTAGGTAGTGGCGGACTCATAATTTTTGCTCATGGGTTCAAAGTATAAAAAGGAAGTCCAGGTGGTAATGCAATGCGCAATGAACATAGTAACTCTTCAGCATGCTTTTTGTACAAGAACCATAGATATTTCATTGGTTCATAAAAGTAAAGACTAAACTAATCAAAGATATCGGGGACAAAGATATATTGATAAGAATAATTTTAGTGGATCGACTGAATTACATAAGTTAATTCCTAAAACACGTGAAAACTAAATGATTAAAAAAAGGAGCGAGATGGGGAAGAAAGATATTTACCTTATCATGCTAAATTTAAATTACTTTATCATACCTTATTAAGCATTTATTTCTTCTTTTATCATGGTCCATCGAGCTTTTTTAAAATTTCTTGTGTTTTTTATCCTTTTATTTTGTAATGTTTTACTTTATTTTTCACTTTTTAAAAATTTCAAATTAATATTTATTCAATCACATATTACTATGAAAATCGTCAAGATTCTCTAAAAGTGTGTAAGAATAGAGTTACTAATATTATAATGCATATTCAAAAGACAAATAAATAGCATCGTCAATTTTTTTAGTTCACATAGTTCAATTTACTAAGTTAGCTATAATTTGTCAAAAAAGACAAATAACAAATAAATCAAATAAGTTTAGTTTCTATTTCTCTAAAATAGAATTAAAAATATAAAATATATTTCATGAATTCTATTAAATTAATATTTTTAAAAGAATGTTGATGATATTTAAGTTTCTTCATTCAATTACATCTAATTTACCTTTTCTGTTAAAAAATAAATTATATTTCTATCTCAATTTCTAGTTAAATATAATTTCTCATTTTTAAAAGAATTATTCAAGTTAATTAGTATATGAGAAAAGAGTTGCATTGAAACAAAATGACTAATAGATATAAAAAGAACAAAAAATAAAAATCAAAATATAATGTGTCTAATAAATTTAAACAAAAACAAATTAAAAAGAAGAAATGGAATAAAAGGAAAAAATAATGGGAAAATTGTATAAAATAGCAAACTATTAATTCAAATTAAATGTTATAACCACAGTTTAATTTAATTGTAACCCGTAGCAAACAGTTGCCATTCGCCTCTCTCCCCAACTTTCTCGCTCGCCACTCTCCCTTTTTCACTCGCCTGTCTCTCCCTCGCCTCTCTCACTTTATACAAATACAAATGTATAAAATGTGTTTGTGTTTGTATAAAGCGTGAGAAAACTGTATATACAAATACAAATACATATATTTTCGGCCTATACACTTATAATTATACAAATACAGATCTTCCCCAGCCCCAGTTCTCTTTTGCCTTTCTCTCTTTTTCCCTTTATACAAATGCAGATTATACAATATTTAATGAGTGTTGTATAAAGCGATAGAGAGAGAGATCTGATATACAAACGTTTTATTTCGATTCAATTGTATATAAATTCAAATTTTATGCACATATACAAACACATAAAATTGAATTGAGAGGTTGCCAACGATTTATACAAACGAGAGGCTGCCAGTGATTTATACAAATGAGAGGTTGCACGTGATTTATACAAATGAGAGATTGCTAGTGATTTATACAAATTTGATGCCCCATAGCAAACATAAAGTTTGTTATGAAACACAATTATACAAACTATAGCTATAGCATACAAATATGATTTTATGTTTGCTAAACCTAAAATTTACTCAAAAATAATGAAAAAGAAGAAGAAGGTTTAAGCCCAAAAGCTCCATTTTCAAAAGCATTAAAAAGAGGGGAAAAATGTTGCCCATGGGATTTGAACCATGACATAGGTGCAATTTTTGAACGACTTATCCACTGAGCCAAGCCCATACTTTGTTTTTAGAGGGTTCATTTTAATATATATACGCATAAAATCAGAATTTGACGTAATATACATAGTGTAATTTTTTGACGAGGGGTTCGGGCGAACCCCCTAGGCTCCACCTAGGTCTGCCCATGCAGGTAGGCTAGATTTTCTTAACTGAATAGTTAGACATGTATTATCCATGTTATGTTTGATAAACTTTTGGGATATTTCATACTTAGTCCTTCGGACACGGAGTCTAGATGGTTGAATGTATGGTTAATTATGGTTAGGCAGATAAATGACCTGATTAGTTATTGTTGGCTTTATGATAGTTGTTAGGTGTCATTATGGAAAAGATAATTGTGGTAAATCGGACTGCGATCAGGGAACATTCGGGAAGGAATTCTCTCGGATAGGTAATGGTTGACTATTTTTCCCATCTTTAGGTATATGTGCTTGTTAACTATATCGTTAGTGATGCATGCATGATATATGATTTGGGGATTGGAAGGATATAGATGAAATGAAAGAGGTTGTTAATAACATGCAATAAATATGTTACATGAATGTGCATGTGTGATCGTGATTAATTATGGTTGTGTTAGTGTTAATATATATATATATATATATTGGATCGGGTGCCACGCCGGCACATATATGTATATTTGTTGGATCGGGTATCATGATGGTACATGTATAGTTTGTTGGATTCGAAAGCTTATAATTGCAAACCATGTTTGGAACAAGTCAGGTGAAAATACTATACTATAAGAACTATTATTATATGATTTGGTCAATGAAAACTATTAATAAGAAAAACATTAAAATTGTTGAGAGAAATCTCTCTTAAACAAAATTCTTTAATGACTACACTGTGGATACTCTTGTGGTCTTGGTATGAGAAGATGATCTTCAACTTAATGATAGAATTTCAAACATTTCCTCTAAGAAAAGAATGACCAAATATGGAAGAGAATTATAGTTTCCATTAGGGAAAAGTAAAACCAATTATGGTAATACTTTGACTTTCCTTCCAGTAAAAAGTAAAACTCAATTATGTTAAGAAAATCAGGGCAAAACCCTATCATAGCTTGTGTGTGGTTGGTTCCATAAGAGGACCGAGTGTACTTCTTCATGTCATGATGGTTATATGTTGGTCCCTAAGGGACCGAGTTGGCGTGTTTAAACGATGGGGTGGTTTTTGGTGTGGATCGGGATGACATATTAAATGTTGTAGGTGATGATTGGAAATTTGGAAAGTTCGGGCTACTTTATAATGATGGTTAGAATTGCGTACACATATTTGCTAATTTGAGGCTACTTGTTCATATGTCGAATAAGGAGAGCGTGCAAGGTATGGAGTAGCATCCTCGAAACGCATCCAATCTTCTCTGAGATTGTGTCACTCATTCTCATAAATCATAAACAATTAACAAAAATTATGAAGAGGATCAAACTAAAAAAAGAGAGGCAGAAATCACAAAATGACCATGAAGGGCGTTACATTGGCCAAATATGTAGTGTAATATGCATATCAGTAATATCATTTACATCTTGTGATCTCAAACATAACATGTCATTCTTATTAGAGTGAATTATCATAGGTAAAATAAAAATACTAAATTATGAGAGTTTTCAATTAATTAGAAAACTTTAATCTATTTTAAATGTATGAAAAGGAAAGAATGTGACAACACATAGATTATATTTATAAAAACAAATGACACAACATTGAATTAGTATCACATAGAAATAGAAACAGATGGACACACGATGAACTAGACATTAGACATGAAATAGAAATAGAAATAGATGTACACAATATATATTTCTATATATATATAAACACAGATGGGCACAGCAGTAAACTAGATATAAAATAGAAATAGAAACAAATGCACTCAACATTGAATAAGATATAACATAGAAATAGAAATAGATGAACACGATATTGAATTAGATATAACATAGAAATAGAATCAAAGCTGGATCGATAAAATATTGAATTAGATATAAAGAGGAACAAATGGACACAACATTGAATTACAGTAAATATAAATAGCTGGACATGATATTAATTAGACTAGCATAGAAATTAAAACAAATAAAGATAACACACTCTATACAAAATAATAGAAATTAAATTAAATTGCATGCTCGTCGAAAGATCACTAAAAGGTCTTTTCAATCAATTTGGTTTGAACTCAATTGAACAAATATGTTATAGTGGTGATTTATTTATTTTTATTTTGAAAATTAGTAAATCTTATGAATAATCATAAAACAAGTAAATTTTAGAAACATCAAAGATAAAAATCATATTAGCGCTCTATAACTGCTATTTGCGTTCCATAACCAAATTATGTTTGCTATGGAGCATCTAATTTGTATAAATCACGGAAATTTGTATCAATCGGGCATTAATTTGTCCGTGTCTATGAAAAATGTGTTTGTATATGTATATGTATATGTTCTCTGTGTTAAATTAGAGTGGCGAGCGAGATTGGGAGAGAGAAGAGAGAAGCGAGCGAGAGAGGGTAGAGAGTGGAGAGAGGTGAATTGTATATGTATATCGGTTAGATAATTGTGTATATGTAACTACTATGTATATGTATCAATGATTGTGTTTGTATATCTGCATAAAATTTATTTTTTTATACAATTGAATCGAATTAAAATATTTGTATTTGTATATCAAATCTCTCTCTCTCACTTTATAAAACACAAATTATACATTGTATTTTGTATTTGTGTTTGTATAAAGCGAGAGAGAGAGAGTGTGAGAAAGACAAAAGAAAACTGGACAGGAGAAGATTTGTATTTATATAATTATAAGTGTATAGGACGGAGAGATATGTATTTGTATTTGTATATACAGTCTCTCTCGCTTTATACAAACATAAACACATATGTATGTGAGGGAGAGATGACTGAAAAAGAGGAGAGTAGCGAGCGAGATTCCAGAGAGAGGGGAGAGAGGCGAATGACAAGAAGTTTGTTGCGAATTGAAATTAAATGAAACTGTAGCTATAAAATTTATTTTAAATTAATAATTTGCTATATAATACACAATTTTCTCTAAAACTGGACAATTCTCTATATACGGAAAATGGTGGGTCGTGCGTGTCAAGGTTCATATGGATGTTCTGATTAAGATAGGTATAACTTTACTTTTAATACTTTTTTATCCTTAATAAAATTATTCATAGTCATGTAAATATTCAAAAATTATGTTAAATCACAAATTTTATAAATCTTCATTTTTATTAAAAACTTGGGAAAACGATTCGAAATATATTTGAACATTGACTGAAATTGATGTAACAATCTCAAACTTTGGGCAGGACCTATTAACCCCTGCACTATTTAATAGTGTATTTTAAAGATATATAAGTGTTCACGTGGACATCATAAATATTGCATCATTATAAATAGTAACTTGCCCACGTGAACATATATATATCTTTAAAATACACTTTTAAATAGTGCAGGAGGTAATAGGTCATGCCCAAAGTTTGGGATTGTTACAACAATTTAAGTCAAAGTTCAAATATATTTCAGATTTTTTTCCCTAAAAACTTTGTTTGTCCATTGTCACAGAAATTGATACGGAAGAAATATTAATATTGTTGAAAACCATTGGGTTTGGTATAACACATTACATATGTAGTACGCGCTATATATGAACATTAAGTAGCGGAGTGACCTTTACTCTGTCGGTTAGATTTTACGTGACTCTATTATATATTAATTATTATACTATACATTAATTTTTTTTAAATGAATAAAGACTTAAAATTTGTTATTTTAAAATGACACATGAAATAAAATCGAATCGATACATAAGTATGAATCAACTAGTGTACAAACTTATGATCATGAATTGGACAAGACGACACATTCACTCATATTTCATGGAGAAGAATAAGCACAAATGGATATAAATAGACGCAACACTAAATTAGATGTAACATAGAAATAAAAATAGATGGACACAAAATTTAATTATATATATAATATAGAAATAAAAACAGAGATGGCACAACAGTAAATTAGATATAAAATAAAAATAGAAATAAATGGACTCAACATTGAATAAGATATAACATAGAAATAGAAATGAAAACAAAGCTGGATCGATAGAATATTGAATTAGATATCTCATATAAAGAGGAACAAATGGACAAAACATTGAATTATAATATTACACGTAACATAAAATGGAAATAAAATAGATGTACACGATATTTAATCAGATCTAATGTAGAAATAAAAATAATTAACGATAACACACTCTGTAAAAAATAATAGAATTTAAATTTAATTTCATGTTTGTCGAAAGATCATTAAAAGGTCTTTTCAATCGATTTGGTTTGAACTCAATTGAACAATTATGTTATAGTTTTGGAAAATATAGAATAATTAATCATACTTGGCTTATTTTGATTGAAAATAAAATAAAATTTGGAAATAACGAAACTTAGTGACAAATTTTAACAACCAACTCAAGAACATTGGGTCACCCCTCCTTACAAAGAACGAAAGGTAGTTTAAGTTTGATAAAAAAAACTTTTACTTTTCTTTCGAGGAGTAACTTACATAAATCTCATTAGTTTAGTAGCAAATTACTTAGATACACGCTAATTTATAATATTACGAATCATGCTAGATTGTGGTGCATCTAGATACGTCCAAATACAAGATCTCGGGATACATGAGGTCAAAATTAGGTGTAATTTGTTTTATATACATTGTATCATATAGAATTAGCATGTATCTGAGATAGATAGACAAATTTCGCTCGTCTCCCTCCCATCTCGCTCACCTCCCTCATATCTCGCTCGTGTATCTGGTGTCGCAGATACATGTGAATCAAACGAGATACATGTATATAATGTGTATCTAGTGTTATTTTCATGTATCTGACTTGACATCTGATATGAAATTATTAAAATAGTAAGATAAAATGTAATTATTTTAAATTATAGGAAGAAATAGTAAATATTGTAGGAATGTTTGTGTTATTAGATAGTTTCTTATTTTATTTTATAGTATTACTTTTAACGAGTAAATATGTAAATCTTATTTTGAAAATTCAAAAGATTCTATATCAAAATATATGATAAAATTTAAGAAGTTTGAATCAGAAAAAGTAAAAAATATTAGTAAATTGGAACAGCCGGAGTTCTTAGTTCTCTCTTGGTAATTCCCCTTCCACTTATTATTAATTCATCGGTAAATTATGCAAAGTGGCCATTTGGCCTTTTGCTTTATTAAAGAAAAAATTGTCCCAATTTTTAAAATTATTGAAATTGATCAAATTTTTTTTTTTCCTTTCAATTTCGTCATTAATAGCTTTTTCTTCCTCATTTTTCCTTTCATCCTCTTCCTCCTCCTCCTCCTTCGTCGTCGTCGTCTTCTCCTATTTTATTTTATTTTAAAATTGATATATTGAAAATGTAAATTGTTTCGAACAAATTATATATCAAAAGATTTAAAATATCAAGAGAATTTCATATCAAAATTTTGAGACTGTTTAGAAGTGATTTTGAGAAAATTATCATCTTCTGCTTCGTCATTCCTTTTTGTCTTCTCCTATTTATTTATTTTTTAAAAAGAATCGACGTACCGAAAACATGAATCGTTTCACATGCATATATATTAAAAGACTTGAAATATCTAGAGGATTTCATATCTAAATTTTAAGACAATCTAGTGGTGATTCTGAATTGATCGAGATTGTATAGTCAGTGTATACTTCATGTATAGTAATGTATATTTAATGTATAATTAAGATATATTCAGTTTTTTTTGAGTATATCATATGTATCTTAAATTCATAAATTGATTAACATGATGATGATGAATGATGATGAATGATGATGAAGGGGAGGAGGAGGCAAAGTTAAGGAGTTTATTGTTGTTGACTACAAATACTCAAATCTTTTTATTTTATAGGCAAATATAAATAGTTGTGGAAAATAAAAAGCTTTTGGTCTTTCATCTCCCATTTACTTAAATGTATATTAATTTAATAAATGTTTTAAAGGGAGGTAATTAATTAGATAATACATTTAAACACTTTCAATTTTTAAAAACAAAAATAAAACAGAAAACAAAAATAAAATGTCAAAAATAAAAAATAAATAGAAATACTGAATATATATATACACACACACTAGTTTCACCCAAACTAATACACTCAAGTTTTCAACCTTTATTAAAAAGAAGAAAATCTTAAGAATGTTATAGTGATGATGATTAAAAGAATTAATGAAGTACTAATAGTAACTTTGTAAATAGAAGAAAAGCAGCTTGATAAGTGTTTTTTCAAAAAGAAAAAAAAGAAGAAGAAGAAGACTTTACCTAAAAGCTTAAAAATTGATCTAAAAAGAAGATTCTTGAAACAAATTAAAGCAGAAATAGTGGGTAAAGAACATATCACATGTATTAGCATTAAAGATATGTGAAAACTCAAAAGTATAGCAACATATCGTTATGATGTTTGAGAAGAATGAGGTGTACGTGCATGTAAATTTTATTTTTATTTTTATGAAATAAAAATATTATTTTTGATTGACCCTCAATTTTTCAGAACATGATTTGACTTCAAAACTCATCGTAGGTAATACTTTTGTATAATTCAATAACTAAGATTTTTTTTAAGAAAATGAGATTTAAAAAAAATATTAATGTTATTAATTTTATTCGCATAATAGAGTCAATCATAAAACATAATAGTAAATGTCCAACAGCATCCAACACAAACAAGTACATTAATAATATTCTTGAAATATTATTCCTTATTAAATCCTTCAAGAAGACTCAATTAAAAATTATCCAACCAATGTAACCAATTATTATTTTTTTAAAAATATTCGATTCAATTCAATTCTAAAATTAGGTCGAATATGAGTAATTTCAAATTTTCGGGTCAACATTTATGTCAAATATGAATAATTTCAGGTCAAATTTGACAATAGTTTGAGCTTACTTTAATTTAAATTAGGTAAAAAAAAATTGAGCAACTTACAAAAAAAACTATATTTATAGGGTTAATGAATACCAATAGCTATAAGTATGCTATTTACAATAAATGACTACAATTTATATCACTTTTTCGCTGTATTTTTGTATAGTTTTTTACTTTTTTTATTTATACATTAATACATCTTTAAGTACAACAAACTAAAAAAGGAATTGACTCTAAATATAACCCACTATCCTTACATTACGTCCATACAATGAGCAACTTCCCATAATTAACTTTATAACTTAAAATTACTCATTTAAAGACATATTATATCATATTCTTTATCAGTTTAACAAAAAATGTGATACATCATACTCAATTTTCTTGTTGTCTCCATAATTATTATTCTGGCGTCGTGAAGGTATTAATAAAAAAAATTTGTTAATTCAAGTTATTGTATGTAAGCAAATTGTTGAATTTGTGAATGAAGGTTAAGTATTTCGATTTTGAATTAGGTGAACTACATGGCAAAAGATACACTAGTTGTTAAACAAAAAATGAATACACCAATATAGAATACAATGAATACGTTGTTGTTAAACACAAAAATGAATACGTTGGATACAACTATACTTGTATTCCCTAATCAACTTTTTATCTTGGATATAGTACTTATCTATCTAGATATAACTGTATTCGCAAATTAACATTTCAACTTGTGCTTATATAACAATACAAGTATCTATGTATATAAATATGGATACATTTCAACACTGTTGTTAAGCAAAAATATGGATACATTAGACAAACGAGCAAAAAAGATACAATTTGTGGGTATAAAACTGTATAAATATGGATACATTAGACACATGAGCAAAAATATATACAATTTGTGGGTATCAAACTGTATAAGTATTCTTGTAAATAAAATTTTGAAAAGGCCAACAATATTGTATTGATGTATCCAACTATACTTGAATTCCCTAATCAACTTTTTAAATTTGACATAGTACTTATGTATTCAAATATAATTGCATTCACAGATCAACAATTCAACTTGTGGTTATATAATAATACAAATGTCTATGTATATAAGTATTCTACTATATACAAAATTGACAATCAAAGAACCCTTAATCTCTTTTTTGTTCATGTTCTTCTTGTACTCATTTTTTAACAACTATATACATACGAAATCAAATTTTCTAACAATTTCAATACAAGAGGACAATCCATAATATAATGACAATGGCACACAATACATGTGTTGAGATATATAAGTAAATGACATTAAACTAAAAAAAATAAAGCATACAAATCTCAATTTCATTTTCCTCTTGTTCCTGCTCGACTGCTCTTTTTTCAGACCCACTTGAATCACAAGATTAGTTTTCACTTTTGAACCTTTTTTCCTCTTTACTAATTTTGCATGTTCGATTTCTTCAAGCAGATTTAAGGGTATATGGTCATTAACCTTTTTTGTTCTTCTTTTGTTCTCCATTGCAGCAATAGAGCCTGAAATTTTGACTTGTTGTTGAGTAATACACAAATCAAAAGAAGGTAGTTCATCCAACAATTTGTCAAATAAATGTATATCTCTCGTAACCCTCCTCGGAGTATCAATTTCAGCCATTGAAATGGATAAACAAATTCTTGAATCAAAATCCTATGAAAATAGAAGAAAGTGTAGATGTGTAGATATATAATGTTCATAAAAATGAGATAAATATGCAATTAGAAGATATCTGATGGATACAAAATCACAAAAATCGCTCCTGCAGTGATGTAATGGATCTTGAATTTGAATGAATTTGGGGGAAAAAAATCAGAAAGTATGTGATGTATGAATATTGATGAAAGAGAAAAATTTGATGATGGTAAACATGGGAAAAGATCACAAATGTGTCTGCCATAATTAATTAGGCATTCAATAATTACTTTCCTATTTAATATTTATTTATTATATTAATTATATATAAAAAAATTTATTTATTTGTACATATTTAACTTTGCTATTTATAGTCTAATTATATCCATATAACATGAAAAAAAAAATGTAGTTATTTTTCTTGAATATATATGAATGTTTGCCATATTCTGAAGTTTTTCCATAAAATCTTATAATTGTGGTTCGTGTTTTTCTTTAACAAGAAGTTTTCCACATAAAAGTTTGTGTTAATTTACTTTTAACACTCATCTTCTTACATAATTAATAAAAGAATTTGATTCGTCGCACCAAACTAACATCTTTGATCTCCAATATTATTCCTTTGTTCTTTTTTTTTCTTTTGGTTTTACTCTACACAAACTGTAGTTTTTTCAACTGGTTAACTTAAAGCATTCCTACTTTATTCTCTCAATGAAGAGAAATGTTATATTTTTTTGTTTTGATTTATTCGTCTGACTTTAACCTAGCATAAAGACTTAGATTAAAAATATATTAAATATACTAAAATGCTTTTTAATTTCGTGATTTTAAATATATCGTGTAAAAAGTTAGAATTCTTTAGTTTTTATTGTACATGACTTGTTTTCAAGGGTGTATATTAATACTTATTTCCGGAGGTTTAGGCTACCGTCTCCTTCTAATTGTTCTCTGTATAAATCAATCTTGGATGAAATAAAAGGCTTGCTCCATTGAAGGCGTAAAATTTACATTAAAAAAAAATTAAAAAAATTAGAAGTTGCTAAAAAATGTAAGTTAGACAAATTAAAACAAAGAGTAATATGCTAAAAGATTCCATGTTAAATACACAACTAAATGTTATGTAGATTACATCTTGATCCAATTTAATGTAATGATCGGTTCGATTTTAACTTAATCCGTCCATTTATCACTCCTAACTCACGAGTCACGACCAAATTAAATTTCAGCTAAGTTTGACATACGCAAATTAAGTTTAGTGTTGCAAGTGAGCTCCTTAATATGAATATTATAAATTGTATGTCATGGTAAAATAGTTTATCTTATACATACGGTGTGAGTTTTCAATAAAAGGAATACAAATGAACATCATCGAGCACAGCACTTATCGGGTAGCGGTCATGACTCGTTCAGAAAACGAGTCTTAACATCTGCAATGAAAACTTAGTAAGCGTTTCGTCATATTTTATTGTGAAATTTTAAAATAAAATAGTTTTTAGTTTCAAAATGAAAAAATAATATTTGAAAAATTAATTCAACTCCAAAAAAAAAAAAAAGTTAAAAAAATCATGACAAATGCCCCTTAATTATGTCAGTTCATGTAGAATCAACTCGTTAAATTCCTTTTGAGCTCAGTTGAAATTATTGAAGTGCCTAAGTCAAAAATCGTGTCCACTTTAGATATATGTCAATGATTCCGCCTTAATTTAATTACTAATAATACCTAATTATATTTGTAATGAACTACAATGAAAAACATGATATGCATGTATATAGTGGCCCATGTTTTTTTACTAGCATCTCAATTTTCAGAGCTAATAATGTCTATATAAAGGCTACAACTTCTGAATATTTTTTCGCCATCAAACATTCTTCTTACAATTCATTGATATATCAAAGAAGAAATATGGGTTTCAAAGGCAAGCTGGTTGCTTCGATGGAGATTAAGTGTGGAGGACACTTGTTTCATGATCTTTATCAGATTAACGCTCATCATGTATCTAACATAAGTCCTGATAAAGTCCACCATTTTAATATTCACGAAGGTGATCAAGATCTAAAAGTTGGTTCAATAATTGGCTGGAAATATAATCATGGTAAAATTCCCAACACAATATTTTTCTCGATTATTTAAGATTGTTTTTTTTCTTTTTTTTAGTTAAAGAGGATTCTTGGAGAAATAATAAATTTGTTTTTGTCTGACTTATAGCCTATAGGTCATGGATTTGATCTTTAGAAGCAACCACTACTATTCGCAGTAGCGGACCCAAAATTATTATTCAGGGGTGTCAATAGTTGTAAAAAATGCAAGAATGAGGCTTGTATGACTAGAACTCACGACCTCAAGGATGTTTTACAGCACCTTAACCACTAAACTAAACATTTAATCAAGAGGTGTCAATACCTACATATATATTTACTAAATCAAAATTTGACATCTATATACAGTGTAATTTTCCGACAAAGGGGTGTCGCTTGACACCCCTTTAGTAAAGGTAGGTACGCCCCTGACTATTCGTATTGGGACAAACGGTCTACGTAATACCCCTTGGTCAAGCTTTATTATTTGTTTGGCCAAGCTTTTAGGAAATAAAAATGCTTCTATTTTTTTCTTTTCAAAAAGAAAATATTTTAGAATAGTGAGGATTAAGATAACAGATTAGTCAACAACTTTAGTCGATAACTTTAAGTGTAGATTTACTTTCTCGTGGGAGAGGCAGCTTTTAGAAAATAAAAAATGTTTGGGATAATTTCAGAGACATTCCGGTTTGGCTTAATAAGATTAATCTCTCTTGTGATTTAGGATATTATATTCACCTCCCTTATTCTAATATTTTTGTAAGGAAACTAATTTAAATGATAAATTATCCGTAATATCCCGAAATTACCCTTATTTGCCATCTTTTATTATATTCTACTTTTAAAATATAAATCTCCTCTCAAAGTTTTTAAAACGGAAGAAAAATTCAAGCAACAATCATCTTTGTGTGTAGCAAATCAATGTAATTCCTGCATAAAACATTCTTTCTTTTTTTTAACTTTTGCTAATAAGAAATAATGATTAAAATATAAATTTCATGTCCTCATATTGATTCATAAGCTATTGTAGCTTTTCCAAACACAAAATTAACGTAAACTCCACCTCAAAATTTAAGAGTTTGATTGTTATTCTATTTTTTTATTTTTTATTTTGGAAATATATGTTCACTTAAAGTTTAAAGGGTAAAATTTGTTACTTCAACTGCTGCAATTTGCAGATATGGCCTAGCTAACAACTACACATGCCAGGGAGTTTGATATTATATCTTAGTATCAAGTAATCACTTATCATTCCTTATAATCATCTTTCAGTTTGAAATAAAATTGAGAAGTGTTTATATTTAAGAACCTAAATTTCTAATAAAATGCGGCTAATAAGGGTAGTTTCGGGAAATTATGGAGAATAAATCATTTAAAATAGTTTCGTTACAAAAATATCACAATAAGGGAGATGAATGTAATTCTCAAACCACAAAGGAGGTTATTGTTATATAGTCGAACCTGAGGGAGGTCTCTGAAATTATCCCAAAATGTTTTTTTCTTTTCTTTTCAAAAAGTAATTATTCTTTTAGAATATTAAACATAATTAGAATAGAAAGTTAATCTGTAATTTTAAGTGTTGATTTACTTTCCTGTGGGAGAGGCATAATGATAGTTTAGAATACCTTACCTGCACCCAGGGAAGTCTTAATCTCTAGGCCACTAAAGTCATCGCTTGGGGCCCATATTTTTGGGGGGTCCATCTTTAAAAATATTACTTATAAATGTTATTTTTTTTTAAAAAAAAATTATATGTATTCTGAGCTAGTGATATGATTTCTACTCAGGAAATTGCATATGAAACAAATATAGAATCTGAATTTAGTAAGAAACAATTTGTCGAAAATATTGATAACGAAATCACAATATATATGTGTAGCAGATGAAGCTATTTTTTCACTTCAAAATAGATTTGAACCAATTGAAGCATATGGAAATATTTTTGGTTTCTTATTTAGTGGTAAATTGAGATCATTAGACGATGAGAATATTTTGAAAAACATTGTCTTAACCTTGAACTTTCTTAACACATAATAATTATTCTGCTATTGATGGTTTAGATTTATTTTTTGAGTTAGCAGTGTTAAGAGAAATAATACAAGTAGAAGATAATGATCTAATAAAAATATTCAATCAAATTAAAAACTTGATTCTTTTCCAAATATACATATTGCTTATAGAATAATGTTAGCAGTTCCTCTAACCTTGCCTCGGCCGAAAGAAGTTTTTCGAAACTAAATTGATTAAATATTATTTAAGATGAACAATTTCTCAAGAGAAATTGAATGGATTAGCTATATTATCAATTGAAAAGGAATTATTAAAACAAATCGATTATAGAACAGTAACTAATGATTTTGCATCTAAAAAGATAGAAAAGTACACTTTAAATAAAAGTATATGTGATGAAAAAAATGAAATATTAAGGGCCCACCCTTAAGTTTCGCTTTAGGCCCCAAATCTTTTTGAGTCAGCTCTGCGTGCACCTTCTTTTCATAATAGTATTATCATTTTATTCTTAGATTTTTATTATTACATGTTAATTTTTTCTTTGCTATAGCTATATTGTATTGTCTTTATTATTTCAAATAAAAATGGGTGTCCCAAAAAAAAACTAAAATAAATGTCAGAAGTGGGATTTGAACCCACGCCCTCTTACGAAGACCAGAACTTGAGTCTGGCGCCTTAGACCACTCGGCCATCCTGACTTGATGTTGAGAATTCACTCGAATTAATGTTTTCTTTATAAAATAACAGGATAAATAGGATCCACATTAAAATTCTTTTTAAGCTGATTAAACAAACACAATTACTTTTAAAAATACTTTTGTAAAATACTAATTGAAAAAATGCACTTTTCATATAAAGTAATTTAAAAAATTTAGGCAATTAGTAATATGGTTTATCCTTGAATACTTTTGACAAAAAAAAATAATTTTTAAAATAAGCGAATTTTAAAAATTTGATCAAACATGTTATTAGTTATATAATTCAAGTAACACATGATTATTTGCCATCCTAACATTAACAGATCTGTTGAGATTTTTAAAGATAAATACAATTCTGAAAAAAGTTGAGCAAATCTTTGTGAGCTTGAGATAATTTGCAAAAAGGAAAAGTTATCTTGTTCTTTTTTTTAAAAAAAAAATTGAATCAATTAAACAATATCATATATATTGAGACGGAAGAAATGTCTTTTAGACAATTGAGATAGGATTAACACATTTCTATTTTCGTAACTCTTTTTTAAATGATTACAGATGGAAAAGTTAAGGTTACTAAGCAACTGATTGAAGCCGTTGACGATGAGAAAAAAACAATTACTTGGAAAGTGTTAGAGGGAGATACGTTGGAATTGTACAATTCCTTCGCTATTACTGCATCCTTTGAAGATAATTGGGCAACGTGGACACTAGTGTACGAGAAGAAAACTGAAGACACACCAGAACCTATTACTCTCTTGAGTCTTATGATCGATATCACTAGAGATTTGGAAAGTCATCTCCACAATAATTAAAGGATCATCGAAGTTTGGAAATCTCATCTGAAATACCTCGATGCATCGTTCCGATTATGATATATCTATTTACTTTGTCTTTGTGATGATTAATAAAAATTATTGGTTTGTCTAATTTGTGAAATAAATAGTATTGTATGGAAGTATTTCTAATTATAATTAGGTCAAGATTTTATGTACTGATGCAAGTTTCAAATTTACCTCTAGAGTGCCAAATTGTATCAATGTGTGTTTGTACTCATTCCCGTTTATAATATAAAAAAGTAAAAATAATAAATTGTAATTAGCTACTTGTCTTCCTGAAACATTATAATTAACGGAAAAGGGCCTAAAATATCCTCAAAGTATTGGAAATGGTACAAAACTACTCCTCATCCACCTATTGGCTCCAAAATACCCTTGTCATCCACCTTTGGGTCCAAATTTGACCACTTTTTTAACGAATATTCACTTAAATTATTATTTTTTAAAATGTAGCTCTCAACCATTGATTATTTTAATTAATTAATAAGTATAATTTATAAAACCCCTCATTACTAATTAAACTCGTCCCAATTAATACACTCGCCCCAAATTATAATTACCCACCAATTAAACATAACCCTTTAACCCTTAATTCGTTCCCAACACCTCTATGGAATCATTGCTTAATTACTCAATTATATGTCTCTTCTCTATATATTTTTAGCTATATTAGATTTGACTTATATTTATGTTCATTTCTCTCATCAAAGTAAGGCTGATTAGGTTGTTAGAACAAAATATTAAGTCAAATCTCTTGTCTTGTATTTCAAACTCTTAATCAATCATTTGTCACAAAACTGCAGAATTCATCAACATGTAATGTTGTAAAACAAGAAAAATTGTTGATTGTCATTTCCTACTTCCATTCAGTACTAACTCAAAGTGCTACATTTTCGAAATTTGCACACATGGAAACATTACTATAACTCAATGTTACAATGCGATATAAGAAGGTAATTTCTTTATGCAACATTGACCTCAATCAATCCACAACAAGGAAAATCAATAATTAACAGGTGTTGGGAACGAAGGGCGAAGAGTTTTGTTTAATAGGTGGGCAATTATGATTTGGACGACTGTATTAATTGGGACGAGTTTAATTAGTAATGAGGGAGTTTATAAATTATACTTATTAATTAATTAAAATAATCAATGGTTGAGCGCTACGTATTTTTAAAAATAATTAAATAATTTAAATGAATATTCGTTAAAAAAGTGGTCAAATTTGGACCCAAAGGTGGATGACAATGGTATTTTGGAGCCAATAGGTGGATGACAAGGGTATTTTGGAGCCAATAGGTGGATGAGGGGTATACCATTTCCAATACTTCGAGGGTATTTTAGGCCCTTTTCCGGATAATTAATTAGCTATCAATATACACCCTAGCGGTGCACAAAACCGAATCGAAAATCTAACCAAACCGCAAATCGAGTCAAATCGAAAAAGACCCGACTAGTGGTTTGATTTGACTTGGTTTGGTATTAAAAAAAAACCCGACTACATTTGGGTTGGGTTGGTTTTAACTAAAAAAAAAACAACCCGAGACCAAACCAGCCCGACATTATATATATAATTTTAAAATTTAATTTTATACATAAAAATATTTACTTTGATATAATGTTTAAATATTTCTTATACTTTTCATAGTTTTTATCTTTTTAATATATTATTTCAAATTTGAAACTTAGAATTCTGAATGGTCCAATAAAGATGTCCACAGATGTTGGTAATTATAATAAAGCTTAAATCAAAATCAAACTAATACTAATGCAAAAATAAAATCAATTCAATACTAAGAATGACAATAATATTGAATATTTGTTCTTTAGTTTTACATTGGTTTAGACAATTAAAATACATAATCTAATTTTAATTTCCTTTAATATTTAGTCATGTAACTAATACTTATTGAACTTATTTTAGCATGATTTAGTACTTTTAATTATGATCATTTTACTTATGACTTGTTAATTTGCAATATTTGTTTTACGCGATCTCATTATTATTATTTTTGTTGGATATTTTGGTGTCATTAATCATATCATATTTTGTGTTATTTTTTTAAGAAACACCTTAGATAGTTGTATTTTGGTAGGACTAAAGAAATATTTGAAGTACAAATAAATTATATGTTTGTATGAATACTTTACCAGAAAAATTCGAAACAGCCCGAAAAAACCCGAGGTTGAAAAACCCAAGTTTTATTGGTTTTGTTTGGTTTATAAATTTAAAAATCCGACACAAATGGTTTGGTTTGATATTTGTAATACCCGAACCAACCCGGCCAGGACACCCCTAATACACCCCCTCTTATTGATGTACTTAATCTTGATTTGTATTTGAATTCAAGGGTTTTTGAGCTTATACATGAATTTGGTAGTCTTGATCTTGAATGCCTGAATTCTTAAACTTGTAGAGAAATTTGTGACTCTGGATCCACGAGCTTTCTATAGCTTCTTGTCAGAATTCTGGTGTTTTTTTTTTCTAAATTATCAGGACCCCTATTTATAGTTGTAGGATGGTGGAGTTATGATGAGAACATGCTTCCGTTTGACCAATCAGATTTAAGTATCTAATACATAACTTACATATCGTTTGTTATGTATCATGTGAAGGAGCAATGTATCTGCGAGTTCTAAAAATTGGAAATTATGGTAATTTAAAAAACTTTCAGGATAGAATGTAATTAGCACCCAAATTATTGAGATTTCTTTACTTTATACTTAATTAAATTCATATTTATTAGGCTTAAATAAATAATCTATTATATTAATCCATAATATTTATTTAAATTAATACATCTTGAATTTAATAAACTAATTAACATTCGATAAGTGAACACAACATAATAACTACTTCCAATACTATCAAACTTCTTTTCATATTTATTTAGGGTAAGCTATAAAAAGAGGAGAATGCAACGTTAAAGATGAACCAATTTAATGTTGATGGTTTATATATTTATTTATATATAAGCTTCATGATATATATATATATATATATATATATATATATATATATATATATATATATATATATATATATATATATATATATATATATATATATATATATATATATTATTTTCTTTTATATAACCTTTAAAAAGGACATTGATCTTAATTACTTGAAGGTGGCAATTTTGTCACCTCACAAAGAGGACCCCCTATTAATAACGAGATGAAGAAAGTGGATATTTTTTTAATTAAATATAAGCTTCATGATATATATTTAATATATTATTTTATTTTATTTAAGCTTTAAAAAGGACATTGATCTTAACTACTTGAAGGTGGCAATTTTATCACCTCACAAAGAGGACCCCCCCTATAAATAACGAGATGAAGAAAGTAGATATAATTAATTGGGAAAATTTTCAAAACAGCAATATTTTATCTTTTAGTGGGATTCCTTAGCAACAGTTTCATTATTTATTAAAAATGTCATTATTTTAGTTTGTAAATGGATTAGTTATGTATTTATTTTATTTTGATTAATTTGAAAGAATACAAAAATTAATAACATAAAAGAGAAAATCATGGAACGAAAAAAATTCAAAAAAGGTAAAAAAAATAAATAAATACAAATCAGTTACCTTTTGAAAAAATTATAAATCTCCTTCTTTATGTCGAGGCTTTTTTTTCTTTCTTCCTTAAGAACATCAATTTTTTTTTAAAAATAATTTAGTTTGTCTTCCGAATCATTCATCTTTTAACTTTCAAAGATTCTTCAAGTTGAATATGGCATATTTTTTAAAACGAAATTTTTCAAAATTGAGGACTATAAATTTGTTGCATCCCGTGAACAATCGAAAAACAACCAGGTATTTTTTTTCTTGTTTGGATGAAATATTTGCATATGTCGAGTATAAATTGTTGTTTTTTTTCCTGATTAAATCAGTGAAATCTTTGTATGTATTGGGATTTATAGCTTTTTACGGATGTTTTGTAATATAGGGATACAAGCATAACAATTCTGGACAGCGTACAACTATGGAGTAAAAAACATCAACTAATTAGTGGTTGTATACAGATTTTTGTTGACTTGGAGTGATTGCTGGATACAATTAAGTTGTATTCAAACTAAAATGTATTTATATCCCAGTTTGTTATATTATTATTATTTCACTGAAAATATTGTTTTCGAAAAACATAGAATAAGTTGTATTAAAATAATTGTATTTATATTACAATATCCAGTTTTGTTATTTTATTAGTATTTCACTTTAAAATTGTAGCAACTATTTTTCTAGCTCAATTTGTATTCCAAAAATAATTATGTATTTCAATATCATTTTGTATTTCAAACGCAAAATGAATACAAATAAGTTTGTATCCTTTCTTAATTCGTATTTATATATAATGATTAGATTATATTGGGATACAATCAGTAACATTTTTGTAATAAATAAAAGAAAAATATATTTGACAGTTATGTATACAATTTTGATCACTTGGACACAATTTTTAGTTTTCACTATGAAAGTAAAATATCAATTTTAAGTTTTAATTTGAATGGTAAAGTGAGCACATAAAATGCAAAAGTTGTTGGTATACAATTATGATGAAAACATAATAAAAAAAGAAAGTTTCAATTTTGGAGAACACCGATTATATCGAAGTTTGAGTTGGGAATTCTTCTTCCAAAGTTGTTTGTCAACGAAATTTTTATAATTTGTATTTCATTTGGCATACTTATTAGAATGAATACAAACTAATAAAGAAATACAAATGTCATTATACAAACCCAAACATGAAAATCATAATGAATACAAATACACATATATATTGGAATGAATACAATTTAGGAAAGGATATAAAATTCTAAAAAAAATACATTACACTGTGAAAAAAATAAATGAATACAAATATGATTCTTCAAGAACTACATATCAATTTGACATACAATTTAGCATCCATATTGAAATGAATCTCGTATTGTACATAGCCTTTGCCTCAACTGCAATAGCCGATTCAATCAAATGCCACAAAGTTCTATTGAAAGCAACTGCAGTAAGAATAACTTGGGGGAAACTGGTGGCACCTTTAATAGGGCTATTGAAATTGATCCCAGATCCCTTAGTGCCAATACCATGAAGAGATTCTAACCACCATTCATATGCTAGTAATCACGTCTTGGAAGAATTTCTGAAATATTAAAACGAAATTAGAAAAAAATTGTTTAAACGACTAAAAATCTGAAATACATAAATATTAGATGAATATGTAAACAAACTTGAATAAAAATCAAAAAAATTAACTGAAAATCCGTAATATTTACAATTCTAAATAAAACCATAGACGGTGATATTGAAAACAAATCAAAAGAAATCTAAATAACTAATCGATATTACCTTTACCAAATTCAAAATTTCTTGAATTAATCTCTAGATTTTGTTTACCAACCGATTAATCCACCAATTTTGTTGAAGAATCGAGCTTTGAATATCTTGTGTTTCAATGTGAGCAAAAAACTTGAAGAAAAAGAATCTAAGAACGTGAAAATTGGGGGAAAACAAAAACTTTAATTGCGAAACGTGAAAGGTGGGAAACGTCTAAGATGTGGGAAGATATTAATGGATAGTTTTGTATTTGTTTTTTATTTTTAATCTGTTATTGGTTAGAATTTGATCCAATTATGGACTCTTTTGATTAATAAAAGGAAATATAAATAATAAAATGTGAATACAAATTGTTTTTGAAAATATTGACATTCTGTCATTTTAAATAAATATTTTAAAGTGTTGTTGTTTTGACTAAATATGTTAGGTTTTATGACTATATAGCTAATTTTCCCTAATTAATTTCTTTTCCTAGTACTTCCTATGTCCCATTATTTATTGTTTTAGCTTTTTTCATGCTAATTAATAAAATAATAAATATTAAGTATAATTTATTGATTATTTTCCTATTTAATAAAGGTAGACTCATTTTTTTCTTTTAAATATTATGCATACCTTTTTAATTGTTTAAAGTCTAGTTGAAAATGAGTAATTTTCAATTTTTATTATTAAAATTTTAAAGCGATAATCATTTTAAGAATTTTATTTTGAATTAAAACGATAATTAAAATGAAACAGATGGAGTATCTACTTAGCCATGTTGGCCCATTGTGTGAGAGGGAGGATTGTGAATGAAGATATCACATTTTAGCTCAAATAGCCTTTCAGAATTATTTGAAGGAAATTTTATATGATATGTAATATATATTTACTATATATTATCCATTTATATTTTTAAAAATAATTCTTTATAACTACATTTTACTTTCTAGTATCTATCTTCTTTTTCTCTCTTCCAATTTCACTTGCCTCTCTCCTCCCTCTTTCGCTGCCACTTAGAGATAGGATTTTGAAACGTAAGGACTATAAAATTCAAGAAAATAAAGAAAGATATGTGTGTGGAAGAATAGTGTACTCTATTTTTTCAAAAAAAATAAAGAAGAAGAAGAAGAAAAATGATAGAATATAAGCTGAGAATATAAATTATCTACGTATATAATATTCGGATTTGGCTCCCCTCCATTACTCCTTCCCTCCATTTCGTCAAGTGCACCTCTAGATAAGAGACATGTGTCTTATTTAAAGTTTAAAGATCAAGATTATATTATATTAACAAATATCATAATCATAGTTAAGTCAATTAATTTTAAAAAATTAATTTCTAAATTTGGTAAAAGGTACAATATATTCCGTACACAATTTTATATTTATTAATATCATTAATTTCATCTTATAATTTTTATATTTAAATATTAAAATTGTTGAACATGAAACATTTATATTAATTGTGATAAATAATAATCTTCAAAAACATTTGCATTTAAAACAATATTTTATTTATTTTCACACAAAAAGAAGAAGATAAAAGAATATTTAAAAAAAACGTATATTTGTTTTTCCTTGAAACGTACAATTGCCACATTTTCTCCTTGGAATAATTTTGGTATCGTTTAATTTTAAAAAACTTTTGTCTTTTTATTTTTTAGTTTTGTTTCGTGTTCTTTTATTTTATGGTTTTTTTTTTCAACATTGATAATTCTTCACTTTTGTTTTTTGTTTCACATATAATATTTCAAGAATAAAGTTTACTTGTATTGAAAATTATTTAGTTGATTTTCACCTTAACTATCAAACAATTTAATATTTAAGTATAAAAATATAAGATGAAATTAATGATATTAATAAATATCAAATTTTGTATGGAATATATTGTAACTCTTACCAATTTTGGAAAGTAGTTTTCTAAAATTAGTTGACTTAACTATGATTATGATATTTGTTAAATAATATAATTTTGACATTTAAACTTTAAATAAGACACATGTCTTTCATCTAGAGGTGTACTTGACAAAATGGAGGGAAGGTGTAATGGAGGGAAGCCGGATCCATAATATTCCTATTACTCCCTCTGTCCACTTTTAATTGTCATGTTGTGCTTTTCGGAAGTGAATTTGACTAATTTTCAAAGTTCAATTAGATTACATTAATTCGATATTTTAAACAAAAAATTTTAATATTCAAAACCTATACGAAAAGTACTATTAATTCAAACTTTTTGTATATCAAAATGATGAAAAAATATATCGCAAAATGTTAATCAAAGTTATTATCATTTAACTCTAAAAAAAAGAAACTATGATAATTAAAAGTGGACGGAGATAGTATTTCTTTTAACATTATTTTCTCATGAAAATTGTGTACATATGGGTCCCACTAATTTATTAATGAATAGCATATGCATATTCATATCTTACGAGTGAGGAAGAAATCTCCTCCAATAAAACATGATCCAATATTTTTATTTGATCCGATAATTGATTCATGCCATGTGTCAACTCAAGCCACCTATACCTGAGAACGTCGATCGACATTGTTTTGATGAAAAGTTACACTAGATAATTAGATAAAAATATTTTTTTATGTATACGTATATATTATATTTACACTTTTTAATTTTTACGCAATTTTATTTCTTTATTTTGAATTGAAATTTAAGCTCTGTCAGTCTACCGTATTATTCATGCCATGTGCCTGACCTTTTATTTATAATTAATTGAATAGAGAAAAATCAGTTAAGTTTCCCCGCAAGGAAATTTACTAACACAATAATTTATAATTCATTTCGTATTATTCATGCCATGTGCCTGACCTTTTATTTATAATTAATTGAATAGAGAAAAATCAGTTATGTTTCCCCGCAAGGAAATTTACAAACACAATAATTTATAATTTATTTATAAATATTGTATTCAATCAAACATCGTTAAATAAATTGAGACATAGGCATACAATATCTGTCCCTATGAGTGGTCCAATTGGAATAATGGGTATTTTGCCAAGGAATGTACAATGAGTTGTCCACACAATCGAGAGTCTAAAGCCAAATTTTAAAAAGAGATTTTAATTTATTTTTGAAAAAAATGATCATCATGTAAAATATTATTGAAATTTTAGTTTTTTTTAGATGTGAACATTAATTTTTTATAATGATTTGTTATAACAATTTCATTTTGAAGAACGATTATTGTCATATTTATAGGTTATAAAGTAAGCATATTAATAATACAATTTTTAATTAAAAAAATATAATATAAATTTAGATTGTTCAAAATTTTAATAAGTTGATACAATAATATCAAATTAATGTTGTGTTACTTCAATATATTGACTGTTTTATTTAAAAATGATATTTGGACTGGTTTAAGAGCCGCCACTTAATTTTTAAGAAAAATCAAGAAAACTATTGTTTTCAAAAGACTAAAACAAAAATCTAATGAAAACTTAAAAGGGGTTCGGGGTTCTTATTAGCGTTTCGGGAAGGGATTTAAAGCACCCGAAATGCCCGCTAACATGCGGTTATCCGACAATTAATCATTTGGCTAATTGATTTTGAAATAGAGCATGCATACTTAAATTAATTAAGAAGTAAACCGTTTGATACTTTAAAAAGATCTTAAAGGAGAAAGTGGATATTAAAAATATTATTTAAGTACAACATTTTGCAAATTTTCTTGAAAAAGTCTAGTAGAAAAATGTTCGCTTAATTTTAAATAGTCAATTCAAAACGATTATCTTTTGGGGAGTTGAATTTTTAGAATCTTAAGATTAATTTTAGCAAATGAAACATATAATAACAATTAAAGAGATAAGGAAAGGAAGTTTGGGCCCAAGTCTGGATCTGTCCGCCTGGGCCAGTACTTGGGCCTATTTTCATTTTAGGCCAAAGGCCCAATTCTCGCCAACTTTTTGTACCTGTCCTAAATTCTAGCAGGATAATAACAAGTAAAATGACAAGGGCTTAGGCCCAATAATAACAAAATACAAAAATTTTATATAAAGAGTGGGCCGAAGGCCCAATCTTTTTAATTCTCCTCCGCTTTCACATCCTTCCACCTTCAAGACCTGTTCGTCGACTTTTATAGCTGGCTGACTCGAATAAAGGTTTGGGCCTCCGTGGCCCAAAAGGGAAATGTGAGGACAGAGTCCATGAGGACCCCAAACAAATTTCACATGCAACAAAATGATGAGAATTAGTAACCAATAGTAATATCTCAAAACTGTAGCGCTAGACGACAAGATCGTAACTTAGCCAAGCAAGCGAATAGCTAACAATAATCAAAGCCAAGCAAAACACAAATAGATGACCAATATACTAAAAGCAAGTCATGATGACCAGATTCCTCAACTTAGGCTAAAGCTTCCAACCGCCTTTCATTTTTTTTTCTTTTTATTTATCTATTTATTATTATTTTTTATTTGACAGATTGATGAGCAAGAGTAGCAAACAAACTGTAGACGACTCAAGATATAAAACAATGACTGCAACTAAGCATACTTACACAAGATAAGAGCAAACAAGAGGAAATTTATCCATATGACTAAACACATCCAGATTTCATAATTTTGCCACCAATAGTAAGCAGGGGACTAATAAAAACAAGAAAGCTTGATTCATTTTTGCAATGCTAACTCTGAAATGAAATGAACCATTTATGTTGACCCCGGGAGCAGCAAAACACGATAAGACAAAGTAGCATAAATAATAGCATAAAAAATAAGAAAATTTAATCATGCAATGTACACTAGCGGAGGTAAAGAATAAAACAAAAACTTCTTTCATTTATCAGATTGAGAGACCAAATCACCTATAGAAGATGATCTCGAACATCAAAACTGGATCACGACTTTACACTCAACACTACAAAATTACACAGTGGGATGGAAAGCACCAATAATGGCCGTCGATTCCTCTATCAAAACAACAACATCAAGAATTTTTTACAACGAATAACGAAACAACAACATTCGAATGACAAACAGATTACGCTACTGATTTACAGTCGGGAGTAAATCAAAGCTATCTAAAATTTCTAACATTTAAAGACTCGCGATGATCGAAAAGCTCGAGGAGAACCATAAGCATATAAAATCAACATCAAAACCCAAATGAATATGAGGCCATTTCAAGTAGACTTAAAACAGAAAAAGTCATTCTCACAACGAAAGAAACTACATCGGAACCAAGAAAATTAAAACCCGAACCATTTCGACATATCGCATATAGCACTTCATCTTTCTCAATTCGAAATAAGTGAGAGAAGGGTGGAAGAGCGAAAGGGAACGAACCTCTTTTAGGGCAGCAAATCTGGGACGAACGAGCAGGAGGCGATGAGCTTCCACCACCAAAATTGAGCCCGAACGATGATTCAAAGATTCTGGGCAGAAAAGAAAAATGAACCCAAACTGAAACTATTGTCCCTCTATTTTCGAGGTGTATTGTATATTCAAATATTTCTCCTCAAACTCTCCTTAGTATTTTGTCTAATAAAAATCCAACTCTTTTCCTACCCTTTTTTTTTTCAAAATCCCCTTTTTGATAGTGAACAACCAGATAGTATATATAGCAGGGGAATTAGGGCAAAACCGGGGGAAAAGGAATGAAAATTCGAATAAAAAAAGGGCTCATTCCCCATTCAAAATTCAAAAATCCTTTCACAATTAGGGAGAGACACATTTTCTTGCAATTTTCTCCCCATTCCGAAAGAGGAAAGGGGAGAAAACGTGTACCTCTTTCTTTACTGCTTCAACTGTACGAGTCGGAGAGGGACGTGAAGAAGAAGACAAAGGAAGCGCAGCGGACTGCTTTCCGTTTGCTTCCGTCTGTCTCCGTTTGGATTTTGTGAATGTTGGAGTAGGGAAATTGACGTTGTTTGCTGGAGTGTTGCTGTCGTTCTGGAGTTGTTGTTGAAGTCTAATTAGGACTAGGATTTTGGGCCGGGTCGGGGATTAATTGGTTGGGTCGGTGGAGGTGGGATCTAGACTGCTGAAGTGTTTTGTTAAGAATTAAGTTGGGCTGGGAATGGGTTACGTATGGATAGGCTGGGAATTTTAGGAGTTGGTTGGTTTTTTGCTGAAAATAAAGAATGGGTTGTCTATTTGGGCCAAAATTTGGTATTAAGAAGAATTAAAAGTGAAGTAAGAAAGAATGGGGTTGGATTGGAAACTAGGAATGCCTACATGCACGTGATTATGGCCAAAATGAAAATTATGAAGCTAGCCGAATCGAAATTAATTGGTTGTTCAACCAAAAACTAAATAAGACGAATTAGTATAAATTAAATAAAGAGCTTCTTAACTTCAACGAAATAAAATCGCAAACTAATTAATCTAAAATTATAATCACAACT
The DNA here is from genome assembly GCA_036553675.1 of Solanum okadae. Taxonomy (NCBI): domain Eukaryota; kingdom Viridiplantae; phylum Streptophyta; class Magnoliopsida; order Solanales; family Solanaceae; genus Solanum; species Solanum okadae. Next base: position 3,660,588 of record CM071681.1, read on the forward strand.
TAAACACGCTCCTCGAATTAACGAAATAAAATAATCAAGCTAATAGCTAAATAACATAAAATTATAAATACACTTTAAACTCAATTACTTCAATTGAAGATTTAATAAAAATCTTTTTGAGACGAATTTTGAATATTATTGAGATATACTAATTATATGCCTAATTACATAAAATATAAGTATTGTCTAAAGATTATAATAAGTGACAAAAGTTATTTAAAATAACCTACAGACTATATATATATATATATATATATATATATATATATATATATATTATTTTATTTTATTTTATTTAAAAAAAAATTAATTATCTTAAATCGTTTAAAATTAGAGAAGCTCGAGATTAATTATTATCGGGGAGGGTCAAAATTAGGTGTCAACAATGACGACTTGTTGCAATGCTCAAAATCTTTAAAAGACACCAGAAAAAAGTGGATCTTTTATAAACAGATAACATTAGATTTTGCGAAATTCAGAAAGTTTGGCCATTTGGCAGATTTCAAAATATTTAATAAATATAAGAGAATAAGAATAGTGAAAGAGAAAATGAATAAAACAAATATATACCCTAAATAATAACAGATGCACATATAAAAAAGAAGAAGAATGCCGCAATTACGTAAAATTGTTTTATTCCTCAATTCTCGTATTAAAAGGTAAAAATTATTGTACTTTCTCCAATAATTTTTCTTCAAATTTAATAATATATAGGATTTTCCTTAAATGTATATAGGTACCCTCCTCAAATTCAATATCTGAAATTATATATATATATATATATATATATATATATATATCCGTTTCAATACGAACCCCCTTCCCAGGTAAGACCTAGCTACCTAACATTTATGACATAAACACCTCTTCACTTCTCCACTTTTAAAAACACAGATATCCTCTCTAAAGTAATACATAGTAACACTTGGAACCTCAGTCTCCACTTACCATACCATATTCTGATTGGGCCTGATCATTCACAATTCAATCAGTAACGAGATATATAACTAGTAAACACGACATGGTAAAACACGCATATACATAATGCATAATTCAATTATCATTCAAGAGCACCATACTAATTCCCAACATCCATGACAGGTAGATATGAACATAGTAGTCACCAATGGTTCTCTCATGAACCACACCCAAATTGTTAGTGTGTCGGAACGTGACACCCGATCTAATATATGTACCGAAACGTGACACCAAATCCAATATATGTGTCGAAACATGACACCCGATCCAATATATGTGTCAGAACGTGACACTCGATCAAGTCAGCACAATCACAATCACATCCATAATGAACAATACTCAAATCATACAATCAAGTGACATGTTCATGACATGTAATTATTCATAATTAGTCATTCCCTTGAGTTCGGTTCACGTTTCTCTATTCTCATTCAGGGACACATAACATGAGACCAATAATAAGCCTGCACAACACCAAACTAGAATTTGAAACATCCTCTAGACCTATCACACATGACAAGGTTTCTTTCTACGGTGTCCATCTTACTTAACCATTGATAGTATATATATATTTAAAAAATCATTTATTTTTCGTACCCGTAGGCCTACGCATGAATTCTACAGTCAATTAACAATATACTAAACAGTGAACACGGATTTAAGGCTACTCTGTTAAATAAACCTAGCCTACTTAGGCACCAAGCAGCTGCACGGGATATGGCTCCAATCCTGGTTTCTGAACCTCGAGATGGTGGATTTGGCCGGAAATCTGTAAGCTATCATCAACCTCGCACTAGAAATCTCTTTCTCCTTCCTCCGCAAGCCTAGAGCAGCCTTTTGAGGGTTTCTGGGGTGATCCTTGCCTCTTTTTGGTATTTTGGGAAAAAGAAGAAAATAAGAATTTGCGTTATTTAAGTTCAACCCAGATCATCCCGCTCTAGCGCTCCCTGTCTCGCTAGGGCGCCGTCTCCCAAGCAGCATCTGCTCCGCTCTGGCGGGATGAAGGGCTCACTTCTCCTGACGTTTTTTCTTTCCTAAATAACTATGGTTTGGGTCGTTACAATATATACCAATTTACCCCTCGTTTGTCCCTGAACCACTAGCGAATGGATAAGCACCAACCCCTTTTGGGGTACTTCTAAACTAATGAGTCTTCCCGTTACGGAACCACGAAGGATAGTAGTTTCAAGGTTTTTAGCACGAAGGGGTCTTTACTCAAGAGATCAGCTAGGGAAATGAGGCAACACACAAGGAAAGGAGATGCGCCCAACTTACCTGGCCTGATCCCGCCCGAACGGAAGGATTATTGCTGAAGCGGGGCCGCTGTGGCGAGGGTCCTTTAACTGTGGCGGGCGATCGGGGTCAGTTTAGTATGGGAAAGGGAAATGGTTTCCCCATTTCCTCCTACTCTTATTCAAAATTCCCCAAAACTCTCTCAATCGCTTTGCTCCGATCGTCAATCTCAAGGTAATATTCTTGTTCCCCACTCTAATTACATCATTGCTTACTTAACTGCCATTGCATGACCCTAAACGATTGCTTAGAAAGGCCTTAGGGTAGTTTTCGAAAATGTGAAAATAGGTTGCTTGATTTGCTAGAAAAATGTACCATGGACATTTCCTTTACGTTCACAACGTCTCCAAAACATTCTGAGCGTAAGGATTTCAGGAAAATACGATCAAAACGTTGTCGAAATGGGTGGGGGAAGTTGAACAGTTTCTTGGAGAAACTCAAATTCGGGCATCATTTGGGGTGTATTTTGCTAGAATTCTTGCATAATTAGGTTCTAGGGTACTCTACATACACTGATCTGAGAAAATATCTACTTAAAATAAAGTTCTGGGCGAAGGGACGCCATTGTCGCGCCCTGGAGTTCACCCTAAATGAAGGTCGCTCTAGCGGCCTCTGTCCCGTTGTGGCGGGATTTCGTAGAACAATGGCCTCATTGTCACTTCAATATTATTTTTTTCTTTTCCTTAGTCTGATATTCACTAATTCCATGGAGTCCTTACGTGTACGTTTTCATAATTTTGCGAGCTTGTCTACTATGGCTGAAATTAACAAAGAAAACTTGTCTTTCGTTCGGTTTCCCGATGCTTCAAGTTGAGAGAGGCACCACGATCACCGAAATACTAAGTTCTTGTGCGAGAAAAGTTTTCACTTGTTGGGCTTTGCGGAGAAAGCCCCCCCCTGCCTTTCATGCCCGGCTAATAGAGTTTGGCTGGGGTCCACTAACAGAGGCTTTCCCTATTGTGCGCTTTGACTAGGTAAGAGAGTTTTATGTCCCCTAATGTTCGCTGGGATGATCCTCACCCTACCATCTGCATCCGATGAGTTTACATCCCCCTGAGCACTCAGTTCATCAATGAGGTGCTCGAGGTGCCAGAGGCACCTAATGCAGAGTACGAGGCCAAGTTGCGGGAGATGGATTTGGGTTGGCTGAAGGATACAATAGTTGAGGCTACGCGTCGGGACCGGGTTTACTTGGATACTACTGAGGGCATCACCAGTACTCACTGGTCACCAGATGCCACGAGGTGTCTACACTTGGTTTCCCGGAGGATCCGCCCGTCAGGCAATCATATCGACGTGACTTTTCCCTGAGCTCTAGTGGCCTGGTGACTTGTGCTATGCAGGGATCGAACTAAATGTAGGTGCTCAGGTCATTTCTGAGTAGAGGGTATTCTACAGGGGTAACAAGAAGGCATTCTTATTTCCTGGACTGGTAACGACAATGTGCAAGCGGGAAGGGGTGCCACTCTTGGACACCGATGAGGTACTTCCTATGGATCCCCTTTGTCACCCTCTTTTGATTAGGCAGGCTTCCACCTCCGAGAGTAAGATGAGGAAGACGGACTGGGCCAATAGCAGTCAAGCAGCTGTTGAGGCGGATGACGAAGAAGGGGACGATGATGAGGGTGACGACACTCTTTCTACCCAGTTCCATCCCCAACTATCAGGCGCTCGTGTGGAGGAGGACATGGCGGCCGTCCGGAGGAGATTGAGACGCTCTTATGCTAGTGCCTCGACTCCAGTTCCACCCTCCACTGCCCTCGAGGTTGAGATGCTCCGTTGCCAGTTGCGACATGAGAGGTAGAAGAGTATAGAGCGAGATCGTCTGATGACCCAAATGTGGAAGACCATTAAGGTCATCTTCTGTTTTGTTGCCCTCCAGAGGGAGCTTTCCCGACTCGAGCCGAGAGACTATCGGGAGTTCCCTTGGTTGAACGAGGCATGGTCTGGTGTGATTGCCCTGGAGGACCTAGAGTCCGCTAGCGACACTTTCCATTCCCAGGAATCTTGATTTGGTTTCGCCCCTCTTGGGCATGTAATGAACAATATTTCATTTTCTTTTTTGATTTCCTTACATTTTTGTAAGCACATGGATGTTGGTTTTTTCTATTTTCATATTCAATATTTAAATGATAGGTGGTATAACTTACTGTTCTTATTGCTGAGCACTGACCGGATTGCAGAACTTAGTCCATGCACGGTTCGGGGTCTATAGGCGAACTAGGGAAAAATAAGGGAGGTAGGGATGAGATTCTGTCTCGCCCTGTCCCGCTCTGGCGGGCTCGCCTTGGCGAGAATAATCCTGCACCAGCGGCTCTAACGAAAACAGTTTCTAGGACACAATGTCCTGGGGTCTTTCCTATTTTTTAAAGTTTTCATTGACTCCCAAAGTTATAACAAGTATCTAAGATAACCTCTCTTAGCTAAGATAGTCTTTGCTCCTCCCGAGTCAACTCAGCGATAGACACCCCCAAACCCCTTCCCAAAATCTCGACCCAATAGACACGCACCTCCCCAGATAATGCCTATTAATCACGTGGTTTATAATCAGTTGCAACACACCTCAAAGTAACCTTTCATACCAACAAATTCCTTTATTATGCAATAATAACCCTTTTTTACACAGTTCTCGACTAATCCTGAAATCGGGGTTTCCTTATAGTCACAAATTGTTCTTTTCCTTTACCCTGTTTATCATGATAAGTTCATGCACAACTAAAGTTACACTCCTTCACATAAGCATATCATAGCTCATATAATTTCAACATCTGGGCAAGTATACTGCACACATTCAAATCTAGACAGACAATAATGTGCACAAAATCACATCATAGTATCCCAACAAATATACATTACACACCAACAGTCATTTCAGACAATATATGCACACATTCACAATTTCAAGTTATAACTCACAGACAAGTCAAAATCATTGATTAGTTCACTCCATAGATGACCATTACTGACCATCCATGCATTTATACCGCCCCTAAGGCCAGATACCAATTGGAACCTTCTCAGTTCCAATTTACCTTGCTTGTGTCCCTTCAGTCGTGACTACAGCGTCCAGTTCACTTCTTTGAGATACAAATTGGAATCGGAAGATATCAATTGGACTCAACTCATACCACAAGCGATAACTCGCTCGAAAGGAGAGAAGAAATGTAACGATTTCCTAAAATGCTTCATAGCTTTGTGAAGATTAGGTTTGGACATCAAAAGACCAATCCGCAAGAGTCTATTCCACATTTGCTCTTGTATTAGGAGACCGGTAACCTGGGCTCTGATACCAATTTGTCATGACCCAATTTATCTGGGTGTGTGAGCACCTACTCTAACACCTAAGTAGGAGAACCGTCGATTCCCAAATAGTTAAAAACATGTGGAAGATTAACAAAACTGGAGACAAAATAACCTTCATGAGATTTTTACAAAATGAAGAGTTTTTCACGATTCAAGTTAAGACTTTTAAAGTAATTAACACCCCAGTAATCTAGTCTAAATAGGTACAAGAGCTTCTAAAATTTACAAGGCATGTAACATAATAATAAATGATGCAACTCCCACCACATGGAAGGAAAAATAGGAGCTGTTGGAAATTGTCTTCATCTTTACCTATGAAACATCACTAACTGTGCAACCAGACTATGCCATAAAGACATAGCAAGAATAGTATCGGTACAAACAACACTCACTGATAGGAATCGTCGGTCAATCTGATACCCACCACATAATATAAGGAAATCGACTAGCAGGAAACATGCAATAAAACTGTACACCCTTCAATCCTTATCCTCCTGCCTTTACCATTCCCGAACACCTTAAATCACACTAGTCTACTTGGCTTTAACCCCTTACTCGCTCCGCTCTTAATCATGACTTAGCCATTATATCTCATAGAGGAGACCCTAAATACAACCACTACCAATTTGATTAACCCCTCACGACATACCCTTATTTGCTCCACAGAACCACTCAACCCTTGACCCTATAGTACGTGCTATCAAGGCTCGCTAACCGTTTCAATACGAATCTCTTTCCAAGGTAAGACCTAGCTACCTAACATTTACGACACAAACACCTCTTCACTTTTCCACTTTTAAGAACACATACATCCTCTCTAAATTAATACATAGTAACACTTGGAACCTCAATCCCTACTTACCATACCACATCCCGATTGGGCCTGACCATTCACAATTCATTCAGTAACAAGATATATAACAAGTAAACACGACATGGCAAAACGCACATATACAAAATGCATAATTCAATTATCATTCAGGAGCACCATACTGATTCCCAACATCCATGACATGTAAATATGAACGTAGTAGTCACTAATAGTTCTCTCATGGAACCCACACCCAAATTGTTAGCGTGTCGGAACGTGACACCCGATCCAATATATATTTCAGAACGTGACACCCGATCCAATATATGTGTCGAAACGTGACATCTGATCCAATATATGTGTCGGAACGTGACACCCGATCCAGTCAGCACAATCACACCCATAATGAACAATACTCAAATCATACAATCAAGTGACAGGTTCATGGCATGTAATTATTCATAATTAGTCATTCCCTTGAGTTCAATTCACGTTTCTTTATTCTCATTCAGGTACACATAACATGGGACCAATAACAAGTCTGCACAACACCAAACTAGAAGTCGAAATATCCTCTAGACCTATTTCACAAGACAAAGTTTCCTTCTACGGCGTCCATCTTACTGAACAACTGATAGTGTGTGTATATATATATATATATATATATATATATATATATAATTATCCCTTTTTCCATACCCGTAGGACTATGCATGAATTCTACTGTCAATTAACAATATACCACATAGTGAACACGGATTTAAGGCTACTCAATTAAATAAACCTAGCCTACCTGGGCGCCAAGCAGCTGCACGGAATTATGGCTCTTATCCTGGTTTTCGAACCTCGAGATGGTGGATTTGGCCAAAAATTTGTAAGCTATCGTCAACCTTGCGCTACTCTTTCTCCTTCCCCCCAAGCCTAGGGAAGCCTTTTGAGGGTTTCTCGGGTGATCCTAACCTCTTTTTGGTGTTTTGGGAAAAATAAGAAAATAAGAATTCACATTATTTAAGTTTTGTCCCGACCATCCCGCTCTAGCTCTCTTTGTCTCACTGGGGCGTCGCCACCTTAGTGGCATCTGTCCTGCTCTGGCGGGATGAAGGGCCCAGTTCTCCTGACGTTTTTCTTTTCCTAAATAACTACGGTTCGGGTCGTTACAGTTTCTCATAGTGTAAAAATATTTTTTTATAAATTCTTAAAGCAAACATGACAACAACATAAAATATTCAAATTCCATTATTTCAAATAAATATAAATATTCCTGTTGAATCTAATGTTATTTATATTGAAATTAGACGAGAACTCCTTTATTTGGATCTTAATTTTTCTCAAATTGACCTTCACATATTTTGGTTGAGTCTTCTATTTTTACTTCCTTTAATTTTGAAGTGTCATCTTCCTTGATAAAATTTGTTGAAGCTTCAACTTTCAAGATTAATTTTGCTTTTTTTTTCTCCATCTTTATTTTTAATTTGTTTGTTAAGATTTCTTTTTCAAAATCAAATTTTATAGAGATGAGAGTAATTAATCAATGTAAGAAGTAATTACAATGAACAGTTATTACTTATTAATTTTCCTAGGTTGATCAATTATCTATTTCAAGACTAATAAACTATTAAGGGTATAATAGGAAGGATATTGTAATTTATGCATTGATTTTATGAACTGGCAAGTATTATGGACCAACTATTTATGGTAAGGATGACAAATAAAAGAAACATTGGGAGTATTAGAGGACAACTATGTTTAGTAAGAACGACTTGTAAATAGGAACAAAGGAAATATCCTAATTATACTCGAAATGACCTAACGTAAGTAATCCTTCATTCATACCAAAAACATGGTATGTATAGTGGTCCATGTTTATTTAGTAGCACCCTAGAGCTATTAATGTCTATATAAAGCTACAAATTCTCAATATTTTCTCATCACCAAACATTCTTTCTTAAAATCCATTGCTATACGAAAGAAAAAATATGGGTTTGAATGGCAAGTTGGTTGCTTCAATGGAGGTTAAGTGTGGAGGGCACTTGTTTCATGACCTTTATCAAACTAGTTCTCATCATGTATCCAACATAAGTTCAGATAAAGTCCATCATTTTGATATTCATGAAGGTGAAGATCTAAAAGCTGGTTCAGTAATTGGCTGGAAATATACCCATGGTAAGACTCGTAACACAAAAAAATTGTGAATTATTTAAGGGTTTTTTTTAATAACTTTTTTCAGTTGAAGAATAGTCATGGAACACCGTAGAGGTCGTCACTAATACTTGTATTACGATATAATGTCTACATTATACCCCGTTGCCAAGTTTTATAATCTGTTTGGCCAAGCTTTTAGAAAATAAAAAATGCTTCTTATTTTTCTCAAAAATTACTTATTTTAAAAAATTGAGAATTAGGGTAGAAAATTAATATGTGACTTAAAGTGTTGTTCACTCCTGTGGGAAGGGCATGATTATAGTTTGGAACATTTTACATGCCCCTTCTTTTCATATTAGTAAAATTATTTTATTCTTCAATTTTTATTATTACATATGGTTTTCTTTGCTTAAGTTATCATGATTTTTGTTATTGTTATTGTTCTTTTTCCCAATAATTTTTACATGACTTCTTCATTGTTGTATTTTTTTTTCAAGCTTTGAAATATTTTACTTGAGCTAAGAGTGATTTATCATAAACAACCTCTATATCTTCACAAGATAGATAGGGTTTGTGTAATACCACCCTCTCCATATTTTATTTGTGATTTTACACTAAGTATGTTGATGCTAAGGTGTTTGACCAAACTTTTAAGGAAAAACAAGTGATTTAATTTTGAGTAATATCAGAAGTTATTTTTCGAAAGCTAGAAATATTAGCTTTTCCACAAAAAATATTTCTGAAATATTGGTCAAGCACAAAATATTGCTCCAATATTGACAAAAAAAAATTTTTAAATTTATTAACCATACACAGACCGTTACTTTCTTTAAAAGTATATTTTTTAAATAATTCTGACAAACAACACTTTTCAAAATAAGCAATTTTTGAAAATTTGCAGGGCCAAACATGCTCTTAGTCATGTAATTTATCATTGAAATATTGTTGACAAAAAAAAAACAGTGTTCACAATAAGCAAATTTTAAGAAATTGACCAAACATGCTATTGGTTATATAATTTATGGTTATTGATGATAAACTTTAGTAGCTTAATGTTATTTTACATCACAAGTTTTAAAATCTTTTTTCCGTAAGTTTCTAATTCAGCCAAACAGTATCACATAAATTGAGACGAAACATATATATTTTAGGATGAATTAGATAATTGAGATAGGATTAACATCTTTCTTTTTTCGTAACTTTTTTTAAAATGATTACAGATGGAAAAGTTAAGGTTACTAAGCAACTGATTGAAGCCGTTGATGATGAGAAGAAATCAATTACTTGGAAAGTGTTAGAGGGAGATACGTTGGAATTGTACAATTCCTTCACTATAAGTGCATCCTTTGAAGACAATTGGGCCACATGGACATTTGTGTATGAAAAGAAAACTGAAGACACACCAGAACCCATCACTCTCCTGAGTCTTATGATCGATATTACTAGAGATTTAGAGGGTCACCTCCACAAGATTTAAAGGATCATTTTAAAGGGTCATCGAAGTTCGAAAATCTCTACCTCGATGCATCAATTCCGATCGTGATATCTATTAACTTTCTTTGTGTGATGAATCTTAAAAATGTTGGCTTGTCTTAAGCATGTAAAATAAATAATATTGTATTGTATGGAAGTATTTCTAATTTTTAATTAGGTCAAGATATTGTGGACTGTTTCAAGTTTTAAATTTACCTATATGAATGTATTAATGTGTGTTTGTACTCATTCCAGTTTGTATTAATAAATAAAAAAAATCGTAATTAGTTAAGAACCGTTGGAGTTGTTTCTCAAATTTGTATTCTTTGAAAACATAAGTTTTTGATGTGACATGCATTTAAGATATATGACTATATTCAGTGGCGGCTAATATAAGTTCCGGGTTCAATTAAATTTATTTACGATGAAAAATATGAATATTTGTATAAAAATTATTGAATTTATAAAATTTTAACTTTTAATTATAAAAATATAACAGATTTAATAATAAATAAAATATAAATATTAAACTCATCAAATTCGGATTTTAAAGTCATTCTCGAATGTAGTTAGGTCGAACACACGTTTAATGAAATGTATAAGAATAATGTTGAATATAGTATACTAGCTATGTTGATATTAGCAATGCTTACATTAGCTATACTGAAATTATACTTCTTACTGTATTTAATTTCGTGTATTAAAAATAATAAGCATCGCATAATTTTCTAAAAACAAGTATTTATTTACCAAAATATCTTACAAATATAATGAATGTGGATTTTTTTAAGGACATTATACCTTTAGTCGTGCTAATTAAATGTATGAATTTCCATATATTAATTATACCTAGCATAATACAAAATAAAGTGTATAATTTATAGCTACCTATTAACCTTATCCTTATTAATTTGGAGTGAATTTATTCCCCCCTTAATTAAAATAAAATAATATAAAAAAAAAAGATTTATCATCACATCCTTAATTATGCATTCAAAAAGCAAAAAGCAAAGATTTTTTTTTAAAAAAATAAATAAAAAATCATCATCACCACCCTTTTTCCATTACTCTCATCTTCTCATAACCTTACGATAAACTTTTCCCAATAACTAAAAACTCTAATTTTATATTCTGAGTAGAAGTCATAATTTTAACTTTATAAATTCTTAATTTTTATAAAAGACGATTTCAAGGGTTAACAATCAAGTTCTAATTTATATATATATATATATATATATATATATATATATATATATATATATATATATATTTCTTTAATATAAATATATTATTTGAATAAAAGTTATTGAGTTTGACCGAACCCGTACCTAAAAATGACAACTATTTATCTTGTAGTGATGTTTGCAAGAAGCCCTAAGGTGTTTTCTCTTATAAAAAAGTAATCTAAAATGTGATGATTCTGACATGACGTTACCTCATTTCTCGAACACTTAGACGAATTTCTAAATGCTCGATTTTTGATAAAATATTTCTAATTTTTCATACAAGATCTAATTGGAGGATGGTTCAAGTAGTCAATCAACTGCACTATAAAGATTCTGATATTATTATAGTGTTGGTTTATGTGAATGACATACTTATAACAAGAGGTAGTCTCAGTTTGATACACCAACACATCAAACTTTAAGCCAAAGACTCATTGGTAAATTTATGTATCTTATAACAATAATTAGGCCAGATAAATCTTTTAGAGGTCGTTTGGTAGTTGGGTAAGATTGAAGTTATTCATGTATTAATTTATGTATAATTTATACGATGTTTGGTAGCTAGATGAAAAACAATTTTTTTATGTATAAAATTAATATATCGAATGATTGACAATTTAGAAATCCGCATAAGTAATACATGTATAAGTTATTAGGGAATTCATGTATTATTTTATGTAGAATGAAAAGTGAAATAACTAATACATATATAACTAATAAATTCAGTTGCAGAGTTGGAATTTTCACTGAAAAAGTTCAAAATACGAAATAAATACGTAAAGAAGTCGAATGTGGTTCAACACACATATCCTACCTATCTTCGCCCCTATCTCCAAATTTTGTATTTGTCAATATAAAAAATAAATAATTCATTTATACTTGTCAACTATGCTATACTTATGGAGAATGTGTACCATATGTTTCCTCGTCATCACAAAAACAAAATCACGTGATTGAATACTTCGTACAACCTAATTCCTTGACCAAGTGTTGCTCAATGACTTTATTTTAAACCGCTCAATTTATTAGGGTTCGAAGCTAAAAGGGCAAAAAGATTGACAAAAAATATTAAAAGGGTAACACAATTAAATTTGGTACCAAAAAGGCAATATTTAATCGATAAGCTTCACAGTGTTAAAATTAAGTAAATAAGGCGCGGGGCCCTATGCACTTCGCCTTATAAGGCGCAAGTCTGTCTGAGCCTTTGTCCTTAACCCTAAATAAAAACAAAACTTTTGCTAGGACAAAACTAACACTATTCACATGAGCACATTTCACTAACCATCTCAATAGAAGAGATTCTAAAATGAAAGCACAAAATATCACTGATTATCATTTGCTAGGCACAATTAAAACACAAATTTGTTTGTCAAAAAAAAAAAGGAATTTTGGTTCACTAATAAATTTTAAAAGTATTTTGAGCAACAATTAATATTTGATTAAATTTTTAGATTGCATTTTTCTTAAAATCCTTTTAGAAAAAATAAATTAACATTTGAAAAACAACTTATGGTGCTCTAAAAAATACACATTTTCCCTTCAAAACTTTATCAAATACCATACTGTTTAGAATAATTATTTTTTAAAATTATAATGACTTTTAATTATTCAAAAATTTGTTAATGTATTAAAAAAGTTTTGTGCGGCATATAAATAATTTATTAATGTAGTTTCTTGAAAAAAAATTATTTAAATAAATTAGCTTACAAATTATTTAGAGAGAGTTGTTTGTTGCTAAATAAATCCAATACAAATCAATACAAATTTGAAATGTGAGTTGTTTAACATTTACTAATTAAAAAGACAAATATATATATATATATATATATATATATATATATATATATGTGTGTGTGTGTGTGTGTGTGTGTGTGTGATTTTTTAATTATTTGTATTTTGAACAATTTAAAAAATTACATACATATAAAAATTACAACTTGCAATTTTTATGTGTAAATGTAGATGGTTTATTCAATTTTACCATTGTTCACCATCTTTTCGATTTTAAAAGTAGATCGTTTATCTTTTTTAAATTGAAAATTGACATTTTGTGAGTGGTCAGTTTTTTAAGATGACAATTATTTATCCTTAAATATTTCAAGTGAAAAAATAGCAAACATAACAAAATTGTTCTTCTCATAGCTAGTTAGAAGGCCATAAAAAAGTAATATTGTCCGGCAATTATCTATCTTGACCCAATTACATAATAATTCAAGGGTATAATTGAAAAGAAGCTTTTTATAGAGTTTTAATCCAAACACAAGATAAGGTGGAAAACAATGAACTAAACACTTGATAAAAATAAACTTTGCACTACTAATCTCTGCATTACTAATCATTAGATTACTAATCCCTACGTTATTAATTTTTGTACCAAACGAACCCTCAAAGTGATTGGACAATATTGTCTTGCCAGCTTGTAGATCAATGGCTATTTGGATGACTTTAATATAGTCTGAATTTTGGTTCGTCCAAAATAAGTTGGTCCTTGTACTTTTCTAATTCAATGGCTCTGTAGGCTTCACTGAATCACTTATCTCATCATTTAATGGTGATCTTGTAGTTATCTAATTTGGGTGGACTTAAATATTTGAAAAATTAAAGGGTGTTGCCAAAGGGCATACCATTTTGGCACAATCTATCATAATTTAAGTAAAAAGTTTAGTATAGCTCAGTGAAAAATGCCAAAATTATCTCAAATGATCTAGTTTTTCTTTAAATATTTTTCTCCAAGATATAATTATCATTACACTTAAGTATTGCTTGAATCTTTACATGGTTTCAATACCTCAAACTCTTCACTTTTTTTTATCGTTTATCGATTTACTATTTTTTGTCAAAATTCTTTATTTTTCTAGTATATGAAAAGGACATTGATTTTTCTCATCTATAGTTTTCTCTTCTTCCTTTACCTAAATTAGAAATCTAAAATGAACCCTAACAATGATAATGTGAATAACCAACTAAGAAAAACCTTGAGTGATATTTTTGGGATTAAAGTAAGTAATAGTTTGCTTGTAGGTTATGATCTGTTTTAACCTGTTCAAATTTGACTCGGTCAGCTCATTTTTCACCTCTAGTTCATATCTACTATTTGTATTGCTATTTCATGAATATTTACATATGTTTTGCGTCAAAAATATTGGATCCAAATGAAGTCAATATTGATCGATACTCTACATCTAATATAACAAATAAAAGATTTCATAGAAATTATATATGTAGCGGCAATAATACATATTTATGTGAATTTATAATCAACACTCTATACAATTACCACTAAAGAAATCATCGACTCTGAATAAAATGACATCACAGATAGAGGATCCCAATTAATCTTACAAGTTTGTTGTAATACTGTAGTAGAGATAAGTAGGCTAAGCAGATGAATTAATAATAATACTTGGGCTGAGCCCAACCCAGAAAGCAAGACTCATTTTAAGAAACACTAGGCCCATAATTTTTCATTATTCCCGGTGCATTCTTTAAAATCTCATACAATTTTAAAAAATTACAAAAATCTCTTTTCGGATACATCCTTATCCCATTTCAGATACATCTCTCTCCTCTTGGACACATCTTTATCCCTTCTTGAATACATCTCTCCCCTCACGGATACATCCCTATCTCCTCTAGGATACATTTATATCCCCTCTCGGATACATCCCTCTCCTCTCGGATATATCTCTATCCCCTCTCGTACACATTTCTATCCCCTTTTGGACGTATCCCTCCCCTCTCTCGGATACATCCCTCCCATTAAACAATGTATCATTCGCGATTCGTGAGCTATGTATCCGCAGGTTTTCTAATGTATCCGAGATCCTAAAATTTTAAAGGACTTTCGTAATTTGGAAAAAAATAAGAATAGAATGTAATTAACTTTTAAACACTATGAGATTTATATAATTTTTAATTCTTGTAAAAAATAAGAGTTAGTCAACAACATAATTAGACATATTTCACTATCATATACTATTATTACCTATACTTTCAAAATATTACGTATCTTACCACTAATAAAGAGTTACTTATGCATCTTACTCTTAGATACATGTATTTTTGCTAGGAGATACACAAAAGTGGGGAGATAGGCGAGCAAGATTGAAGAGGGAGGCAAATGTGATTCATATGTATCCTAGATACATGCAAATCACACTAGATACAAACTAGATACATGTATATGTATGTATCTGGAGTGATTCACATGTATCTGGAAATGGTGAGCGAGATTGGATGAAGGCGAGCGAGATTTGCTATGTATCCCAGATACATGCGAATCTATTTGGATACAATGTATCTAGAACAAATTACACCTAAAGTTGACCTCATGTATCTGAGATACATATATCTTGATGTATCTGAAGGCACCAAAATCTGATAAGATACGTAATATTGTGTCACGACCCAAAATGAGTCGTGAGTGGCACCCACACTTAACCTCCTAAGTGGGCGAACCAAGGAATCCAAACCCCAACATATATCAATAATTCAACTACGAATAACAACAATAATGCGGAAGCTCCAAAATTATTAAAGTAGCCAATCAAATAAACCTCTAAAGTCTAACACTTATTATCCCCAAAATCTGAAAGTCATCACATCAAGGACATCTAATCTTCAAATACTAAGTCTAAGAGTATTAAAGACACCAAAATAAATGAATAAAATAGTTTATGTCCGAAAACTAATGACATCATGCCATGACCAAGAGAATCCAACACGAGCTGGAATGAATAGCGCACCCTGGAACCTGATGTGCTGGAGACTGGCTAGAGCTGAGGGCGAGTCGAAGTCACTGATACACTCGTTGCACTCCACAAAATGAAAACAAAGAAAAACACAAGTAGGGCTCAGTACAGGGCAACATGTACTGAGTAGATATCATCGGCCAACCCAAAATAGAAACTAATATGTAATGAATAATAGTATAAAATCAACTATGACACTTAGCAGGTGGCAAGCAACAAACACATGAACCAGTGTCAACAACACTAAAGTAAGTACGTAATCAATCAACAATATCAAGATCACACATGAGGACTCATGCCTCCAAACCAAACTAATTTGGAAATTGAGTTCTTTGAGATTGAGTACATTAAATTAATTCAATATATTTTTCCTTTAATGTTACCGTGTCGGAACGTGACACTCCGATCCAATTATACCGTGTCGAAACATGACACTCCGATCCAATTATATCGTGTTGGAACATGACACTCAGATCCAATAATACCGTGTCAGAACGTGACACTCCGATCCAATTATACCGTGTCGGAACGTGACACTTCGATCCAATAATATCATTAATTTATCATTTATTATCACCACTTTTCAATTCATTAACAATATTTCATCAAGCCTTCTTTATTCAAGGCATCACTTCGATAGAGAGGGTTCAAGATTATAAATTCTACGGTCTCAGGATTTCAGACCAATTCCAAACCACACAACCAAGCTACACAATCACACAATCAAGTACATAGAGAACTTCACAATATCATTCAATGCATATCAATCACTATTAAGAGTCTATCTATCAAATAGAATAAACCATAACCTACCTCCACCGAAGAACTGAAGTCAAGCAAGTTACTTCTCCAATACTTTTCCTTTCCTCAATGCCTCTGAACCTTTCCAATCTATCAAATATATATGCATAATTTGTAAGTTAACGAGTCTATAAACACTCTTACTATTCTATGTCTAGCCTAGACCCAAAAACTCACCTAATTCTATAATCAATTTCCTAAAGTTCAAACCTATGGGTAAGTCTTAATTCCTCCCATTAGCATATCTTTAATGGAATTTAAATAATTCGATACACCTAATATATAATTACATATCTCAATATATCAAAACTTGATTTATTATATGATATCTTACGATCAAACTTCAACCCAACACACAGGCCGTACCTACAACATCTCATATAGCTTATGATAGATAACTGAATCAATCCAACACACAAACCGTACCTACAACATCTCATATAGCTTATAATGGATAATTGAAGGTGATTGTATTCATTAGTAATTCTGATCAAATTAAAGAGGAATTTGGAATTTCCAACAGGAACAACAAGAGGAGCGAAGACAAAATTATATGCATGACTTTTCCGATTAGCAATTCATCCCTTCTTAACTCATCATTATTCTAATCAATAGCATCATTAATTCCTTATACAAAGATTCCCTTAGTTACATTGTCAATCCACTATTTCTGTCCAAAATATATCAACCACAATCACGTAATTAGTTAGTTACTTTCCATTAAAATATAATATACACACATATATGAATGCAACACCTCAATTCTCTTACCTCTAACATTATAATAATAATAATAATATAAATTCTTGCCTAACAGTTTCACCTCCAACCCAACCTAACGCTACTATCTATTATCCAATCTTAATTATAAAAATAGTTTCTAATTGTTATCTATTCACCAAGCTTTAATTATACAGCCACCAATAGATAATTATATGTAAATCAAATTGAAAGCGTAAATTAGGTTACCTGAATCGACCTTCTCCATTACTGCTTGTACCCAACCGTCAAGCCCTCTTTTCTTTTAATTAACCACTCAAAGTAAACCCTAATTATTATATGAAGCTACTTATAAAAGCGATAAAAGTGGTCCACTATTAATTTTAATGTTATTTTTTTTTACCACCAACTAAACTAATTTATTAAAACTATCTCATTAGTTTTATAATTGTAGTTACGAATAGTCCAAAATACCGATTTAAAATCTATCGAAAGAGTCTTTTATGCAATAAAAAGCTCTAGTACTCAAAACGATCAAATGGGTCATTACATTTTTATAACTATTTTTTTTTTTGGAGTTGAATTAATTTTTTAAATATTATTTTTTCATTTTAAGACTATAAATTATTTTATTTTAAATTTCACAATAAAATATGACCAAACACTCACTAAGTTTTCATTGCAGATGTTAAGGCTCGTTTTCTAAACGAGTCATGACCGCTACCCGATAAGTGCGGTGCTCGATGATGTTCATTTGTATTCCTTTTATTGAAAACTCACACGGTATGTATAAGATCAAATATTTTACCATGGCATACAATTTATAATATTAATATTAAGGACCTCACTTGCAACACTAAACTTAATTTGCGTATGTCAAACTTTGATGAAATCTAATTTGGTCGTGAGTTAAGGAGTGATAAATGGACGGATTAAGTTAAAATCGAACCGATCAAAATAGATTACATTAATTATTGGATCAAGATTTAATGTACATAACATTTAGTTGTGTATTTAACATGGAATCTTTTAGCATATTACTCTCTGTTTTAATTTGTCTAACTTATTTTTCTTTTTAGCAACTTCTAATTTTTTTTTAATTTTTTTTTATGTAAATTTTACGCCTTCAATGGCGTAAGCCTTTTATTTCATCCGAGATTTATACAGAGAACAAGCAGAAGGGGACGATAAACTAAACCTCCGGAAATAAGCATTAATATACACCCTTGAAAACAAGTCATGTACAATAAAAACTAAAGAATTCTAACTTTTTACACGATATATTTAAAATCACGGAATTAAAAAGCATTTTGATATATTTAATATATTTTAAATCTAAGTCTTTATGCTATCGTCAAATTTGACCTGAAATTATTCATATTCGACATAATTATTGACCCAAAAAATTGAAATTACTCATATTCGACCTAATTTTAGAATTGAATTGAATTGAATATTTTTTTTAAAAAAATTATTGGTTACATTGGTTGGATAATTTTTAATTTAGTCTTCTTGAAGGATTTAATAAGGAATAATATTTCAAGAATATTATTAATGTACTTGTGATAATTCAAATATTTGTGTTGGATGCTGTTGGACATTTACTATTATGTTTTATGATTGACTCTATTATGCGAATAAAAATAATAACATTAATATTTTTTTTAAATCCCATTTTCTTAAAAAAATTCTTAGTTATTGGATTATACAAAAGTATTACCTACGATGAGTTTTGAAGTCAAATCATGTTCTGGAAAATTGAGGGTCAATTAAAAATAATACTTTTATTTCATAAAAATAAAAATAAAATTTGAATACACGTACACCTCATTCTTCTCCGACATCATAACGATATGTTGCTATACTTTTGAGTTTTTACATATCTTTAATGCTAATACATGTGATATGTTACCCACTATTTCTGCTTTAATTTGTTTCAAGAATCTTCTTTTTAGATCAATTTTTAAGCTTTTAGGTAAAGTTTTCTTCTTCTTTTTGTTTTCTTTTTGAAAAAAACACTTATCAAGCTGTTTTTCTTCTATTTACAAAGTACTATTAGTACTTCATTAATTCTTTTAATCATCATCACTATAACATTCTTAAGATTTTCTTCTTTTTAATAAAGGTTGAAAACTTGAGTGTATTAGTTTGGGTGAAACTAATGTGTGTGTGTGTATATATATATATATATTCAATATTTCTATTTATTTTTTGTTTTCTGTTTTATTTTTGTTTTTAAAAATTGAAAGTGCTTAAATGTATTATCTAATTAATTACCTCCCTTTAAAAATACTTATTAAATTAATAAACAACTTAAATGGGAGATGAAAGACCAAAATATATCAACCACAATCACGTAATTAGTTAGTTACTTTCCATTAAAATATAATATACACACATATATGAATGCAACACCTCAATTCTCTTACCTCTAACATTATTATAATAATAATAATAATAATATAAATTCTTGCCTAACAGTTTCACCTCCAACCCAACCTAACGCTACTATCTATTATCCAATCTTAAATATAAAAATAGTTTCTAATTGTTATTTATTCACCAAGCTTTAATTATACAGCCACCAAGAGATAATTATATGTAAACCAAATTGAAAGCGTAAATTAGGTTACCTGAATCGACCTTCTCCATTACCGCTTGTGCCCAACCGTCAAGCCCTCTTTTCTTATAATTAACCACTCAAAATTAGTAAACCCTAATTATTATATGAAGCTACTTATAAAAGCGGTAAAAGTGGTCCACTATTAACTTTAATGTTTTTTTTTTTTAATCACTAACTAAACTAATTTATTAAAACTATCCCATTAGTTCTATAGTTGTAGTTACGAATAGGCCAAAATATCCATTTAAAATCTATCGAAAGAGTCTTTTATGCAATAAAAAGCTCTAGTACTCAAAACGACCAAACGGGTCATTACATATTGCAAAGTAGAATATATCTAAATAATTGACTCCTTTACTAATAGAATTTATGTAAGTTCCCTTTTTTTGGATTTGTTGTAATTTTGATATTAAGGTGTTTCTAAAACATTTTGATCAATCAAATGTAAAAAATAAAAAATATTTTAAAAAAAATATCATCCATTTCGAACACACCCTTGATTTCCGAACTTGAATACTTGTTGAAAATATTCTTTTTAGAGATATAATTTTGTTGTTAAGTCTTCAATTTCCTGAAGTTTTTTTTCCATATTCAGCTTTTCTAGCCGTTGTTTTTAGGGTATGTTCCGTAAGAAAGAGGTAAACCGCACCTACCCAATATGCTTGTTGCGATTAGGGGTGTCAAGTGGGTGGGTTGAGTTAAAATTGAAGATGACAAAATGGATTTAAATAGAAATCGGGTTGGATCATAACCCGTTCAAGTTTATTTCGGGCTCAAATGGGCTAAAATACAGGTTGGGTCTTAAGCCGCTCAATTTGACCCGCTTAATCTCAATAAGTTTAATATATTGTTATTTAAGTTTTATAACCACAATTTCAATTTCAACTCGAGAAAAGAAGAAGTAAAGAAGTTACTAATGGATAGATAAATCCTAGAAGATATAAAATAGATAGTACTTCATGCTTCAATATAGGAACATACATTACATCAATACAAATAAAGAGTCTTAAAACGAGTCGAAATTGGAGATAAAATTGGGCTCAATTGAAGATTCGTTTAAAATGGGTCAAGGCTTGAATGAATTGAGATTGAATTCAGTTCAAATTATCTTGATCCCAACCCATAAAATTTTGAACGAGTTGATCGGATTACCTATATTTGGGCTCAAGTTGACATCCCTAGGTGCCACCATAAAATAAAGGGAAAATTTTCAAAATGTCAATATTTTAGCATTTAATAGGACCCCTTAGCCACACTTTCAATATTTATTAAAAATGACAATATTTTCTTTTGTTATAGGGATGATTATGTATTTCTTTTTCATTTGTTTAATTTTGAAGAATACAATTAGTTAATAACATAAAGGAGAAAATCATGGGAGAGAACATTTTAAAACTTTTAAACTGAAATTTAAATAGAGAGATATTGAGATACATTGTGAGGATAGAAATACAAAGCTTTTGATGACATACAGTTAGAAATACAAAATAAGAAGCAATTAATAAAAAATATGTTGTATTCCACATAGTCCCCACAAAATAATATTATGTACTACAAAAATTGTATCTAAATAAAAATTATGTTGTATTCTACACAATCAGTGTCACGCCCCTAGCCTACACCCTGGGCGGGACCGGCACCTGGAGACCATTGCTGGTCCCCGGCGAACCCTTGGCCTGGCTTTCTTAACTCAGCGGAAACCTAACTCAACAGAATAACTCAATGCCATGCAAAGACATAAACAACTTAACTAATAAAAGTGTGGCCCAAAGGGCAACTCGAGTCTCAAAATAGAATATTTACATATATATACGTATACATGGATGAGAGACTCAAAACTAACTGACTGTCTATTGAAGCCTCTAATATACTGAGATGGATGTGGGGACAGACCCCGCAACATCCTAATAGAACAAAACTAAGTACACAAAATAATTGAGTCCTCCGGAATGCAAGGAGGCTCACCACAGACTCTGGAGTGCTCAGCTGGATCAACGACGTGCAGGATGCTGATCCGGGGTACCTGTATCTGCATCATAAGACGATGCAGGCCAACTGGCATCAGTACATGGAATGTACGAATATGTGAGCTGGAAAAGCTGAACCACAACTTAAGCTTGAAAGGAGAACAAGAGATCACTTACCTTGACTCTGTTCGACTCATATACATAACTGGACTCAAAGTAAAGCAATAAGACACGAGCCATACATATAAAGCTTGTAAAAGAATGTAAACAACTTAGATCGTTAAGGATAAAATGACAACAAACTCCACTTTTCTTTTATAAACATAATACAGCTTTTGTGGGAGGTTCTTTAACCGACAACCACCACTACGAGCCTTAGTGATGATACAACGTTTTACCTCACGTTGCCAAAGGACCATCCTATACCTTGCCATCGATATAGGACCTTACTTTTGCTTAGTGGATCCACTAGCCTAATCTTACGTGATCATCTTAAAAGAATGATACGTCAAGTCCCATGTTGGCGCATGGTTCTTATGGGGAGTTGAGTTAATATGAACTCGTGTCCCCAATTCGGTGCTCAATACTACTCCCAAAAATACTTTGGCTCCTGCTTTTAAAATAACTTCTTTCTTTAGTTTGAGATAATTACTCAAAGCTTAGCCCAAAGGCTCTTTTGGAAAACATGGTTCCTTTCTTGCTTAAATGTAAAAACATTTAGAAACTTCTTTGGGAAGTACATAGTTCCCTAATAACTTTGGAGAAATGGACTCGACTCTTTACTCCTTACTTTACTTGAACTCTTTGCTTTTGACTCGACTTGAAACTCTTAACTCAACTTGAAACTCTTAACTCAACTTGAAACTTGAAACGACGTTAAGACGTTCAATAACGACTCTTGAAAAGCTTTAAGGACTTGCTTTGACTTGCTTAACTTCTAAGCTTGGCTCTAACTTCACTTGACTTGATCCTGACTTTCTTGAATTGAATTATGGATTCAAGGACTTGATTTGGTATCTGGAAGGACCTCATGATGTTTAGGAATGATTTGGGAATGATTTGGGACAGCCAACCTTAAGAAAATATTTGAACATAAATTCTGAAAACAGTGGAGTCCGCGTCCTGTCCGCGACGCGGAGAAGATTTTGTTCACAGAGGGAACAAGTCCGCGACGCGGACGTGCTCCTCGCAAGCTGCCCGACTTTCTCCTTCACGTCTCCAACTCTAAATCCTCTAACCTCAAAGGTTCCAGCCCCAAACCACTTAGAACATAAAATCCCTCCACCTTCAATAGAATACTACTCAAAAACACAATCCAATCATGTCCCACAACCAACAATAATTCCAACAACAACAACTAACAAGTTTAACAACTTCAACCACAACAACTCACAACTTTACAACAAAGCCAATCCTTTCTTAATGAATAAAAGGGGTTAGGTGTGTGGGGGAAAGGATCACCCAACACTAAAAGCTCACATACCTTGGTAGGGATCACCCCCGACGAAAATCCACGATGATCTTGACGGAACTTGCTTGATCTTCCTCTTTCTTCCCTTCTTCTTCTCCTTCTTCTCTTCTTCCTCTCTTCTTCACTCTCAAACCCTAGCCTTCACTCTCTTAAAAATGGAAAAATGACCCAAATATCAGCCTAACACAACAATATATCTTCAAAAGAATAGGCTAGGGAAAAGACTAAAATGCCCTTAATGATTCCCGGACGGATTTCCTTGTCAACTGCCCAACTTTCAAAGGCCATAACTCGCTCATACGAACTCGGAATTGAGCAAACTCGGCGGCGTTGGAAAGATCGTTCCGAGGGCTATGCAACCATAACTGGAAATACTTCTAACTCGTCTTGAGCTAGAAGTTACGACTGATCAAAGTTGGCCAAAAACTCACCTTCTCCATACTTAGCCAAAATTTTCCAGATTTTCAAATCCTTTCCCAAAAATGAAAATTTCCAATTTTAAGCCTCTTCAATTATTTCACATTGCCGGATGTTACAATCAGCTGCAAAGATACTATTATGAACTACTAAGTTTGTATCCGCTTCTGAAGATGAATACAATTTGATGACATCAATACAAAACTAACAAGCATACAGACAAAAAAACATACAAAAATATGTTGTATTCCACAAGATTCCAACAAAATGATATTATGAACTACAAAAGTTGTATGGTATCCAATTCATAGTATGAAAACAAAATGAAGATAAGATTACAAAATTTGATGACATACATACAATGTACTTTAGTTATGAGTTGTATCCAAACATAAGAATTTTTTTACAAAAGGGAATACATATTATATTCCCAAGTTATTTAAATTTGAAAGGAAACAAGGGAACACATATGCACATAAAGCAATTTTATCTTGATGAAGTTGTTCATCCACCATTTGATCTTCATCAGCCTTTTCGACTTCACTATTGGTAGACGAAGAGCCTATTGTTTTCTCTTCTTTTCATTGTTTGTGTCCTTGCTATTGATAATAATTATATAATGTAATTGAGGAAGATTTTGCATGTGAATAGGGTCATGTAGATGCTTAGATCTGCTTTCTTCCACCATTCTTGTCGTCAATCCTACGTTATCGACTTGTCCTTGAGTGATACAAAGATCAAAAGACGAAAAAATCGCTGAAAAATCAATCATTAAATTTGTAGTCCTCTTTGAATCCACCATTAGAGAAGAATTCTGAATTTTTCCTTATCAAAAATCCTAATCGAAAATAGAGGATTTACTAAGCAATTATATAAGCAAACACATTGAAAGTTTTAAACATATGCAAATCAATAAAATACATTTTAAAAAAAAATACATACCTAAATCAATGGATTGTTGTGAATATCTTTTGGGAGATTTTTAAGAATTTCTGAAAATAATTGAAAAAAAAAACGTTACCTATCAAAAGAGAAAGAGAGGGAAAGGAGGAATTGGAGTAAAAACCTAGAAAAAGGTGAAAGTGGGTAATGGGGTAAAAATGAGTCCAATGTGGGACTGATTTGAGAAATAAAAGAAAAGTAAATTAATTATATTAAAATACATTATATTTGCTAAAATATTGACATGTTGACATTTTCAATAATTATTTTAATGTGTAGATGTTTTTAATAATTATGTTAGAAATTATGACTTGTTTGCTAATTTTTCCTAAAATAAATAGTAGTAATTATTTCTCTAATAATTTATCAAACACCAAGTACCAACATGGATTGTGGTGCAATGGTGAGACTGTTCCACCCTTAACAAAACGCCTCGAATTCAAACTCTATGTAGGGGTGTACAAAACCGAACCGAAAATCGAACCAAACTGCAAACCGAGTCAATCCGGAAAAAAAACCCGACTAGTGGTTTGGTTTGACTTGGTTTGGTTTTGAAAAAAATAACCCGACTATATTTGGGTTGGTTTGGTTTTAACTAAAAAAAACCAACCCGAGACCAAACCAACCCGACATTATATATATAATTTTAAAATTTTATTTTATACATAAAAATATTTACTTTGATATAATTTTTAAATATTTCTTATACTTTTTCATAGTTTTTATCTTTTAATATATTATTTCAAGTTTGAAACTTAGAATTATGAATGGGTCAATAAATATTATAGTTCACAGATGTTGGTAATTATAATAAAGCTTAAATCAAAATCAAATTAATACTCATGCAAAAAGAAAATCAATTCAACACTAAGAATGACAATAATATTGAATATTTGTTCTTTAGTTTTACATTGATTTAGACAATTAAAATACATAATCTAATTGTAATTTCCTTTAATATTTAGTCATGTAACTAATACTTATTAAACTTAATTTTAGCATGATTTAGTACTTTTAAATTATGATCATTTTCATTATGACTTGTTAATTTGCAATATTTGTTTTACGTGATTTCATTTTTATTATTTTTGTTGGATATTTTAGTGTCATTAATCATATCATATTGTGTTATATTTTTAAGAAACATCTTAAATAGTTGTATTTTGGTAGGACTAAAGAAATATTTGAAATACAAGTAAATTATATGTTTGTATGAATACTTTACCGGAAAACCCGAAACAACCTGAAAAACCCGAAAAAACCCGAGGTTGAAAAACCCGAGTTTTATTGGTTTGGTTTGGTTTATAAATTTAAAAATCCGACACAAATGGTTTGGTTTGATATTTGAAAAACCCGAACCAACCCGGCCATGTACACCCCTAACTCTATGTATGGAGAAAATCATGTTGGGAGCGTCACCCCCGAATGAATATTGTAGTGCACGATACGAATTTAATCGGAGCTCTAATGTAAACTCCAAACACCGTATAGGAGACAAAAAAAAAAAAAAAAAACTCCAAGAAAAAATTAAAGAGCTAGTATTTGAGAATCGTCATTGTTAGGCTTGTGCATCATCAATAGTTAATAATGTATGCCATTTCACTATTATCAAATACTTTCTTGATCTATCATAATCCTAACTATAAAAATAAAAAGTATTTCATCAACATCTACTTCCATTAAAAAAAAGTTTAAAATGATTTCTCCAACTAATTGCCTCCATTATCGTTTTATTTTATGCAAATTAAAAAACGTTGTTAAGTCAATTATTATTTTTTTGTAGTAATAAATTGAAGTGTCATTTTCTTTTGTATTTAGGGCAGTTATCCCATATCTTGATATGTCGGAGCCATCTAGATATAAAATTATCTTTGGAAGGAAAAAAAAATATAGTAGATATTGGGGTTATATTAAATGAAAATGGTTAAGGGAATGGAGGAAAATTGAAATTTTCAAAGATTTCTTAATAAAAGAACTTTGCACCACATTGAAGGAGAAATGGGAAATTTTTGAGTTTATTTATATTACTCCTATTTAGAAATGGGAGTTTGGGAGGACCAACATTGCACTAAAGAATTGGACTAAAAGCTATAGAAATTGTACATTGAGGCCTACCAAAAAGATGAACTATTCTTTTTTTCTACTTTCCATTCTCCCCTATTACTCTCTTTAGTTTATCTTTCATCTTAAATTTTTCATAGATCTTTAAAATATTTTGAATTATTAATTATTATGAATTATAATGTTTTGATTTTTACGTAGTTTACAAATATATAAATTTCATTTAAAAAAAATTGAAGATATCATACGCAAATTTATGGTCAAACTTAAACTATTTGATTCTTGAGAAATAAAAAGTGTCACATAAAATGGGACAGACGAAGGATAACTCTCAATTAAATTTATTTCACTTTTTAGTTTCCATTTTTAACATAATTTTTGAAGTTGGATTTCTAGGAATTCTATAGTAGACCCATTTAAATTTGACTTTTTTGTTTTAAATTAGAGAACTTGGCCGCACTTCGCACGATCATTAAAATTAAATATTTTTGATTAATTTTATATTTACTCTGTTGTTTAATCGTAATATTATTATTTGTTTTAATAATATGAAGATTGTGAAAAAAATAAAGCTTCACAAATTTTACATCTATTAAATGAGGAAGAATATATTTTTTATCAAATAAGTTAAAATATATTTGCTAATAACAAATTCTTCCATTGCATGAAGTTGATCCTTTAATATATAATATATATTCCGGTGTACCATTCTCCTTAAATGTCTAAGAAATATCTCATAATGTCAAATAACACTGTAATACTCCCTCTGTCCCTAATTACTTGTCCACTTTTAAATTGACACATTTATTAAGAAATCAATTAATGACATAGTGAGTTTATCATTTTACCCCTATTAATTATGAAGTAGATGAAAAGTTCTGCAATTTTCAAAGTAATTAGTCATTTAATTGAGGGTATAATAGGTAAAAAAAAATGTTCTTTCTTGATTTGTCAAAATGGACAAGTAATTAGAGACAACTATAAAAGAAAAAGTAAACAAGTAATTAGGGACATAGGGAGTACTAAACAAATGCATCAGCAAATGAAATTTATATTAAAAATATATTGAATAATGACGTAATGATACCTTAATAGAATTTCCTATCCATTTAAAAAAAAAAAAACTTCACCCTTTGAATTTCGTTATATCTTCTTATTTAGTAGAGAATCATCATTTATTATATTCTACTCCACCTTAATTGTACCATCAGAGTTTTAAGAATAAACATTAAATTTTAAATAGAAATAAAAAAATCATTGAAAAATGACAGAAAAAATAATAATAGTATATGAAAATTAAAATAAGGTGCAAGAAAAGCCTTTCCACGATAATTTTTTAAAATACATTGATAACAATTAAAATGAAGCTGTTATTTTATCTTTAAAATTAAGTTTGAGTGAATTGAATTAGTACAATGAGAAAAAATATTAAACTAATAACTTTTTAATGTTATTAAATGCATTTTCTTTTTAATTGAGTAGTAGATTAAAAGTTCCGAATTAGGATATTAAAATAATATCTTACTCTCTCCTTAATTATTATGGTATTGCAAACATTTATTTTCCTTAAATGGTGATTCATTTTTCATTTACAGTTATATCCAATTAATTTCTAATGTATTGAATGTGGTTATGGGATATTGAAATAATATCTTTATCTTTCCTTAATCATAATAAAATTATAATTTAACATTTATTTTTCTGAAATGATAATTTTGTTTTAATTCCTAGAACATATTGTTTACTATATTGAATGTAATTATAATAAAACATATTGTATTTAGTATGACAAAAGTACTCAAAAATTGGAGAAATTAGATAAATAGTAATCTTAGCTTCTAAGAAATGTCACATCATCATTTACATATCCAACTTTATATATATAAAAGAGTTAAAAAAGAAAAAATAAGTGATTTAAGAAAATTATATAAATAACATTAATGATCAGATGAAGATTAAGAAAAAACGTCAAATAAATTAGTAGTATTGATGATGATAAAAGTTAAATAAATCATTTTTTCTATTATTTAAATTTTTAACATAAAATTTTGAATCTTTTAAAATTAAAAATAAATATTAAAAAAAAATAAAAATCGAGGCAATAATTATTTTAAAGAAAAATATAACCAAAATTGTCAGAAAAAATTGATAAAAATAAATAAGTATCTATTACTAAGAATGGTGTCACTACATTTTCTATTTTAACTTTATTGTTACATATGGATAAAAACTTTTAGAAGAAGAAATGATTCAAAAATTTAAAAATAATGATTCCTTAAATGCTGATTCCTTTTCCATTTACAGCTTTTCAATTAATTTTGAATGTATTATATATGGTTATGGATATTGGAATAATAATTTTATCTTTCTTTAATCATAATAAATTATATTTTAACCTTTGTTTTTGTGAAATGATAATTTTCTTTTCATTCGTACAACATATTGATTAATATATTAAATGTAATTATAATAAAACATGTTGTATTTAGTATGACAAAAGAATTCAAAATTTAAAAAATTAAATAAATAATAATCCTAACTTCTAAGAAATGTCACAATATATATATATATATATATATATATATATATATATATATATATATCTAAGAAAATGATATAAATTACATTAATGATGAAATGAAGATTAAGAAAAGAAATAAAACAAATTAATAATAATATTGATGATGATAGGAGTTAAATAAATCATTTTTTATATTTTGTAAATTTTAAATATAAATTTTTCAGTCTTTTAAAATTAGAAAATGCTAAAAAAATAAAACTAAAACTAAAATTCGAGGCAACAATTATTTTAAGGAAAAAATAACAAAAGATGTCAGAAACATTGATAAGAATAAATAAATATCTATTGCTAAGAAGGTGTCACCCCACATTTTCTTTTTTAGCTTTATTATTACATATAGATAGAAACTTTAAGATGAAAAATGATCCAAAAAATTTTAAAATAACAAATCAATTATGTAAAAATACATGTGTAATTCTTATAAAGTTATAATAACAAATTTCTTCAAATGAATAATTAAATGAAAGAAAAAAAAAGTAATTAAGAAAATAATATAAATAACACTAATTATGAGATTAATAGCATTGATGAGGAAAGGAACTAAATATGATCATCTTTTTAAATTCTTTTTTAAGAAAATATATATAAACTTTAATTAAAGATAAATAAGAAAAAAAAACTTTAAAGATACAAAAAATCAAGACAAAATAAAAGAAGAAAGAAATTAGAAGAATAATGAGGTTGAAAGAAATAATATCTAATTTTCTCTCTTTTCAAATCACAAAATAAATTTTTGCTTGTTCTCCTCCTAATTTGATACGAATTCCATAAATAGAATGATTTTTTCTCCAAATAATTTTTCTTAGCCTTTGAAACACTAATCAGCCTTCTTATAAATTTGTCAACCACAATGAATTTTCTCTCCTTGTAGGAAGAATAAACATTTTTTCAAAAAGTCTTTTATTTTGAAAATAACTTTTTGTTTCATAATCTCTTTCTTTACATCAATGTCTTCACAAGAATCATGAGATATTCTCTCTTTCTCTTTTGTTAAAAAAGTCACATGACCTAGAAATTTGATGGACATCTTAGCGACAGAAGTTGATACCATATATTGATCATCATCGTCAGAAGAAGAAGAGCCAAAGTGAAAATTTGTTCTTATTTGTTACAAATGGTCAACTATTTTATTTTATTTTATAGGCTAAATAATTATAAACAGTTATGAAAAATGAATAGTTTTTATCTTTTCATCTTCCATTTTCATTTACTTAAAATCTATATTAGTGTATTGGATGTTATAAAGGGCATAATTACTCGAGTATGATATAAATACTTTTTAAAAAAAATACAAATAAGAAATACAAAACAAAGATAAAATGTCAAAAAAAGGAGAAAAAAGATGAATAGAAATACTGGTCATAGAGAGATGCCACATCAGATTGTCTATATTCAGCTTTATATATACATATATAGGTTCATGCCCTTAGATGTTATTTTATTACTTTAGCTGGCATCGACATTTTTGTAAATCTGATATCTACTTTGGAACATTTTATAATGTGGCATAGGCTAAAATTTAATTTATTATAATACTAATATCAATATCATAAAG
The DNA here is from genome assembly GCA_036553675.1 of Solanum okadae. Classification (NCBI taxonomy): domain Eukaryota; kingdom Viridiplantae; phylum Streptophyta; class Magnoliopsida; order Solanales; family Solanaceae; genus Solanum; species Solanum okadae. The sequence continues at coordinate 3,691,703 of CM071681.1, forward strand.
ATATATATATATATATCATTTAAAAAATATATAAAAAGTATTATAAATTTTAATAATTAACCGCTTTATTTTTTTAAAATCATATATAACTAATTTGATTTACACTCCAAAATTCATAGGTGTCACATAATTTAGACATTAATTCTTCATTACTTAATATATGTAATTATATCAATGACATATAAATTGAAATAAAAAAATTACATATTTTATTTGAAAATCATGTAATAGTACTATAAGGTATAATAATTAACAACTTAACATATTTTAAAATTTTAGTTGACTCTCCAAATTCCATATGTCTCATGCAATTGAGACAGAGAAAAACATATATTGGTTTAAAATTAATAAAAATATTATAAATTATAATAATTAACAACTTAAAATTTATAAAAAAAAATCCTTTAAAAAAAATTAGTTGGCTCTCCAAATTCAATTGGTATTACAATAATTAAAACATAGAAATTAACATAGATTGGACTCTTGCTAACATTTATGTTTCCTTTTTAAATATTTTTTCTTTTATACTTTATATAAATAAATTTTTTATGTAAAAAATATTATAAATCATAATAATTAATAGCTTAAAATATTTGAAAACATATAAAAAGTTTTTGTTAACTTTCAAAATTTCATCTATACCACATAAATTGGGAGAAATATAGATATATAGATATTTTAAGTTGCTAACGATTGTGAGTTATAGTACGCTTTATGTCATTTTCATATATATTACTCGCTTTGTCCTGATTTATGTGATACAAATGAAATTTCAAAAGTCAATGAATTTTTTATAAGTTTTTTAAAAAAATTAACTTGTTATTTATTGTGATTTATAATATATTTACGTAAAACATACTCTAAATAAAAATAATTAGCAGCTTAAAATATATAAAAACATACTAAAAAATTGATCAACTTCAAAGTTCATATGTACCACATAAATTAAAACAGAAACAGTAACATATATTGGGCCCCGTGCTGGCACGGGGTCCCATATCTAGTATATACTAGATACAAAAGCCCGGACAAGTCTCCTTCCAATATATATTATTTTATTTGTTTTAATTTTATAATTTTGTTATCAATTATTTTATAATATTTTAAACCTACTTTTTAAATAATATATGTGACACATCTGATATTTTGAGAGTCCTAATTTACAAACTGCCACAATAAACCTAAAATGACTAAATTATCCTTGAACTTAGCGGATATTTTCAGGAAGCACACACATCGACCGAGACATGTGTGCTTATTCCCTCTTATATATATATATATATATATATATATATATATATATATATGTCACGACCCAAATTGAGTCATGAGTGGCACCCACACTTAACCTCCTAAGTGGGCGGACCAAGGAATCTAAACCCCAACACATACCAATAATTCAACTACGAATAACAACAATAACGCGGAAGCTCCAAAACTTATTTAAGTAACCAATCAAATAAACCTCTAAAGTCTATTACATATTATCCCCAAAATCTGAAAGTCATCACATCAAAGAAGACATCTAATCTCTAAATACTAAGTCTAAGAGTATCAAAGACACCGAAATAAATGAAATAAAGTAATTTGTGTCCGAAAACTATGGACATCAAGTCATGACCGAGAGAATCCAACACAAGCTCGAATAAATAGCTCACCCTTAAACCTAATATGCTGAGATTGGCTAGAGCTGAGGGCAAGTCAAATTCGCTGGTACACTCGCTGCACTTCATAAAAGGAAAACAAGGAAAAAAACAAGTAGGGCTCAGTACGGGGCAACGTGTACTGAGTAGGTATCATCGGCCAACCCAAAATAGAAACTAATATATAATGAATAATAGTATAAAGTCAACTATAGCACTTAGCATGTGATAAGAAACAACAACATGAACAAGTGACAGTTGAAGCAAGTACGTAATCAATCACAATATCAAGCACACACACGAGGACTCATGTCTCCACATCACACTCGTTTGGGAAATGTGTTCATTGAGATTGAGTACATTAAGTTAATTCAATATATTTTTACTTTAATGTTACCGTGTCGGAATGTGACACTTCGATCCAATTATACCGTGTCGGAACGTGACACTCCGATCCAATAATACCGTGTCGGAACGTGAAACCCCGATCCAATAATACCGTGTCGGAACGTGACACTCCGATCCAAAAATACCGTGTCGGAATGTGACACTCCGATCCAATAATACCATGTCGGAACGTGACACTCCGATCCAATAATATTATTAATTTATCATTTATTATCACCACTTTTCAATTCATTAATAATATTACATCAAACCTTGTTTATTCAAGGCATCACTTCGATAGAGAAGTTTACAGATTATAAATCTCACGGTCTCGGGATTTTAGACCAATCACAAACCACACAACCAAGCCACACAATCACATAATCAAGTACATAGAGAATTTCACAGTATCATTCAATGCATATCAATCGCTATTAAGAGTCTCTCTATCAAGTAGAATAAACCATAACCTACCTCCACCGAAGAACCGAAGTCAAGCAAGCTACTTCTCCAATACTTTTTGCTTTCTTCAATGACTCCGAACCTTTCCAATCTATCGAGTAGATATGCATAATTTGTAAGTTAACGAATCTATTAACACTCATATTATTCTGTGTCTCTCCTAAACCCAAAAACTCACTTAATTCTATAATCAATTTAATATATTCTTGAGTCATAGCAAGATAACTATAGAAACATTGGAACATTTACTTAAGTGCTACTAACAACAACCCCAACTACGAAACAAAAAACAACTGAGAAAACAATTTAACAGCCCCATGACCCAATCTAAATTTTAACATATAATATTAACGTGTACTACCTATCATTACTCTGTTTGGCCTAACTTTTCTCTCAACCTTCATCTGACAGCAATAACTATACATATACCAATTAACACTCCCACTTTAGAATATAATAATAATAATAATAATAATAATAATAATAATAATAATAATAATAAATAATCAAAGTTGAGTCCACTGGTTACGAAACCAGTGGCGATACTTCTGAACCCAACATAAAAATCCTACTATTGAAGAAAGCCACTTACATATATAAATAATATAATATATACATATATAGTATCCTTCAAACCATTGTAATACCCTATTCTCCTCACGTTATTAATTTACTTTGTCAATCCACAATTTGACCAGTGATAATCACGCCTACCACATCAACCTGAACACTTTCCAATTTTTATCGGATGTCGGCAATTTCAATTATAATAATAACGACAATAACATGATTCATACCAATATACCCAACACAAGATTTAGGCGGATGATTTACCTGAAGTCTAGGGCACTCGCGTTCTTCTTTCGTTCACGCTGCTTTATGTTATTCCCCTCTTCCGTTCTTTTCTTTTCCTCTATAAATTATTTTTATCCTATTATAATATGACTAATTATAAGAGTGGTGAAAGTAACCCACTACTAATTCTAATGCTATTTTCTTTAACCACCAACTAAATAAATTATTAAAACTACCCCATTAATCCTATAGTTATAATTACGAATAGTCCAAAATACCCATTTAGAATCTATCGGAAAGTCTTTTATGAAATAAAAAGCTCTAGTACCCAAAACGACAAAAAGGATCGTTACAATATATATATAATGCACTTGTATTTCTTAAAAGTTGAGAAGAAATGGTGTTTCACGTTGTTTCCCCTCTAATTCTTTTTTGTTATTGTTGAATAGTATTAAGAAAATAACACTACAAAGATATATTTGGGATACGAAGTCAAGATCTTGAGGTTAAGATAAGAGAATTAATCTTATCCATCACACTATATTTCTCGATGGTGAAAAGCATGACACAACCGGTTACTTGTTCAAACTAATAAATATTAAGATATTAAACCAACAAAGTCGAAGGCGCATTCAATATCTAAACTTAATTTATTTTTTTTAATCTTTGATGTTCTTATTAGAATTAATGAGTTTATTGAACTTTTAATATCATGGTTTTGGAATATAATATTTTTGTTGGAATATAGGAGTGATATAATTTTTTCCCATATTTATTTATGTTATATATGTCTAGAATACTAGGTTCAATTATTTTTTCTCATCACAAAATGGTTAAGCCATACTGAAGTATTTAATATGTAGGGAATGGCACCTCCGTTTGGTCACACCATCACTCTGGAGGCGAAGTTAGAAATCTGACATATTATTCTATCGAACTTGATAGCTTTAATTGAAATTTTTTATTGACATTGAGAATTTGAAAAAAAATATGTAAAAAAATAAATTTAAAACTTAAGATATATTACACCTAATGTCCTTATCCTAATATTTAAAAATTATAAATCCAAATTTTAACCTCAGAGTTCGACTTTTATATCATATTTACCATCGTTTAAATACATATAGCTAGTACTATGATCCACGTTGACTCAGCAAACTTCACAAAAATTTCCTTTAGGTTATAATACCATATTAAGGCCAAAAAGTATATGTACAATATTAATCAGTGTTGCGCCTTATGAAATATTTTACTTTTTTCGAAAGAAAATTATTAGCTTAGAAGTCTGTTAGTTCTTTATCATCTTGACATGCCCTTATCAACCTATCCTCCATCACATATATCAGTTATAAAAAAAAAAATTACCAAAGTATCCATCTAAAAAGGCAATAATATGCATATTGACATCAAATGCTAAATTTTTTTTATTTTTTTTACCCCTTCTTAGGAGGTCACACTTTTTTTGTTTTTTTGGTGACTTGAACTCACAACCTTTGAGTTGGAAGTGAGGAGTACTTACTTACCATCCGAGCAACTCCCTTTTATCACTATTACAATTAATTAATTATTATTAAAGATCATTTTTTTAGCGATAACCAATTAAATCCTCATGTATACCACTTATGAAAGTTCAAAGGTGCATAGTAGGGTAACAACAACAAATCAAGTGAAATTCCGCGAAATCTAAAGAATTTGAGAAAATGTATGCAGATGTTATCACTATTTTACTAAAAAATTAATAATCTATTGTTGAAAGATATATATATGATGTATGGCAAATTATAATATTGTTTCTCCATTGATTGAAGTTCTAAAAATATTGAATGAACTCTTTAAATTCATTTACCAACTCCAACTAATGTCAGAGTAAATAATGCAAATCAATTATTGTGATGGACAACTTATGTCTGTGAATCATGTGGGATAATATTTTACAAATATATCAACCGGCCACCACATGAAATAGCACGAACCATTGGATCAATATTCGATTTAATTTGTTTATCTTATTTTTTTCGTTCGTTTGAAAATAATGGTTTTTTTTTTTGATAATTTTTCAATTTTAATTTTCTACATGACATGTTTAAGTTATAATAACGATTTTAAGTGATAATAATTGAGTTATAAATCCGCATACGGCTACAATCTGTGTCCTTGTTCAAGAAAGTACTTGTTAGAGGATTTATGAAGGTAAACTTAGCAAAATTTTATAGCAGTTTGAATTTTTATCCATGATTAGTAGATATTATATTATATTATAATGTATAGATATGAATTGATTAATTCTACTAGTGGATAAGATGAGTAGTTAAGATGTTGCAACTGCGTTTGGGGGCTGTCCTGTTTCTTTGATTTTTTACAGATTAATTATCAATTGGTAATAAAAATATATATAGTTACCAAAAAATAAAATAAAATTTGGTCACATGATAAGTTTAGATATTCTATAGTCTATTGATAATATAACTCAAAGGGCCTAACCAAAATTTTGTTTGAACCTTCAAGTACTTGAGCTGAGTTCTTACAGTATTTATTATATACTGTATTTTTTAATATTCGATATGATATTTTGGTACTTATAAAAAATATAAAAATATTAAATGATATAGAAGTATATAATTACATATACAATTAATGTATATTATTGAAATGCTAATAAATTAATTAATTAGTATTTGTAGAAAACTGATTATTTTAGATGTTGAAATTTCGACTTTTCTATTTTAATTGAAATATCTTTTCCATGAATGATTAACAGATAAAATTATTTTTCTTTTGAATTGAGAACTTTCATAAAACAAAAAAAAAAAACTAAATTGAAATCAAACAACTATGACTATCAATTTATTATTATATAACAAAACATTAAAATCAAACTACCCTATTTAATTGACATATCATTTTTGTGTAGATAATTAACTAAGGAAATTATTTATGCTTTATTTTGAATATTCCTATATATAAGGTGTTACTAATACTTATAGTATGAAAAAAATAGAAACATTTCTAAAAAAGTAGAAATTAAGTTGAAGCTGAATAAATTATGATTATAAATTTATTATATAAAAAAACTAAAATCAAACTTAAAAATACTAAATCATACCAAAAGGATATTATATAGTACATAATTATTTGAGAAAAAGGCATAAATTCACCCTTGAAGTTGTATCGAAAAGTCAGTTACACACTTAAACTATTGAGGCGATCTATTACACACACCATTCAAAAGTGAATTTAATACCACCCTCAAAGCTGACATGGAAATAAGATTAAATAAAAAAAAATAAAAAAGGCGCGTTAGAGTTAAAAAAAAAGACAAAAATTTTTCCACCCCTACCCTTCTCCTTCATGTTACCCTACCTTTCTTCGTCCTCCATTTTTTTTCTTATCACAAACGCTCTTTTTGCTATGGCTAATGTGAAAAATATTTTTTTTTCATGATAAATTTTCAAGAGAAAAATAGAAAACAACATTGCGGGAAAGAAATTCATCGCAAAGATCACTAAGTTGTTCAATTAATTAGGTTCACTGTTCGAAAAAATTTCCGGCGAGACATCTAGAATTGGTCAATCCTTACTATTCCCACATCAAATTCGTCAAGTCAAGAACGGATTATTCAATTTATTTTTGTGTTTTTTTGTTGATTGTGAGCATTTGAAATAAGAAAAAATTCAGATCTTGCTTTTTTGTGTAAAAAGTTTCTGGGTTTTTTCACAAAATTCAACTTTTAATGTATGTTCATAGATCTTTCTTCTTTCTCAGAAAAATCCTCTCTAAATTTTCTTCAAAATCAGTAATAGTAAATCGAGCATTAGTTTTTCAATTGTGTGACTAAAATCTTTGCAAATAAATATTGCAAGTTTTCACAATTCTCTCTTTGAGCTTGAATGAAATTCATATATTGTGATAATTTTTGTGGTGAGTTTGGTGATGGGTGAAAAATTAGTGGTGGTATGACTTTTAATTTCGATAATGACAATGAAACTCATGATTTTGATGTGGATGCATGGTGAATTTATGGTTATGATTGTGGTGAATTTCAACGATAGTGATATGATTCCGATGGTGAATTTAGTTAAATTTATGATGTTTGTTATCAATTTTTTATGATGGCAATGGTTGTGGAAGATTTCGGTGGTGAATTTGATTATGGGTGGTGGAGAAGTGAATTTGATGATAATAGCAATAATGATAGTGATTTAATGGTGGGTTTGATGGTGTATAGGGAAAAAGAAGAAATTGGGTGACATGAATATTTTTTTTTTAAATCTGACGTAATTATTGATGTGGAAGTGACATGGTGATGACGTGACGCAAGTGTGAAACACTTTTTGATCATGTGACTGGTTGTATGTGTGTCAGTTGAAATAAATTCACTTTCAAGTAATTCAGGTGTGTAATAGATCGTCATAATAGTATAAACGTGTAACTGATTTTTCGTGACAAGTTTAAAGGGAAAATTTATACCTTTTCCCTAATTATTTATTTAAAATCAAAGTTTTTAAGCACATAAGGTAAGTAAAGGAGTATAGTTAAGTAATTTGTCCTAATTAGTATAAATTATAGAAACCACATGTTATAAGTACTAATTAAATAACATCATATCCCTTCTAGTTCTATTTACCAAAAATCCCTTAAAAATGATGTTTGCGGGATACATAGCGTTGTGCACGGGATACATTAGGTTTGATACATTCCACATAGCGGGATATATAGCGTAGTGCACGGGATACATTATGTTTGATACATTCCACATAGCGGGATACATAGCGTTGTGCACGGGATACATAGCGTTTGATACATTCCACATAGCGGGATACATAGCGTTGTGCACGGGATACATAGGTAAATAAGGGATTTTTGAAAATTTTGAAATAAGTAGGAATAAATTAACATTAAGGTAAGGAAAAGAGTGTAGTTAAGTAATTTGTCCTAATTAATATCAATTACTGCTCTCGAAAACATGTCCCATCTTCCTAGTAATCATCATAATCCTGACTTATTTATATATATATTTAATCGATTGTTCTTTATTCAATATTTAAAAAATAGATTTTGTCGTCTATATTAATTATTCTCTTTATTTTTATTTATATATCATCCTTATTAAAAATCAATGCAGTAATCATCATAATTAGTATCCATTATTGCTCTGAAAAACAAAGTCCTATTGGTGAAATAACTTTTGTTTTCAAATCCATAAAGAAGAAAAGCAAACAGAATTTTTTTTATTCTGTCATCCTGACGTATATTTTTATATATTAAATCGATTATTCTCCGTTCATTTTAATTTATTCAATATTTAAACAATAGATTTTATCGTCTATATTAATTATTTGCCTTGTTTTTATTTATATATCATCCTTATTAAAAATATATGTTTCTTAAATAGAAAAGTCCCTTTTTATTCCCAAATAATAGATTTAGAGAATTAATAAGATATTTAGTATATTTCTATTTTTAATAATTACTTTATATTACATACATTTAATAGATATTTAAATATTTTTTATTCTTTCATTTTTAATTGTATAAATTATGTTTTGGTTTTATTATCAAAATTACTCATACAAATAAAAAATTATAATATTTTATTATTATTCCAACATAACATTATATATGCCTAAAAATGATTTCTTACTTTATAAATAAGATTTACTTGTTCTATTGGTAAATTCATAATTTTGATTAAAATAGAACAAAATATCATAATATAAAAAAAATTAAAATAGATATAGGTTGCTAATTTAGAGAGTAAGGTATCTAAATTTATTAATTCCAGACTAAAGAAGAAGAAATGACAACTTTTTAAAGTACATTTGAGGGGTATGAAATGACAACTTTTCAATTCCTTACTTTGTACTCTCTCGGTTCCTAATTAAATTACTTGTCTACTTTTAAATTGACACATCTATTAAAAAAAATAATTATTGATATAGTGAGTTTATCATTTTGCCCCTATTAATTATGAAGTGAATGAATTAAAAGTTTAAAATTTTAAAAAAGTTCTACCTTTTCCATGTTTTACCCTCACAATTAAATATTTATTCTCCTAATCATTTTCCAAAACTTAACACTAAACATCATCTTATAGGAATATTTTGATAAAATACCTATATCAATAATTATTTTCTTAAAGGGTGTATCAAGTGAAACAGTGACAAGTAAAAATGAATAAAGGAAGTATTTTTATTAACTTATACTTAATATAAATATTTTGGAAAAAGTGTATCATTTAGTAATTTTTTTATTAAATAAAATTTTCTTCACTTAAATAAATTTCAAATTAAAAATTATCATTTATGTCTTTTTAGTTATGTAAAATATTATTTATTTCAAAACAAAATAAAAATATAACGTAACACTTATTTTAAAATAAAGAAAAGGTATATAAAAAATATAATTGCTTAGAAGTTGGGATAGATATAGACGAAGAGCCGGTTTTGTATCGACGACTATATATTATACATTATAAATATAGAGAGAAGCAAATGCATAAAATAAGGAAATCATATATAAAATATATAACGCAACTTTGTATCTTTTGGTTTTCTTTATTTTTTATAAGATTGTTTTTACTAATATATTTTCTTTTCAAATTGATTTAGATATGCCTTATTTGAGTCGAGCGTTATTATTTATTTTTAAAAAATAAATAAGGGGAAATGGAGAAGGACATTACTGAGTGGAAAATTGAACACTTACAAAAAGTTTAGATAATCAACTAACTTAGCTGTTAAAATTTTCAATTGTTAATATTTATATTCTAAAAATATATAAAAGATTTATGGTGTAGACATTTTGTCCAACTATAAAAGGACATAGAGATTCATGTTAATAATGAACCCTACACACTTCATCTTTGTAAGATATCATTTGAGAGAGAAGAGAAAATGAGTCTGGAACTCAAGTTGGTTTCAGAGATAAATATTAAGTGTGATGGAGATGTATTTCATGAGATTTTTAGGCATAGACCACATCATATTTCAACTATGAGTTCTGATAAAGTACAAAATGTGGATATTCATGAAGGTGAATGGGGTACTGTTGGCTCTGTCATTTTTTGGAATTTTACCCATGGTAAGTTGCCACCACTTTTTATACCACTTCAACATCTTGTTATATTGATCAGTGAATTTCGATTTTAAAGTTTATAAAATTCTATAATGATCTTGAGTTTACATAAAATAATACTTTAACTTATTTGAGTAGTCCATAATAATATATTTATAAATATTATTTTGGATTTTTGATACTGAAGGTAACTAATTTTTGAGGTTGAATTAGATTGAAGATTCATTTGACAAATAAAAATAAGGATAATTTGAATCTACATGTACCTTAAGGGCTAGATCTGCCCTTATATTGTCAGCCTCCATTTTATGGTACTCTCTACGGTCTAAAATAAGTATTGTTTAAGGTTTTTACCACATTTATTAAAAAAAATAAAATGATTGGTGATCATAAATAAAGATACATGCATAAATGCAGAATTTAAATATATATAAATTCAAACGATAAGCTTCTTAGCCTTAAATGTATTATATTTTATAAGTTATGATTTCAGATCTATTATATTTATTACAAATTTAGTAAATATTTATGCTTAGATTTAAGATCTACATTGAGAGTACTCGATTCAGATGAATCTGATATCACAACGCTGCATGCCCATATGAATTAGATTGAAGATTCATTTGACAAATAAAAATAAGGATAATTTGAATCTACATGTACCTTAAGGGCTAGATCTGCCCTTATATTGTCAGCCTCCATTTTATGGTACTCTCTACGGTCTAAAATAAGTATTGTTTAAGGTTTTTACCACATTTATTAAAAAAAATAAAATGATTGGTGATCATAAATAAAGATACATGCATAAATGCAGAATTTAAATATATATAAATTCAAACGATAAGCTTCTTAGCCTTAAATGTATTATATTTTATAAGTTATGATTTCAGATCTATTATATTTATTACAAATTTAGTAAATATTTATGCTTAGATTTAAGATCTACATTGAGAGTACTCAAATTACTCTTTATCTCTCCTCGGACTTTTAGATCATTTATTGGTGAAAAGGTTGAGTTGACGAAAGTAATTACTTCCTCCATTTTAATGTGTTTGTGTGGTTTTGATTTGATTCAGAGTTTAAAATTAAAGGAATTTTTTGAAACTTATGATGTTAAACTAAAGATACATAGAATATTATTCAAATATCTTTTAATCTTGTGGTCTTAAATATGTCGTGTGTAAATTGAAATTAAAGAGATAAAAAAAACATCATTTTAAAAACAAACTAAAAAGGAAAGGAACACAAATAAATTAAAATGGAGGTAATAATGTTATCTTGATTTAGAGACACTTACTTAATTTGAACCATATTGATTTAGGTAAAACAATACTTAATTCAATTAAATGGAGTATTTTTTTTGCACATTAAAGATTTGTGTAAATTATAATATGCATGGATGAATTCAAAATTTAAAGAGTCAATAAGTATAATTTGTTATATACACTTTATTTAAAAGTTGCTAACTAAAGCTTGGGTATATTATAGATGGGAAGGAAAAGGTTGCAAAGGAAATAATTGAAGAAATAGATGAAGAAAAGAAGCTTGTTAAATTCAAGGTGATTGGAGGAGATATATTGGACTATTACAAATCATTTTACGTCACTGTTCATGTTGAAACAAAGGGTGAAGACAATTTAGTTACTTGGATTTTGGAATATGAGAAGTTGAATCAAGATATTCCAGATCCTCACACACTAATGAAATTTTGTCTTGATGTTACAAAAGATATTGAGACTCATCACCTAACAGGAAAGTTAGTTTCTGAGATAAATGTCAAGACTGATGGGGATGTGTTTCATGAAATATTTAGGTATAGACCACATCATATTTCTAGTATGTCACCTAGTTATATACAAAATGTCGATATTCATGAAGGTGAATGGGGCACTGTTGGTTCTGTTATCGTTTGGAACTTCACCCATGGTAAGCCTACATCCTACTCTTTCTTGTTATTCGATGTTTGATACTTACTGACTCAATTAATCTAGATTTGTGATGCGTATGATCCATTAAAGAGAAAATGTTTCCTACTTTTCATGAAGTTTTGAGTTCGAAATCCATGATATGCATTTTAAGTTTACTATTATCTTTTTTGTTCTAATTTATGTGAAGTCGTTTGATTGGATTTAAAATTTAGAAAAAGAATAAGAAAAAGATAGCTTTTTAAAGTTGTGATTTACAGTAAGTTTTAGACATTTGTGTGGATATAAAATATCTCAATAATGATTAACTAAAAAATTGAAAGTTAATTTGTTTCTAAAAATATACTATTCAATAATTGAGATAGGGAAGTAAACATTTTATAACTAAGTTAATTAATTGTTCCAATACTCAGTACATGTTTTGTCTTGATTAAACAATAGGTCATAATCTAATCTTATGAAAGCTTAGACAAGTCAAAATTTATAATCACATATAAAAATAAATAATTTTTTGGATCTGTTGGTTAGATATAGACCTGATAATTAAATGAAGGGTAAAACTTTGGTTGTTTTGATTAGGCAACTAAATAATAAACAAATAAACAGTGATTTTGAATTGGACATAATGGATTGCCACAGTTGGTTAGATATAGACATGATAATTAAATGGACAAAACTTTGGTTAGTTTTTTTTTTTTTTTTCTTTAATTAAGGAGTAAATATCATAAACTTGAGCCAAAAATGGCTCCCAGAGTTTCAATACACCTCAGAAACAGAAATACATTAGGTTTAGGTGCCATTAGCACAATGTAACTACTGAAATTTAACTGCAAACAATGAAAATAAGACAAAAACGCAATAACCTAGAGCGACGGAGATATGTCAAAAGCTAAGAACTGCAAAGTACAATTCTACTTAGTTTGATTAGGCAATTAAAATAATAAACAAATAAAAAGAGATTTTAAGACATTAAATTGTGATACATTATTTAGCTTAAATTGACATGTTCGATCCATTAACCTAATCAAATTTTCAATGAGCTATGCTTCTATGCGTTTATTAATTCGAATCATTTTAACTCGTTCAGATTCAATTCAATACTCTCATTTGATAAAAGGAATTAGTAGTATTAAATTCTTACTATATATCTTTGTTTGTAGATGGGAAAGAGAAGGTGGCAAAGAATGTAATTGAAGAAATAGATGAAGAAAAGAAGTTGGTTAAATTCAAAGTGATTGGAGGAGATATTTTGGAGGATTATAATTCATTTTACCTCACTGTTCATGTTGAAACAAAAGGTGAAGATAATACAGTTACTTGGATCTTGGAATATGAAAAGAAGAATTGTAATGTGCCCGATCCACACACTTTAATGGAATTATGCCTCAATATCACAAAAGATATTGAGACTCACCATCTCAATTGATATATACCAACGACTATATATATATTGCTCGGATTCTTTGAAAATATATTGACAGATGCTATACTGTCACATGTGTGCCAATATTTTTAAAGAGTACGAACAATATATGGTGAATGCTTGGAACTAAGATGTTGTCTCAAGTCTTGTAATAACGTACGTTTGTTGTTATTAATGAGTGTGCTTTGAAATGTCTACTGCATGTAACAAGAATAAAAATAAAATAAGGCAAACTGAGTGAATATGTAATTTCTAATATATTTTGTTGTGGATTGAAAAAACAGTTTGTATTTTTTAATATTGCTCTTGTATTTTTTTCTATATTTGATTTTGATATATTTTGATCGAGTTGATGGCTTAATAGAAATAATCTCTATTTTCACAAGGTTAGGTAAGACTGTAAGAGTAAGATCTATGAATACACCATATCTCTTGACTTTATTTACGAGATTACATTAGATATATTATTCATATTAGAATTTCAATTAATCTAAATTCATATCGTGTAGGATCTATTAATAAAAAGAAAATGCTTCTTTTAATTAGGACTTTCCTTATTTACTTATCTAGGTCTTAATATTTACTCATCTCTGATTAAAAATGGAAGAGTCTTATCTACTAGCCACATGCCCACGTCCCTCGAATAAATTATCTTTTTCTAAAAGAAATGAAAGATTGGTTTTTGGGAATTGTGTTCTTTACTTTCTTTCTAGAAAGTAAATATTTCTCAACCCATATTTTATATACAATGTCAGTTATATACATTATATAGCAACATGTCACATGGACTTGAAGAGAAAATTCCAGTGGAGTAAGGCACTATTCTTTTATCACATTATATTTTATAGGGTAAAAGGACAAATATATCCTTGAACTATCGTAAATGGTATGCATATACCCTCCGTCATATTTTTGGGACATAGGTGCCCCTACAGTAAAAAAACTAGAGCATATATGCCCTTCACTCTGACGGAAGACTAATTAGGGACACATGGCGCAATCTTATCCGTCAATCCGATATTTAATAAATGTTGGATCGATGGATAATATTATGACACGTGTATGTCCGTTAGTATAAAGGGTATATATGCTCTAGTTTTTGGACGGCAAGGGCACCAATGTCCAAAAAGTATGACGGAGGGTATCTGCATACCATTTACGATAGTTTGGGGTATATTTGTACTTTTTCCCTATTTTATATATGTGATATACTTACATATATAGTAGGAGCCATTTTATATTAATGGACCTTAAATAAGGGTGAAAAGAAAAATTAAAATACAGAGATATTTTTTTAAAAAATTATTAAAAAATTCATGTATCGTTTCATAAATATCCATTATCATAAAATATTTCATGTAATAATTTTTAAAAGATCTTTGTGTTCAAGTAAAGCTCTTTATATCGTAATGTCTATTTCATAGTCTTGGCCTTCCGTAAATACAGTTAGAATAAAACGTCTATAATAGAAGCGTATTATATTTATTCTTGATTTAATACACTTTTATTGAACGTCTGACTGAGTATTATTATTTTCTCTTCAACCATAATACTATTAGTTGATTAGATCATCAAACACAATGATTTTAATTTATTACAACAAAAATAGTAAAAATAGTATGGCCCTTATATTACATAAAGCATGTAGCAAATACCAACTAGTGTTTGCACATTATTTATCAATTAGAATGACCTAATACAAGGCTCATCCCTTAACACTTATACATATTATAAAATTTACTAATAAAATTATAGCTTATGCAATATAAAATGCATCCTCAGATAACATTTTAGGTATCACCTCAATTTGCAATTTTACTTCACCACATTCCACATTTTGCAAAATAAGTGTCATGTCTTGGATCAATTTGCCATTTTCCCATATGATGCAACTTTCCTTAGCTAAGCAATTGTCTCTATTTTGCTGAACTTTGTCAACTTTGACACCATTTGGAAGGTCTTGATGATAGCTCATTTCCAATGCTTTAAGATATGGTTTGATGTCTATCTTTGCTTCACCTATTCTGTCATCTTTACTAAATGTATCTTTGTCATACACAGTCTGAAAATATCATAATCATCAAATTAAAATTATATATATTGAGAAATATCAGGAGCTCAGTTGGTTGACTAATTGAATTTTTACCTTCACTACAACAAAAAAGATATTGACATAATACATAAACATGACCCTTAACTTGGCATCAGATGACAACTACGACCTTCAACTTTGAATGTGCACAAGTAGACACTTGAACTTTTATAAAATTGAACAAATGGGCATATCTGTCCTACATGACACCCTACATGGAGATTTTGTGTCCTACGTGGCGTCCTACGTGTATTATGCCATGTAGGACACGTGAGTCTACTTGTTCAATTTTATACAAGTTTAAGTGCGGAAGCCTTAGGCGCTCAGTTTGCGACAAAAATTGTGAAGGACAAGGGGTACGAGAAGTGCACCATTGAGATGGACTCCAAGATTATAGTTGATATGATGCAAAGCAGTAACTCTCAGAACCTTAATCTGAGGCCCATTATGGAAGATATTATTCGCCTCATTGATAAGAACGATATTAATTTCATTCACTGCTTTAGAGAAGCCAACAAAGTAGCGGATTATCTGGCAAAATGGGCCACAACGATTAACACAACGATCATCTACGACAATTTTAATGAAGTGCCGGAGGGTGCTAAAGGTCCATTCTTTCTCGACAAAGTGCAGATGCCTAGCTTTAGGTTCAAATATGACAAGGCCAATTTTTTTGTAAGCTAACTAACCTATGTATATTAGAGAATGGGTGGCCTTATTAGGTAAGCATTCTCTCTTTTGTTTTTTGGCTGATTGCTTGCAATCTAAGATGTAACTAAGGGGTAAGGCTTAGTCCCCCTCTCCATTCAATGACATACATCTGCCAGGGATACTACCTGGAATTTTATTTTTTTTTAAAAAGTGCCTACTTCTGCACACTCAAAGTATGAAGGCATAGTTATCCGCTGAAGCCAAGTTAAGGATCATGTTTACGTATTACGCCAAAGACATTTAGTGATAATAGATTTTCTGTGTATTAACGTAAAATATTTAGCTACAATTGAGCTTAATTAGTTTCATTGAAGAATAATATGAAGAGAGAATACTCACCAAAACTATTTGGACATTTGGATATTTGAGTGCAAGGGTCAATTCATCATCCCAGACAGGGTTGCAGTTGTTCTTCTTACAACTAGTCTTCACTTTCTATAAGACAATTGCAGAACATCAGTACAAATAACAGATATTATTTAAACTTTGACATAATGAAACACAAAAAGACATATTCATGATTTTAATTAAGTTTATGAATTCTGGATTTACAACAAGATAGTTTTTTGAGATATATTATTTATGTACTTCACTCCAATTTTTTGTGAATATACTGGATATATGTGTTTGTGCTAGCACAGGTCCAATATCTGTTATTTTTTTGTCTTAATTTATGTGATATAGATAGAATTTAGAGAGTCAATTAAATTTTAATATGATTTTTAAATATTCTAAGTTGTTAATTGTTGTGATTTATAGTAATTTTTACGTAATTTTTAAATAATATATGTTATTCCCCTTGTCCTAATAAATATATGACATATAAAATTTCAAGAGTAAATCAAATATTGTTAATTATTGAAATTTACAATACTTTTTACGTAGTTTCCAAATTAAATAATACATGTTACTTCTTTTGTCCTATTTTATGTTGACACCGATAGATTAATTTCAAAAATTAGTCAAACTTTTTATATTTTTTTAAAAATATTTTAAGTTGTCAATTATCATAATTTATATTTTTTTTACATAATTTTTAAATATAAAAAAATAAAAATAAGATAACCAAATTAAAACGGAAAAATCACCAATAAAATTACACAAATACCCTCAAAGTGCTCAAGCAAGCATATTAACCAGTTGCCTACTTGAGCACTTGAAACTTCCTCTTATAATATAGTAAAATTTGATAAGAAAATGGAATATTACAAATATGAATTAACTTATGGTAATAAATATTAGCGCTATATATCAAACACGAATCCATTTTCAGCGGATTTACTTTAGAAAGCAACTAATCTCGAATCCTGCTAAAAAGATCTAATTTAAAGGATAAAGTACTCCTATTAAAGTCAACTTCAATCCGATCCATTTTCAAGAGTACTTGCTTTAATGTTTAATTAATTCAGATTCAGACTAAGAAGTCCATAATACTTTAAACTCAGTTTTTATAATTTTTAATTACAAAGTGAGATCATCTTAAAATTGTTTGAACAGATTTATGGATATAAAATAATTTAGCTTAATAATATTTATCTAAAAACAAACAACTTGTAAATTGGTTATTTTAAAAATAATTAATATTGGTAAAATGTCCCTACAAAGAATTATTTTAAATTTTCAAAATTAAAAAGTATGATTGTCCATATGTGAAATAAAAGATTTGTTAATTATGGTAGATTTGTATAGTGCACCTTCTTTTTTTTTTGGTCCCATTATTTATACTTTTGGTGTTTGAATTGTGGAAAATACTTCAATCAGTATGATTTTTCAACAGTGAATTTTTAAAGTACAGATTCCAATTATCTGGCATGCATTAAAGCAAAAAACACATGTTTGAAAAAAAAAATCTACTTTTCTGACTTAATTAAATCTAGAACATATTTGTATACTTATAAATTATTTCTTCAAGGTGAGATGAGTGTTTCTGATTACTAATATAAAAAAATATTACATTTGAACGGACTAAAAAGAAAGAGTAACACAATTAATTAGACAAAGAAAGTATATACATGAACTTTTTAGAAGCTTTTTTAAACATAAAAACACATAGTCCAAGACCAAATTGTTGGTTTTGTAATAAGTTGTAAGATATAAAAGCGAGATTTTCTAAAAAGTTAAAGTCGTGGGTGATCAAGAATTTGTAACTAATGATGGTAATATATAGTTTTCATATAAAAATATAGGAGCTCGATCAACTATATTATTAAAAAATCTATCCCAGATATGCCTCTAAAAGACGATATATTTGATCATTCAATATGATCAAACTCATGAAATATGCCAAAATATTATCAAAGAAGAAGATATTATAACATGTACCTGATCACCCATGGTAACAACAACATAAGGATCACTATGAAATGTATCCTTGAGTGGTAGATTGATGCCTTTGTGCACCCTAATTTTAACAAGTCCCAACATCTTCAAAAAATTTTTTGAAATATTTTCAACTTAATTGGTTTATGTTCCACAACAATATATCAATATGGCCTTAGAAAACGAATTTCATTTATTGCATGACCTTGTATTGATTTATTCTTTTTATCACTTCAGAATAATTCTAGCACTTAATTAGAATTTCAAAAAGAAAAAGGAAAATGGGAACTTATACCATCGGTCCATTATTCACCTTAAAAGAATCTCTCGCTTTCTACTTAAAAAAATTATCGGTAATTTCTAATTAATTCATCACTAAAGTCTAAATAATTTTTTTTAATAATCTATTACTAATTTATAACTAAATGAAATTAATATACAATTTTATTTATTTAATTATCAAATTTTATTCATAATTAACTCCTTATTTTGTAATAGTGTCTTCAAAGAGAATCTAATAACTTTCTAGAGTTATTCTTGAACGTCCTTGGCCTGGTTAGCTTTATTCCAATGTTATTCGAAAAAATTATTGAGTCGGATCCATTCATAACATTGGTCACACTACCTGTTCACATCTTTTATTAAAATAATTTTTTTTGTAACATGCCATCGAATTATTATGAATAAATTATTTATATCGATCATTCGTTAAAAAATAGGTTTATCTATGCCATTACCTATATAAAAAGAGTTCATTTGTGTTATTATTTTTAACAGAAAATATATTTAATTTTGGAAAATTATTTATGCCACATGGTTAATTCCTTATTAGAGGCCTACGTCAGTTAATTAAAAAAATTCAATATTGGATTAAATCAAAATTAAATATGAACTGATTTAAATAAAACCGAATTCACCATATGATAGTATCCAACACAGTTCAAACATTATTCATTACTTATATTTAATATAATTATCAATAAATAAAACATTTACTGACCTTGTTCCCCAATAATATACTATCAAATATCACACTGATCACCAGTAGTATTAAGTTATTATTAATGTGAACCACAAAATTAACTCTATTCAGTAAAATCAAAGTAAAATCACCATAGACACAAAATACCTAAAATTAAACATTCAATATTTAGGGTATAAAAAAAAATACATGTAAAGCCCAAGAAACACAAATAACTGATGATATATAGAACAATCACATAAATATATATCCTCCAAAAGGGAAGCTGCAAATAATTCTAGCACAATAAATAAAAAACATATATATATATATATATATATATATATATATATATATATATATATATATATATATATATATATATATATATGGTCACATTACATAATGAAGTGTTAAAAATTTAACGATGTTGCTTCAACGAAGCAAAGATGATTTTATGTGCCTCGCGCTCAAGGCTTTTTAGGTACTTGAGGAATTTCTAGCTTTGGCAAAGTTGGTAATTCAGGCTTTGGGATTTTTGGCGGTTCGGGCTTTGGTAGAGTTGGTAGCTCAGGTTTTGGAATTTCAGGGAATTCAAGCTTAGGCAAAGTTGGGATTTCAGGTAAATGTGGCAATTCGGGCTTAGGAAGCTCAGGCAGAGTTGTTTCAAGAAGATGACGAGCGTCTGATTGAATTACGTAATCACTTGTTAAAAACAAAGTGACAAATAATAAGAAGAAAAAAGATGGGTTGTAACAATAAGCCATATTTGTTGAAAGGTGATATCAAGACTAGTAAGTTATGCTTTGATTGATTTTGCTTTATGTTTCACTTCAAACAAGTTTATATAGATGTGTGGTTGTAGAAATTAAAAATTGGAGAATTAGGGCTTTGGTAGAGGAAACTGTGTTAGTTCATCTTCTAAACTATCTCCTAATTTAATCTGACAAAAAATTTACTTATGTAACATATTTTATGTAGATATTCCTATTCAACACATAATAAAAAGTCTTCAAGTAGGTAACCTAAAGAGATTTCTTTAAAATTAGACTAAGGTTCTATTGAATAAAATGACATACCATAACTAGATTATGTACAATAATAGTAAAGATAACTGTTGACAATACTCATGTTATGTTCCTAGTTATTGTCGTATACTACTGTTTTGAACCAAATCCAGCCCAATATGAATAATAAGGTCACACAAATAGTTATTGGGCTGATAAGAGTTATTGGGCCGAGAATGAGCAATAGGGCCAGGTTAATTTGGAATCAGGATTGAGTAGCGGACATGAGAACGGTTCCATAAAAAATGTAGTGATATGTGATTTAGGGATTTTATATGCAAAATGTTAAGAAAAAGAGTTTGATTCCTCTTATCTCTGTTCTTAGCCTGAGCTTGTCATCCCCTTCTATCTATCTCTGTATTTTCTTATCTTCTCCCCCTAGATTAACATTCTCAGTTTCGTTTTAAGGATCATTAGTTGTTACTTGCTTGATATTTCCATTTCTCAATTGTATTTTGTGTTCTCAATGATTATAATACACATCATTATTGTGCGGTAACTTGAACACCTACCTTGGGGTCGCAAGAGGAACTCGTAAACTTTCAAATTTTGAATTTATCTTCACTTGAATCAAGAAAACAGTACCCAAAATATCATGAACCGAATGACCTCCACACAACGAAAGGTTTATTTAAATAGTCAGGTTAGTTTCATTGGCTTCACAACCTCATACTTTTGTTTGAAACTTATATGCTTTCTAACTACCAGAAATGATAAGTTGTTCAAGGATCTCAGAAGTTATGCAGAGTATTAGAAGTTATGAATTATGCATTTGTTTAATTCAGATAAGGCACTCAGAAGTTATGCAGAATATTAGTTGATCTATACTTGTACAAGACAATTTTTCTTTTTTAATCTTTGGGTATAAATGTGTACTTCAAATCTAATCACACTGCTAACATTTTTATAATTCAATTTCTTATTAAAAATAATTAATGATTTTAGCATTAAAATGATTATATAGGTGGTATAATTATGTTATATACTCTTCAGTTGTAACATTATATATATATAGATTTCGGAGGTTATAACCCTTGCTTAGATATGTAAACGTAAACTCTGTTTTGATTTGCGAAACCAGTGAGATTCTGAGTAAGGGTTTTGGTTACTCGAGGGGAAGGTATTAAGCATCCCTCAAAGATTATCTGAAGATAGTCCTTAAACTCAATTTAGGGAAAATATTTAGAAAAATTTATTGAATTTATTTGCTTTAAAATCAATGATAAGTGAGTTTCATTAGTTTAAAGAAAAGAGTAAAATACAAGGTACGACATATATGTGTCTATTAAATGAAATTAATAGTAGTATGTTTATCATACAGTAAAATAAATAAATAAATGTACTAAAAATGTATGGCAATTTTATATGTGAAAAAATATAAATGTGTCTTATATAAATGTATCCAAAATAGATGTTGAGTTTAAAGGATATGAAAATTTGTCGTTTTATTTATATATAGAATTGAGATGTAAAGGAAAATAAAATAAAATAAGATAATAGTTGGGTGTAAATATATAGTAAAATAATGTGTATATTAGAGTGTAGGGATTTATAAATTATAAAAAAAATAAGTATCATTTGTAAAAGTGATAGTAGAAATGAGAAAAATAATATGAAAGTGTAACAAAATAATAAGTCACATATAAAAAAAATATAAAATTTTGTACCTTTATGCGTGTGACATATATATATGTATGTACCTTGTATTTTGAACCTGTTGGCATATCTAAAATCTTGAAATAACATGTTAAGAAGTTAAAATGTTTTAGCAATATTTGATTTGAAAAGTGATAATAGTAAATATATTTTCGAAAAGGGGTGATGTAAAAAATGGGCCTAACTGTTGGGACTTATTCTATAGTTATATTTATTTTTTGTTAAAAATATATCGGCCTACTTTCTTACTTGTTTTTTCTTAAAAATAGGTATTTCTAAAGGTATTATCTTAGTCTTGAATATATTTCTAAAGGGTAATTTGCTTTAGCCTTTTAACTGGTTTCAAATTTATTTGGGAGTTTTTAAATGATGAGTTTTCCTATCCCTTAGGATGAACTTTCAAAGACTTAAAAAGGGGTAACAATTCTATAGCTAGCAAACTTATAACATCCATTTTTGGCTTTTAAAATAATGTTCTTCTTCCTCTTGAAAGTAGTATTTTAAAAGCACCTTTGGACCCAAACTACTACACTTTAAAACTCTCAAAGTGTAGTCGTTAGCTCCAAAAATATACTTTTAGATCCTAGAAAAAAATGGTGTTTTTAAACGTGAGTGAAAAAAAAAAACTGCATTTTTATACTAAAAAAAAATAATCTGCACGAAGGGATAAAAAAATGACAGTTGTGTCTTACAAAATCTGCATTTTAAGGCTAAAATATGCCTTTCAAAGCTCACAAAACGAGTTGGTTTTTGAGCCTCAGAAGCCTGCATTTTTACACTCAAATTCTGCACATTTCAAGTTCAAAATGCTGCACCTTGAGATCCAATATACCAACACCTTTAAACTCTAAAAAGGGTGATATCTCTAACCTTAAAATCTGCACTTCTTTCGACTTTAAAATCTGCACTTTGAATTCACAAAAATCTGCACTTTAGGCTACCAAAAGTTGCACTTTAAACACTTGTTTAAAAAAAAATCTGAGAATAGATTCATGATATTCGAAAACATTATTTCCAAGCTTAACTTCTTTTTTTTTAAAAAAAAACTCATGCTTTCATAACTAAAAAAATGTTGAGTAACAAACAAACTTAATTAGAAAGCAATGATTTAAGCCAAGTGACTATACTAAACACAATATCTAAAAAAAAGGCGGGAGGGTTAATGACTACATCTTACTACCATTCTTGGTTGGTTTACAAAGTCGAACACAAATAAAGCAAATATGAATATAAGCGCAAAACACCGTGTAAAACGTTAGTCAATATAAGTGTATGCATATATAAAAGAAATGCGAAGCTTTGAAATAAGGAGGAAGCGTTGGACGCTATTGACGCGATAAAGGCTGCTCTAGACACGACGACTGCAAGTATATCGATGAGCACAAATCTGATTTGGGACAGATGAATTAATGGAGTCGTATCACAACTCCAAATGTGCTCCAAAGTGTACATGTAAAATAAAGAAAAGAAGAGAATTAGTAAATGAGATTCGAAACTTGTGAGAAAGCACATCAAAATAGATTCTATCTAGCCATCTGTTAACCAAACTTCAGGCTTACTTATTCCGGCAATCAGACTCTTGGAAACCATGATTTTTTACAAATTCATATCCATTCAAATTTTATGTACAGTAGTTTGGAGCTTCAATGTTCAGGAATACTTTTTTTTTTTTATGTCATCAAACAAGTTTAAGCATGTCTACAACTGTCTACCGAAGCATGAGACTATATATTTATTCTTTGAGTCCAACAAAGGAAGCCAAACAATATTATCACTTGTAGCTTATAAGGAACAAAGAGCATGCTGTAGATTGTTTTGGTAATAGCAATATTATATGTATAAGAGTATGAAGTGTATATGTGTTTTTTTTTTTTAGAATAAAGGTCTGCACATTTACAGGCAGGGTGAACAATTTTGTTCTAAAAAAGAGAATGGAAAGCTTTGAAAGAACTCCAAACAGTAACAAAACTAGGATGGAATACATATGCATTGAACATATCTATGCTGAAGTTCCCATTGGTGTTGGGTTTGCATTTCCAAACCGGATACAAACATGGAGAACTCATAGTTAATACCTGCCCATTCCTTAAACCGATAAAAAAAACATAGCATTTCTAGAACTCTTGACAACAGGTCATTGAATGGCACATGAACGCTTAAGTAAATGTTTCAATTCATCATTATGGGAGAGGAAAAATCCATGACTATACTACTTAATCAAACATAATAAACTAACATCATTAAACTAATATGGTGGTAGTGGACTGTATTACGTAAACACACTTAGCATGCATTAAGCTGCTGAATAAATTCTTATCTAGTGTCCTCGACTTCACATGAACACGAGTAGATTTATTATGTGTCAATACTCATGAGAGAGGAGAAAAATGCAGTAGTTCAATCCAATATAAAGCTATCATGGGATCCTTCTAATTACTTAGGCGAGATATGAGACCAAGGAGAGAAACTTATCGAAATTTCAGAAAAATGAAGTATTCAGGGGATCAAAGAGAACAACTAATTTAAATTCCAAATAACAAGTGTAAGGACCTCTTGAATCTGATCAAATTCATATGTGACTAATTCTTAGTTTACCTAATATGAATTAGCATGTACAATATGCTAAACAAATGAAGGCAGAACAGACTCAGCATCAATTAATTTTATCATATTCTAAAGTTCAATGAGATAGTAACTTCTTCTTCTACATATTCATAACCCAACCTTGAGCCTATTACGTAATGACTCTTTTCTAAAAAATATAGGAACAATGTAATTTCTACTGGCACACTCACTCTAAAAGAAATAAGAGTTTCAAAGACACATGGTTCATACAAAGTTAATAACTTGCAGAATAAGTATAAAACTCACACAAATGCCCAAAGAAGTAGAAATTCAGATAGGTGCTCAACATTTAATCATGAATAATAACAGCAAAGGTGACATGTACTAACCTTATGTAGAGCAACAAACAGGGCTTGCCGTCAAGATTCAACTTAGAACTTCCTTCAACTCAAATTCAACACTAAAGCAAACTCGCTGGATTGTTGTTGGGTCTTTTTTTTTCAATCGATTTTTGGATTTTCTCACTGGTTTTTCGATCGTTTTTTGGATGATTTGTTCTCTGTTTTCAGAAGGAACCAAATGGCTCCTTTTATAGCCAAATCGTAACCTCTATTTGCCTCAAGAATTCAAAATTGGAAAGCCAAAACGGAAGGACTAAAGATGAAGGGACAAAAAATCTCTCAAGAATCGACCTTTCTAGGTCAAGCCCTGAGCCTACACCCTGGGCGGGACTGACACTCGAGAACCATTGCTGCCCCCAAGCGAACCCTTGGCCTGACTTACTTACTCACCGGAAGACTCTAAGCATTATTACAATGATCAAATGCACTTACTCAATGGTTTAATAAAATAACTTAGAATGTTTAAAAGTCAACATTCAACTTGGCTAAAATGCCAACTCAAGTCTTAACATAGAAAATGATAATGTAAAGACAACTGAACTACTAACTGTCTATGAAGCCTCTAAAACAAAGCGGGATGTTGGGACAAGACCCCTGATCATCCTAACAATGAAATACTGAAAGCAAATGATAAAAAGAGTCCTCCGAAATGCAAGAAGGCTCACCAACTGACTCGGAGTGCTCAACCTGATCAACGAGGTGCTGGATGTTAATCCTGGTTACCTGTGTCTGCATCATAAGACGATGCAGGCCAACTGACATCAGTACATTGAATGTACGAGTATGTGAGTTGGAATGTTAAATACAATTTAAGCTTGAAAAGGATCTGAAAGGAACACTTACCTTGGCTTTACTCAACTCATGAATAACTCAACTCAAAATGCAGTGTAAAACAACAATAATAGTGCAATTTATACAAAGCATTTAGAACAGTAAATAACAACTCAATTTGTTAAAGATATGCAATAACAAACTCAACTTTACTCATATATCAAAGTCATATAGTTTCTATGGGAGATTCTCTAACTGACAACCACCACTATGAGTCTAAGCGGTGATACAACGCTTGCCCACACTGTCAGAACTGTCCTATACTTTGCCATCATATAGAACGCCTTATCTAAGTGGATCCACTAGCTAAAAGCATCTTAATGAGTCATCTAAAAAGTATGATCCTTTACTACCCATGATGTCTACATGGTTTATGGAAACTTGAGTTAATATGAACTCGCATCCCCATATCGGTGCTCAATACTACTCTCAAAATATACTTAGCTCATATGTTTTTAAAACAAAACTTCTTTCTTTGGTTTGAGATAATTACTCAAAACTTAGCTTAAAAGCTCTCTAGGAATCGATGTTCCCTTTCTTGTTCAAATGTGAAAACATTTTAAACTCTTGGGAATACTTAGTTTCCTTATAGCTTTTGGAGAAATGAACTCAACTCTTTACTCTCTTTGCTTAATCTTAAAACTTAAATCTTAGAACAAAGTTAAAACGTTTGTGAAAGACTTTTGAAAAACTTTAATGAACTTCTCTTGACTTGATTCTTAACTTCTAAACTTGACTCTTTACTCTCCTTGAATTGAATTATAGATTCAAGGATTGTGATTTCTGATAGGAAAGATCTCATGATGTTTAGGAGTGTTTTTAGATAGCTAAACATGAGAAAAGATCAAAATTTCATTGTTTGAGGGTGGGTCCGCGAAGCGGAGAGGTAATTAAATTTTGGTCGCGAAAATACTTTTTGAGGCAGAACGGTCCGTGACAGCTCCGCTCTGCGAAGGCATTTTTTTTCCAAATCTGGGGAGCAGGTCCGCGACGCGTAGCCAGTGCCCAGATTTGCCCGACTAAATTTCTTCTTCATTTTCCAGCCCCAATTCGCCCAAACTTGGTTCTTTTTCCCAAATTCTTTTTAGATATAGATACCCAACAAATGTACCTAAGAACCTAACTCCAAACAACTCAATAATTTGACGTAATGATCTCAGAAACTTCTCAATTTCAGCCCAACTCAAGAACAATAGCAATTTCAAGAATAGATATCAAGAACATCAACTTTCAAACTCTTTTAGGACGAATTCACGCTGAAATAAACATGTTTGGCACGTGGGTGAACGAACCCAACGTTATGAAAGACTCACATACCTTGTAGGGATCACCCCTTGACGAAATCCACAAGTTAAACTCGACGATCTTGACAAATCTTGATTTCTCTTCTCCCTGCTCCTCTTTTCTCTTTTATCCAAGCCCTAGCGTGAAACTTCAACTTTTCTAAATTGACTAAAATCTGATTTTCCCCCAATTAACTCCTAAAAACGAATTAGAATAATTAGGTAAGGAAAATACTAAATTACCCTTCAAAAACCCGGATTAGACTTTTCTTATTCCAACAGCCCAACTTCCAAAAGGCATAACTCACTCATACAAACTTGGAATCGTGCAAACTCAGCGGCGTTGGAAAGGTTATTCCAAGATCTTTCCAACCATATCTGTAAATACACCTAACTCATCCTGAGCTAGGAGTTATGGCCGTTTGAGGTTGACCAAAAACTCAACTAACATACTTCACAATTTTCCAGATTTTCATATACTTTCCAAAAATGATTCTTTCCCCAACATTTAACTCTTTCCTAGTTATTTCAATTTGCGAGATGTTACACTCAGGTTTTGGAATTTCAGGAAATTCGGGCTTAGGCAAAGTTGGGATTTCACGCAAATGTGGCACTTTGGGCTTTGGTAAAGTTGGTAGCTCGGGTTTTTGAATTTCAGGGAATTCAGGTTTAGGCAAAGTAGGAATTTCAGGTAAATGTGGCAATTCAGGCTTAGGAAGCTTAGACAAAGTTACTTCAAAAAGATGGCGCGCGTCTGCTTGAGTTATGTAGTTGTTGGTTAAAAACAAAATGACAAATAATAACAAGTAAAAATATGGGTTGTAGTGATTATAACTCATTGTTAAAAGGTGATAAATGCTTCAAGACTAGTAATTGATGTTTTGGTTGATTATGCATTATGCTTTACTTCAAACAAGTATATATAGATGTGTGGTTGTGGAAAATAAAAATTGGAGAATTAGGCTTTGGTAGGAAAATTTGTGTGTTAGTTCATCTTCTCAACAATAACCTCAACATATTCTAGCACATATTTTATGTAGATATTCTTACAAGGTCAACACATAAGAAATTAGGTCTCCCAAGTAGATAATATAAAGAGAGAACTTACTTTTCTTTAAAATTAGACAAAGGTTCTATTGAATAAAATGACATACCATAACTAGCTTATGTACAATAATAGTAAAGATAAATGTTGACAATACTATGTTATGTACATAGTTATTGTCGTATACTACTGTTTTGAACCAAATCCAGCCCAATATGAATAATAAGGTCACAAAAATAGTTATTGGGCTGATAAGAGTTATTGGGCCGAGAATGAGCAATAGGGCAAGGTTAATTTGGAATCAGGATTGAGTAGCGGACATGAGAACGGTTCCATAAAAAATGTAGTGATATGTGATTTAGAGATTTTATATGCAAAATGTTAAGAGAAAGAGTTTGATTCCTCTTATCGCTGTTCTTAGCCTGAGCTTGTCATCCCCTTCTATCTATCTCTGTATTTTCTTATCTTCTCCCCCTCGATTAACATTCTCAATTTCGTTTTAAGGATCATTAGTTGTTACTTGCTTGATATTTCCATTTCTTAATTGTATTTTGTGTTCTCAATGATAATAATACACATCATTATTGTGCGGTAACTTGAACACCTACCTTGGGGTCGCAAGAGGAACTCGTAAACTTCAAATTTTGAATTTACCTTCACTTGAATCAAGAAAACAGGACCCAAAATATCGTTTGTGTAGAGTACTTATCTAATGAAGCGTATTAGCGCCTTAGCTAATAATTAATCAGATTTAGCAGTCATAGGAGGTTACAGTGTATATGAATTATTACAAAATTAGCTCTACTTACTCTAAAATTCAAATATATATATTCTTCAAACATGACATTAAATAGAGGTGGAGTACACACACACACACACACATATATATATTCTTCAAACACAATATTATTTATTTTACACGATAGCTAGGACTAGCCAATATTTTCAAATACTCATCACACAAGAACAAACACACAGATATATGTATGCATAGGACCATTGAAAATAGTAGATTTTCTAATTCTTGAGAAGGTGACCCTCTACATCCTTGATCAGACCAATGTAATAATCCAAGATAGCTAGGGGTTCTGGGGTATCTTCAGTTTTCTTCTCATACACAAGTGTATATGTCATCCATTGATGTTCAGAGGATGTAATAACAGTGAAGGAATTATACAAATCTAACAAATTTCCTTCAATCGCATTCCAAGTGATTGAATTCTTCTGAGGGATCGATGGCTTCAATCACAGTCTTAGCAAACATTTCTTTTCCATCTATTCATTAAAGATCAAAAAAATACAATAGATGTTAATCCCAATTCAAATGTTCAAATTATTTCTTTTATTTTCCCTCTTTTATTATTTTCATTTTAATAAAAATGATCTAATGCTCGTGAAGATTAGAATGATGGCTGAAGTAATTATCCATGAAAAAAATACATCAAATGTTATTCAAAGTTCTTATCGTTTGACTCTAAGAAAAGGAAAACATGACAATTAAAAGTGGATAGAGGGAGTTTTTTTTTTTTTAAATCAATAGGCTTTTTATTGAAACAAAACAACACATACAGCAATCATTTGGGCCTATTGCCCATTCCAAAAAGACAGTACAGAGATAACAAAATTAACGGGCAATATCCCACTTTTGACATAGTCCTAATCTCCTGCACTATTATACTTTCCTAAAGTGTAGGGTTTCCAGATGCTTCCTCCGTGGCGTATTCGTCTCCTTCGCCTCCTTTTGATTTTGGTCATCAATGCCTTTGAATTGATTCTCAAGTATTGTTTGTTGTTCAGCTCACAAAAGTAAGTATACATCCTCCTCCTTTGTCCTTTGTTCTGTGTTTCCTCCTTTTGATTTCTCTTCTTATGTAGATGTGCTCTCTAATGGAGCTTCTCTCTTGCCTACTGGATCTTGTTCAAAGGAATGATTGAAGTTAATCGGTTCGTCCTCCATACTCTTCTGTTCTCCTTTTCCACCCTGGATTTCTGATTTCGTCATTTTTCCTGATGATGCTAGAATGGAGTGATTCCTCCTCCACATGTCATTGATTGATGCTCCTTCCAGGTGTAATCGCTTCCACCTGATCCCAACTCCTTGTTGCCGAGTCCATTTTAGATGGCTAATATAGTCTAGACTAGGATGCATTTCACATTCATGTTGCATTTTGGTATTTTGTAAATGGTGGTGTATATGTGGACAATACTTCATAGTAGTCTCCCCTTTCCCGTTATCCCCTACAAGGTGAAACTCGCATATATGGGATATTTAATTTGTCACTGTTCAGGATCCTTCTTCCATGTGTATCCATGCTTTTAAAATCTGTGAATATGTATCTGCCCTTCTCTTAACTAACTTTTTCATGGATAGGCGAATTACTTTTGAAATATGAAATACACCTAAATGTGGAAAATTGATGCAATAAGTATTGCGAGAAAGAGAGGAGAGAAATGTGTGTGCTACCTTCGTAATATTTCCAGCTAGCAACCGAACTAATTTTTCCTTTTTCACCTTCATGAATCTCAAAATGCTTGACTCTACTAGGGCTTATGTTGGGTAGATGTTGGGTATTAGTGTGGAAAATATCATGAACCGAATGTCCTCCACATTTCATTTCCAATGAAACAATCAACTT
Organism: Solanum okadae; assembly: GCA_036553675.1. Lineage (NCBI taxonomy): Eukaryota > Viridiplantae > Streptophyta > Magnoliopsida > Solanales > Solanaceae > Solanum > Solanum okadae. The sequence goes on from CM071681.1 coordinate 3,722,979, forward strand.
ACCTTTTACGCCCATATTTTCTTTTCCTAGTAATAGCAATGAGTTGCGAAAGGAAGGTGGTAAGAAAATATATAAAACTTGTACCTCTTATATAGATTTTAATTAATGTAAGAAGCTAATCAATGAAAAATATTATTCACCACATATCTATATCACATAGTGGCGGTGTTAATTAAATTGTGTATAAGTAGGTTTTAGTTTAGTTATAAATTTATTATGATATTTTACCATGATAATTTAAATATAATGACAATACAATTATAAATAATGAAGTATATTTATTTTTATGTAACCGTATTTTAATTTCTTATTTATTGATGGTGATCAGTTGTGGTATAACGTCTTGCTTCTTTTTCGATCAAATATTGATTTCATTTTGCTAGCTTCTCCCGATCGTAGAGCCTGATCGACTCAACTATTTAATTCCCTGCCCCATGCCTCTCACTTCGTTTCATTCTTCTTCTCATGTACCCTCGCTTGAATGAAGACACTCGATCAACCCGACTTTCCCAAGTGCCCCCACCGGTCCTTATCCTTTACGAGTATGGATTAGTTATTCCTGTAAAAATTACTCCCCTAAAAATCATCTTTGCCAAACAAGTGAGTAATGTTACGAATAAAAAATATACCGTTGGAAAACTATATGCACAACAGAAGCATATCCGAATCATACTGCTTACATATATAAATAATAGATAACCAATATATATTTATGCTAGAACACATACAATTATGCTAAAATACATAAACTTGCTGAAATTTAATTAAAAAATTACCTCTTGAAGAAGCGTGAAGCGTGAGCAGATACCTTCGAACTCTCTCAGTACTTGGATGAACAAGTATCGTATAAAAAACTTTTCTCTCTCTCTCTCTCTCTCTATATATATATATATATATATATATATATATGATTCTTTATTGATTTGATTTGACTTTTCAATTTGATACTACCATTTTTAGGTTTGATTTAAACAGCTTTATGCCTAGCCTCAAATTTATAGGGTTACTCCTAACTTGTAATATAAGGCCACTATGGAACTTAGAATAGCACGAGGAAATTATAAACTTTACTCTTCTTTATTTTTCTTCTGAGTTGTATCCTATGAAATATCAAAATATTCAATGTTGAATTGATAATTACTAACTTCTTTTTTTGGCTATTAATTTCTTCAATTTATTATTGTATCATCTTCATGCTATAATGATAAGTTGTACATATTTAAAAGGAAGTTTGAATCTATAGTTTAATGAAACTAACACTCTAGGACAAGGGTTGGATACTGCACAATTTGCAGCTCGAGTTGTATGTTGAATATTCTTCATGCACTCAATATATGTACTTTGAATGAGAAAAGACTCAAAATAGTCCATTAGCTTAATTGCCGCTAAATATATTCTTTAGAGACAATTAACACTCTTTGTAAATGTGCTTAAAGTCTAAGAAAAAGATTCAACATTTACTGTATAAAAAAATATATACATGTAACACCAGAAGAAGCACAAATAACTGATGATATTGTAACACCCCGCTACTAGAAAGACTTGGAATTAGAAAGAAACCGTTTTTGGAAATAATCAAATTTGGAAAGTTTGACAAAGTTAAGTATGATTTTTGGGTCAACTTCAAACGACCATAACTCCTAGATCAGGATGAGTTAGGTTTGCTACAAGACACCATAGGAAAGATCTTTGAATTATCTTTCCAACGCCGCTGAGTTTGCTTAGTTTATAGTTCGTATGTGTAACATCCGGCAATTTGAAATAACTACGAAGAGGCTTAGAATTGGAATTAATCATTTTTGGAAGGAATTTAAAAATCTGAAAATTTGGTTAAGTATGGGAAAAAGTGAGTTTTTGGCCAACTTTGAACAGTAATGACTCCTAGCTCAGGATGCGTTAGGTGTAGTTCCAGTTATGGTTGCAAAGTTCGTGCAATGATCTTTCCAACGCCACCGAGCTTGCTCGATTCCGAATTCGTATGAATGAGTTACGCCCTTTGGAAGTTGGGCAGTTGGCAGGGAAATTCGTCCGGAAATTTTAAGGGTATTTTGGTCTTTTCCCTAACCAATTCTTTTTGGTTATATTGTTGTGGTAGACTGATTTTTAGATCAGTTTGTTCCATTTTAAAAGAGTGAGAGTAAGGGTTTTAGAGTGAAGAGGAGAAGAAGAGGAGAAAGAGAAGATCAAGCAAGGTTTCGTCAAAGATCGTCGTGGATATCGTCGGAGGTGATCCCTACTAAGTATGTGAGCTCATAGTGTTGGGTTGGTTCTTTCCCCCACACGCCAAACTCGTTTTATTTCCGAGAAAAGTTGTTGGTTGTGTTGTTGAAGTTGTTGGTTGTGTTGGTGAAGTTCTTGTTGGTTTAGTACATGATTTGGTTGTGTTTATGAGTTGAATCTCTTGTATGTTGAGGGATTTTTATGATTCTTAGTGTTTGGAGTCGAAACCCTTGAAGTTAGGGTGGTTTAGAGTTGGAAAAAGGAGGAAGAAAAGTCGAGTTTTCGGGGAAAAGGGGTGGCGCGTCGCGCCTGCCAGCGCGCCCCAAGAGGGACTCTGAAGTCCAGCCCTTGGGGCGGCGCGCCTAGCAGAGCGCCAGCAGGCCCCTTCTGAGCTTCGAGGGCTGGCGCTCCGCGCCTTGCAGAGTACCAAGGATGCCAAGTTTCCCCATTCTTTCCACACTTTCTCATGCATGTCCCTTGGTATTGTACCTATGTTTCGTAGTTGTTTTTAACGCTCCAAGGTACGTCTAAACGTCAAGAACTCATCCATAAACGTGTGATCATATACCTTGAATTCACAATCCAATTCAAGGCGAGTTAGGATCAAGTCAAAGTGAAGTTAGAGTCAAGTCAAGCAAAGTTAAGAAGTAAGTCCAAGCAAGTCTCTAAAGCTTTTCAAGAGTCTTTATTGAACGTTTTAACTTCATTTTAAGGCTCAAGTTTCTAGTCGAGTAAAGAGTATAGAGTTTCAAGCTAAGTAAAGAGTCTCAAGTTTCAAGTTAAGTCAAGAGTTTAAAGTGGAGTTCATTTCTCAAAAGTTATTAGGGAACTATGTATTCCCAAAGAAGTTTCTAAATGTTTTTACATTTGAGTAAGAAAGGAACTATGATTCCAAAAGAGCCTTTGGGCTAGTTTTCAAGAAAAAGGAACATCGATTCCAAGTGAGACTTCGGGCAAAGTTTTGAGTAATTATCTCAACTAAAGAAAGATGTGTTTAAAACACTTAAAAGCTAAAGTATTTTTGGGAGTAGTCTTGAGCACTGAATTGGGGACACGAGTTCATATTAACTCAACTCTCCATAAGAACCATGTAGCCAACATGGGATTTAACGGGTCATACTTTTTAGATGATCACGTAAAGTTAAGCTAGTGGATCCACTTAGTAAAGTTAGCTTCCTATATCACGGCAAGGTATAGAATGGTTCTTGGGCAACGTGAGGTAAAACGTTGTATCACCACTTAGTTTCATAGTGGTGGTTGTCGGTTAGAGAAACTACCACAGCAGTAGAAAGAGCTTGGTTCCTCGAGAAGTTCTGCTTAGTGTGGATGGGGGTATGGGACTTCATTCATGCATTGCACAAGTAGACTTTGAGATGAAGCATGATATTTTTATGATATTATAAATATGATTTTTACGTCATGTTTTAATAGTTTTACAAGCTTTATATATTGCATGTGTCTTATTGCTTTATATATTGAGTTCAGTTATTCATGAGTTGAACAGAGCCAAGGTAAGAGTTCCTTTGTACTCCTTTCACGCTTAAGTTGTGGTTTAGCTTTCCAGCTCGCATACTCGTACATTTAATGTACTGATGCCAGTTGGCCTGCATCTTATGACGATGCAGACGCAGGTACCCAGGGTCAGCATCCAGCACGCCGTTGATCCAGCTGAGCACTCCAGAGTTAGTGGTGAGCCTCTTTGTGTTCCGGAGGACTCAATTATGTTGTTCTCTTAGTTTTGTTTTATTGGGATGTTACGGGGTTTGTCCCAACATCCATCTCAGTATTATAGAGGCTTCATAGACAGTCAGTCAGTTAGTTTCGAGTCTCTCATCTATGTATATATGTAATATTCTATTTTGAGACTCGAGTTGCCCTTTTGGGCCATATTTTATCGGTTAAGTTATTTTATGTCCTTGCATTGCATGGAGTTATTCTGTTGAGTTAAGTTTCCGCTAAGTTAAGAAAGCCAGGCCAAGGGTTCGCTTGGGGGCCAGCAATGGTCTTCGAGTGTCGGCCACGTCCAGGGTGTAGGCTCGGGGCGTGACAGTATGAGGGAGATATTCCCATTTGAAGTTGGGTTGTCTACATAAGGAAAACCAAAACTGGATTTTGAAGGGTACTATGGTCTTTTCACTACCCAATTAATTTATTTCATTTTTGGTAATTACTTAGGGGTCTAAACTGAATTAGGTCAGTTTACGCACTCAAAGATTTCACGCTAGGGTTTTAGAGAAGAACTTAAGAGAAAAGAGAAGAGGAAAGTCAAGATTCGTCGACTTCGTGAAGAATTGATTGCGGATTTCGTCAAGGATTTGATCCTACAAGGTATGTGAGACTTTCATAACGTTGGGTTCGTTCACCCACGTGCCAAACATGTTTATTTCAGTGTGAATACAAATATACATGCATGCATTATAATGAAGCAAATACTAACATATAACACACAAACATGAAATCAAATCATCGCCTACCTCGAAACCAAGCTTGAATCCTCCTAAGAAACTTGACTCCTCACTTTCCGGATTCTTTCCGCTTGTTCTAGGTCTACAAACAATTAATATAACGCAGGGATCAATAATTACGTTGTAATTACCCAGATTAAAGCAAACCCAATAACCTAAGACCAAATCCATGATCCTAAGGTGCAGCTAGGGCTTTTTCCCCATCATCCAATTCAGTCCAAAAATCCTCCCCCAATAGTAATTAACCAAGAATCCAAGTTCTACAAATCGAAAAATGGATTAGGGGAGTAAAAACCTTACCTTTAGTCTAGAAGAGGTGGAAAACTGTCAAGAATTTGCCCTGGTTCGCCTCCTATCCCTCAAGAACGAAACTTGTAGAATAAGACATTTTTGGAGTTTATTTCTGACTTAAGTCGCGACTGGCCCGCTATGGCATCCCCCATCCCGCCACAACGGCCCCGCCCTAGCGGATATAATCCCGCCCCAACAGCCTACATGGAGATAGTGAGTTGGAATTTGAGCTCCAAACCCCCATTTCACAACACACCTTAAATCAGGACGTTCAAAAACTACATGCTCACGCTAAGATCAGTTTCGGGAGTTCTACTCGCCCAAATTCAATTTCGTAAAGTCGTACGGGTTTCTTAACGTCTCAGCTATCTATTTATGCAACCAAATTCATTATTGAATCTCTCATTCCTTACCAGATTTCCCTAGACTCTCGTGACTCCGATTCCGTCCAAATCTGGACTAGGCTAGAAAATTTCAAGTTACTACAAAAACTTTTTTTGACCCAAATTATTTCCCCATTGGATTTTCTATAACGACGAAATCAGGTCGTTACACTCGTAAACTTCAAATTTTGAATTTACCTTTCACTTGAATAAAAAAAATAGGATACAAAATATTGTTTGTGTAGAGTACTTATCTAATGAGCGTATTAGAGCCTTAGCTAATAATTAGAGTAAAAAAAAATGTATATAATTCCACTTGAATCACAAATATATATTCTTCAAACATGACATTATATATAGAGAGGCGAGCGTACATAGTACTTATAATATATATATTCTTCAAACATATTATTTATTTTACACACTAGCTAGAACTAGCCAATATTTTCAAATACTCATCACACAAGAACAAACACACAAACACATAGATATATGTATGTATAAGACCATTGAACATCGTAGATTTTTTAATTCTTGAGAAGGCGACCCTCTACATCCTTGATCACACCAATGCAATAATCCAAGATAGAAAGGGGTTCTGGGGTATCTTCAGTTTTCTTCTCATATACAAGTGCATAGGTCATCCATTGATGTTCAGAGGATGTAATAACAGCGAAGTAATTATACAAACCTGGTATCAGAGCGTTAGGTTCGGTGATCTCATCACACAAGGACAAGTCTAGTAGAGTCTTGTGGAACGGTACGGGGACACCTTTACTTTTCTTTGAGAGGTTATAGGACATTAGGAAATCCTCATTCCTTATTTCTTTCGTGCTACTACTTGAACCCAATTGATAACTAGGTGATACAAATTGGTATCTGAACTTCTTCACTCTATTTCACATATGGTTAGTACTAGAGTATTAAAAGTTGAAACAATAACATCAGGAAAAAAAAGTGTCCTTAGAAATAGGTATATTTTCTCGATTGACTACAGGGCCTGTAATGACTAGTGATCAACATGTTTTTTTTTATTAAGTTCATAAAATTGAAACCTTTATTTTTCATGGGTACTGATTATGAAGATGCTTATGCTTTCATTGTTGATTGTTTTGAGCTGCTTCATAAAATGAATATAGTGGAGAGTCTTAGTGTTATGTTTGTGACATGCTAGTTTTGGGTAGATGCCAGAATGTGGTGGCAGTCTCATGTTGAGTGATGACCAATAAAGGCACTACCTATGACTTGGGAAGCATTTTCTAACTTCTTCATGGTGAAGTGCATATCCCGTACTTTGAAGGATAGGAGGTAGAGGGGGTGAATCCAGATAGCTTTGCCAAGGTGACAACATTCAAGAAGTTTCATAAGGGAAGGCTAGATAATGAACACCATTAATTGGAAAATACCGTTAGTGAAGTTGTCGTAACACGTATAGGTTGCTTAGCGAATGATGAAATTATGTTGCGCCAAGTGAAGTCAGAATCACTACTACAATTTTATAGATTGAGTGTATACCAAAGAGGATCATGATACGACTATCAGAACAGTACTGATGCTTGCTTGAATAGAGTTATGAAGTGTGTTACTTTTGTTATCGACCTGATCTAAGAAAGAATGCAAAATTGCTTGGGGGTAGAGACAGAATGGATTTGGTAATGTTTTATAGTTATTCAATGGGTAGAATTGTGTGAGCTATTCAGGTACGATCTTCTCGATAGGTATGATATGTGATGGATCTAACAAACTTTCACGATGTGGTTCTAGTGTTATATGAAATGAATACGTTGATTGTCAAGTGGGGATACTTACTACTTAAGGAGTTATCAATTTTACGACATGTTCAGATAATGAGATTTAGTGTTGCATTGATCACATTTGAGAAACCAACTAGTTTGTTGCTACGGATGCTTGGGTTAAGCATTGTTTTAAGGAAGTTTTTAGTGGTGGATCTTTGGTATGGTATTAATGCATTAAGTAGTGAAGTCTATCTTGAGGGTTTTAGACTAGTGATTTTATCTTAAGCTCCAAAGGAGTGGATTGATACCGGAGTGACAACCTTATGTATAAAGAAAGTCAGTAAGTATACTCAGGTGAATGCAATTGAAGATTTTAGTTAGAAAGTGTGTATAAAATTTGAATTAGTCCTTTGGATCTAATCGATATAACTGAGTTGAGGTGTCATGTCGATGAAGAGGTTGACTTCTTGGTGATGACAAGGGAATACTGAGCATCATGGTAATACAAGTTAGTGAAGGATTGTCATTGAGATGCAACTATATAATAGAAATTGTTGATTAAATAAATTTTGTATGGTAATAATGACTTGTGAGTATCTACGGTTGCGATTTTCTACTATTTAGTGAGTAGCGTGGTTGTATGGAAAGTATTGAGAGATGTTGAGGAACCACTCGAATTGAATTTAAAGGAGCTAGAGTCATAATGAAAATGAAATAAAATTAGTAGAATGAGTGGAGCCTTCGGAAAGAGGTGAGAGTAAGAATATTTTCTCCAGTTGCAAGGACTTAAAAGGTATTTTAAAACGGATTGTGAATTGGGTTCAGAGATGCGTAATTTCATTCGTTTTGCTCTGGTTATGGTAATAGGGTCACGTGTTCATCGTTAAAAAATTAATGGATAAGACTTGACAAAGAAGTGTACATACGTCCAGCTTGAGTGTGATGGTAAGTTCTTTGGTGGTTTGAGTTTGCTAATGAGTACATTTGTATTTTTAGTGAAGGATATGGTAAGATCGATGGAGAGGCGATTAATGATAAGCCAAGATACATGAATTCATAAAAGTCTTCAAGGTATGAGCTAATATTGATAGATAAGGGGATTGGATTACATAGTTGGATCCACAATTCAATTTTATTTATTTTTCTAAGTCTACATTCGTAGTGGTATATTTTTTCAAGATATGATTTTGTAAGATAAGAAATGATCGTTGAATTGGGTATTGAGTACTTGGAAGGACTTATGCATGGTTTTGGTCATAAAGTTTGTTAATTTTGATATTTAAAGGACACAAGGAAAGGTTTCGGTTAAAAGTGTTGGTTTAGAGTATAAGGTAAAATGTCACGGGTTGTTGGTAAAAGAATGAGATAGGTAAGCGAGCTAGAGAAATTAACAAGAGTCTGATATATTGAAGGGTCGAGATATTTAGAATTTTACACCATGGGAAGAATTTGAGAAAACTGAAGGAATAAGACCTCTCGTATAAACCCTTGGGGTGTAGTTGAAGGTTTTATTGATTTTTGCCTATGAGTTTAGATATGATTGTGAAATGTGAACTTGTTAAGTACTGACTTACTAGGAGTTTATCATTGACTTTTATAAAGATTGAGTTTTGGTTTGGGTGATAAACAGTGAGGTATGGAAAATTTAGAGTTTTACATGGGGTTAGATTGCTCAAATTATGATAGATGACTTAAGAATGATGCACAAGGTGATATATAATTCTACATGGTTATTAAGAATTTAGTGTTGGATTAATACTACTCTATTGATGGGACTACATAGAATGTTATGATGCGTTACATAGACATTTTATTGTGAATAGAGGTTATGAGCTTATAGTATACGGAATAATTTGAGTGATCAAGAATTTCCCTAAGTGTTGGCATGAAGTATGTGATGGTTTAGAATGGTAGCTAAAGCATGCTATGTGGAAGTGGTGTGACGTTGACTTTGGGTGTGATGTAATTGTTTTATCTTGATGGAAAGGTACTATTAAATTTTAAGTTAGTGCTATTAACCTTGTTTGGGACTCGTTTTTGTCATGAAATGCTTAAATAGAAAGAGAGATTGCCATAGTTTGAACATGTATTTGATAAGAATATTTTGATACTAATGATGGTTTGGGAGTAAGGTAGATGATCGGTGTGGTTATGATGTTTTGTTAGTATTAAGAGTGTGGAATTCAGTGGATGTGGGGTTCGATAAACCAAGTATGTGTGTAATTATAATAGGGACTAAATTGGTGATTGTGGGTAGCTAGAAAATCAAAGAGATAGAGTCGGATGAATGAAAATGTTTTATATGGGCCTTATGGACGGAGTAACTAGAGTTATTAGACCTTGGTTATGTACATTCTTATGTGACAAACTATTTCATTCTGGGCATGGTTTAGAGTATGATTCACTTTCTACGTCCATGTGTGTTTTTGCTTCTATGGGTGAGTCCCTAGTAGTGGATTGTGTGTACCGATTATGTGATTGTCCTCCTGGTAGGGTGGCATCCTTGGTTAGACTTGTTCATTCCAGTTATGGAAGATTTGGTGTTGTTTCGGATAGTTGAAGTATACTAGTGATTCTACATGCACAACTTTGCTTATAGAGAATTTATAGGAGTGCTACCATGAAAATTTACAGTTTTTCGATAGACTTAAGATTTATCTCATCATCAGTATCATGATTTGGCTATGTGTGATTGAATGTGGGGACCATGGGGTCTAGTTTTGTCATTCTTAAGGTTTGTCTATAATAGCTACTAATCTAGCATTTCGACAGTGTTGTTAGAGGTTATGTATGCTTGGGTGTATCACTCGATGGTGGTTACTTGATCAATTTTATTTTTGGTTCAAATGAGTTCGATTCTCCTAGATGATTACTTGTTGTCTAAAGATCATATTTTTATAGCTTAAGCTCCAGGAAATATTTGGTTGTGATGATGTAATCTTGATAAGATCTATGATGGTTTGTTCATTATGAGTGTGTGGTGGCTGGTTTAGGTTCACTCTTGATTGTAGCCAATATTGATTCAGGATTGTATCATGGTTGTGTTAGAAAGTATTTGTCTTTATGGTTGTGTAAAGATCTAGTGGAAGAATCTATCAGTTGAAGAGTCCACTTCGGAGAATGATATGCATGGAAGATATCCACTTCTTTTTATCGAGTCAAGTACCCTGCCTTACCCTCGCCTTCTTTTGATCGTTCGAGGACCAATGATGGGTAAATTGTTATCTAATGTAACGACCCTTTAGGTCGTTTTGAGTACTAGAGCTTTTTATTGAATAAAAGATTCTTTCGATAGATTTTAAATGAGTATTTTGGACTATTCGTAACTATAATTAAAAAATTAGTTGGGTAGTTTTAATAATTTATTTAATTGATGGTTAAAGAAAATAACATTAGAATTAGTAGTAGGTGACTTTTATCATTATTTTTATGAATAGTCAGGTATATTAATTAGGGTATTAAACAATACGTAGAGAAGAAGGAAAAGTAGATGAGAGAACTGAAAGTGGCGTAGACGAAAGAGAAAGGGCCGACGGCGGCTTCAGGTGAGCAAAATTATTGAACTTTGAATATTGAGATTGTTAGTGATATAAATTTATATAATAATAATATTATGGTTAGATTTATGATGAGAAGGCTGCATGACAACTGGTGAGATAGAAAATATTATTTTGACTTTAGATGACAATGTTTGATCGGTTTGAGGTTTCATTATTTAATTATTATGTTATTGATTTATATCAGATTTGTTTTATCATTACAATAATATTGGGTGTGAAAGGAAATTAGATGAATTGAGTTGGAAAAGTTAGAAACAAAGTCACGGTGCCTTGAGGGAATAATATAATGGTTTGGATATGAATGGAAGGTGGGCTAATTAAGGGATTAATAATGGTTGACTTTGGGGAGACAAATTGGTGTCTTCCGTTATTAGCCGTGAGGTGCTATTAACTGGCCGAAAGAAATTGACAATTGAATCCATGTGGGTTGTCACTGACTTTGTACCAAGGTGACAACATTCAAGAAATTTCATAAGGGAAGGCTAGATAATGAACCCCATTAATTGGAAAATATCGTAAGTGAAGTTGTCGTAACACGTATAGGTTGCTTAGCGAATGATGAAATTATGTTGCGCCAAGTGAAGTCAGAATCACTACTACAATTTTATAGATTGAGTGTATACCAAAGAGGATCATGATACGACTATTAGAACAGTTCTGATGATTACTTGAATAGAGTTATGAAGTGTGTTTCTTTTGTTATCGACCTGATCTAAGAATGAATGCAAAATTGTTTGGGGGTAGAGACATAATGGATTTGATAATGTTTTATACTTATTTAATGGGTAGAATTGTGTGAGCTATTCAGGTACGATTTTCTTGATAGGTATGATGTGTGATGGATCTAACAGACTTTCACGATTTCGTTCTAGTGTTATATGAAATGAATACATTGATTGTCAAGTGGAGATACTAACTACTTAAGGAGTTATCTATTGTATGACAGGTTGAGATAATGAGATTTAGTGTTGCATTGATCACATTTGAGTAACCAACTAGTTTGTTGCTACGGATGCTTGTGTTTATTAAGCATTGTTTTAAGGAAGTTTTTAGTGGTGGATCTTTGGTACGGTATTAATGCATTAGGTAGTGAAGTCTATCTTGTGGGTTTTAGGACTAGTGATTTTATATTAAGCTCCAAAGGAGTGGATTGATACCGGAACGACAACCTTATGTATAAAGAAAGTCAGGGAGTATACTCGGGTGAATGCAATTGAAGATTTTAGTTAGAAAGTGTGTATAAAATTTGAATTAGTCCTTTGGATCTGATCTATATAATTAAGTTGGGGTTTCATGTCGATGAAAAGGTTGACTTCGTGGTGATTACAAGGACATGCTGAGCATATCATGGTAATACGAGTTAGTGATGGATTGTGATTGAGATGCAACTATATAATACAAATTGTTGATTAAATAAATTTTGTATAGTAATAATGACTTGTGAATATCTAAGGTTGCGATTTTCTACTATTTAGAGAGAAGCGAGGTTGTATAGAAAGTTTTGAGAGATGTTGGGGCACCACTCGAATAGAATTTAAAGGAGCTAGAGTCATAATGAAAATGAAATAAAATTAGTGGAATGAGTGTAGCCTTAGGAAAGAGGTGAGAGTAAGAATATTTTCACCAGTTGCAAGGACTTAAAAGGTATTTTAAAAAGGATTGTGAATTGGGTTCAGAGATGCGTAATTTCATTTGTTTTGCTCTGGTTATTGTAATAAGGTCACATGTTCATCGGTTAAAAAACTAATGGATAAGACTTGACAAAGAAATGTACATACGTCCAGCTCGAGTGTGATGATAAGTTCTTTTGTGGTTTGAGTTTGGTAATGAGTACATTTGGTTTTTTAGTGAAGGATATGGTAAGATCGATGGAGAGGCAATTAATGATAAGCCAAGATACATGAATTCATAAAAGTCTTCAAGGTATGAGCTAATATTGACAGATAAGGGGATTGGATTCACAATTCAATTTTTTTTTTTGTTCTGTAAGTCTACATTTGTAGTGGTATATTTTGTCAAGATATGTTTTTTTAAGATAAGAAATGATCGTTGAATTGGGTTTTGAGTATTTGGAAGGACTTATGATTGGTTTTGGTCATAAAGTTTGTAACTTTGATTTTTAAAGGACACAAGGAAAGGTTTCAGTTAAAAGTGTTGGTTTAGAGTATAAGGTAAAATGTCATGGGCTATTGGTAAAAGAATGAGATAGGTAAGCGAGCTAGAGAAATTAACAAGAGTCTTATATATTGAAGGGTCGAGATATTTAGAATTTTACACCTTGGGAAGAATTTTAGAAAACTGAAGGAATAAGACCTCTCGTATAAATCCCTGGAGTGTAGTTGAAGATTGTATTGATTTTTGCCTATGAGTTTATATATGATTGTAAGATGTGAACCTGTTTGGTACAGACTTACTAGGAGTTTATCATCGATTTTTATAAAGATTGAGTTGTGGTTTGGGTGACAAACAATAAGGTATGGAAAATTTAGAGCATTACGTGAGGTTAGATTGCTCAAATTATGATAGATGACTTAAGAATGATGCACAAGGTGATATATAATTCTACATGGTTATTAAGAATTTAGAGTTGGATTAATACTACTCTATTGATGGGACTAAATAGAATGTTATGATGCGTTACATAGACATTTGATGGTGAATAGAGGTTATGAGCTTATAGTATAAAGAATAATTTGAGTGACCAAGAATTTCCCTAAGTATTGGCATGACATATGTGATGGTTTAGAATGGTAGCTAAAGCATGGTATGTGAAAGTGGTGTGACGTTGACTTTGGGTGTGACATAATAGTTTTATCTCGATGGAAAGGTACTATCAAATTTTAACTTAGCGTTATTAGCCTTGTTTGGGACTTGTATTTGTCATGAAATGCTTAAATAGAAAGAGAGATAGCCATAGTTTGAACATGTATTTGATAAGAATACTTAGATACTAATGATGGTTTGGGAGAAAGGTAGATGATCGTTGTGGTTATGATGTTTTGTTAGTATTAAGAGTGTTGACTTCAATGGATGTGGGGTTCGATAAACCAAGTATGTGTGTAATTATAATAGGGACTAAATTGGTGATTGTGGGTAGCTAGAAAATCAAAGATATAGAGTCGGATGAGTGAAAATGTTTGATATGGACCTTATGGAAGGAGTATCTAGAGTTATTCGATCTTGGTTATGTACATTCTTATGTGACAAACTATTTCATTCTGGGCATGGTTTAGAGTATGATTCACTTTCTACGTCCGTATGTGTTTTCACTTCTATGGGTTAGTCCCTAGTAGTGGATTGTGTGTACCGATTATGTGATTGTCCTCCTGGTAGGGTGGCATCCTTGGTTAGACTTGTTCATTCCCGTTATGGAAGATTTGGTGTTGTTTGAGATAGTTGAAGTATACTAGTGATTCTACATGCACATCTTTGCTTATGAGAATTTATAGGATAGCTACCATGAAAATTTACAGTTTTTCGATAGACTTAAGATTTATCTCATCATCGGTATCATGTTTTGGCTATGTGTGATTGAAAGTGGGGATCATGGGGTCTAGTTTTGTCATTCTTAAGGTTTGTCTATAATAGCTACTAATCTAGCATTTTGACAGTGTTGTTAGAGGTTCTGTATGCTTGGGTGTATCACTCGATGGTGGTTACTTGATCAATTTCTGTAACATTCGACAATTTGAAGTGGCTTTGATGAAATTAAAAATCTGGAAATTTGACTAAGTGTGGAAAAAACATGAGTTTTTGGCCAACGTTGAGTAGTCGTAACTCCTGGCTTAGGATGAGTTAAGAGTAGTTCCAGTTATGGTTGCGAAGCCCTTGGAACGACCTTTTCAACGCCACCTAGTTTGCTCAATTCCGAGTTCGTATGAGGGAGTTATGCCCTGTAGAAGCTGGGCAGTTGGAAAGGATTTTCGTCCGGAAATTTAAGGGGCATTTTGGTCCTTTCACAAATCTTTTAATTGAGCTCATATTGTTGAGTTAGAATGATCTTTGGATCATTTTTGTCCCTTTTTGGAAGAGAAAGAGTTAGGGTTTTTGAGATTAAAGAAGAGAAGAAGGAGAAGAAGAAGAAGAGAAGAAATAGGAGATTAGTCAAGATCGTTGTGGACTTTCGTCGGGGGTGATCCCTATTTATGGTATGTGAGTTTTTGTGTGGGTTGATTCTTTCCCCCACACACACCAAGTTTATTCATTGATTGAGAAAGATTGGGAATTTTGTGAAAGTGTTGAAGTTGTTAGTGTTGTTGATGTTGTTGGTGGTGTTATCGAAATTATTGTTCGTTGTGAGACATGATTTGGTCGTATATTTTCGTTGAAATCCTATGGTATGTTGAGGAAATTACTATTCTTAGAGTCATGACCTTTAAAAGTTGATTCACCATCAAATTGTAGAAAGTTCTGGGCTGTCGATCCCCATCTACGGGATTGACCTACGGACCGTAGATCGATCGATGGTCCGAACTGGTCAACCGTCGATCAAGACAGAAGTTGGGTTTTGGGGCGTCGATCTACGGGAACGACCTACGGTCCGTAGATCGATCCACGGACCGTAAGTCGGGACCGTAGTTCAACACTTAGTCATTTCTTTTCAATGAATTCTGGGGAAGTTTCTGACGCGATCTACGGACCCGCAGTACGGACCGTAAGTCCATCTACGGTCCGTCGATGGCTTCCGTAGATGCCACCTGTGTCACCAGAAATCTAAAGTCTCAGCCAAGTTTCCCCATTCCTTTTCTCACTTTCTCAAGCAAGTTCCAAAGTATATTACCTATGTTTTATGGTTGCTTCCGACACTCCATAGTACGTCTAAGAGTTCAAGAATCCCTCCATAACATGTGATCGAACACCTTGAATTCATAATTCCGATTCAAGGAAAGATAGTTCCAAGTCAAGTGAGGTTAGCAGTCAAGTTAAGTCAAGAGTTTAAAGTCGAGTTCATTTCTCAAAGTTATTAGGGAACTATGTATTCCCAAAAAAGTTTTAAAGAAAGGTCTTTACATCTAAATAAGGGTGGAAACTGAGATTTCCAAAGAGCCTTCGGGCTAGTTTTGAGTAATTATCTCATATCAGCAGGAATAAATATGCTTTAAAAACATAAGAGCCAGTACATATTTGGGAGTAGTATCGAGCACCGAATTGGGGGAGCGTTCAAAGAACCCACAGCCCCCATAGAACCATGTTAGCCACCATGGGTAGAAAAGGATCATGCTTTCTAGATGAACCCTTTTCAGATTAGACTAGTGGATCCATTAGGCAGTTCAGGTCTTATATCTTTGGCCGGGTATAAGATGCTCTGGAAGCGTGAGGTCGATCGCTGTATCATCACTATAGCTCTTAAGTGATGGTTGTCGGTTAGAGAAACTCCCACAGCAGTTATTGTATTTTCATACTCAGAGATTATTGTATTTTATATACATCAGTTCATTGTATCTCTATATTCATTTCAGGATTATTGTATCTTTGTATACACACAGAGTTTATAGCATGTTTTAAACAGTCTTTCTTTATATCGCACTTGTTTTAAATTGCCTTATATTGAAAGAAGTCAGTCAGGTTGAGTTGAGTTGAGCCAGGTAAGCTATTCAGTTTCTTCCAGATCTTTCCTTCTGGCCGTTGTTGCTTAGTTTTCCAGCTCGCATACTCGTACATTCCATGTACTGATGCCAGTTGGCCTGCATCGTTTCATGATGCAGATTCAGGTACCCCGGATCAGCATCCTGCACGTCGTTGATCCAGCTAAGCACTCCAGAGTCAGTGGTGAGCCTCCTTGCTCTCTGGAGGACTCAATTGTTTTGTGTTCTTAAGCTTTGTCTTATTAGGATGTTGCGGGGTCTTTCCCAACATCCATCTCAGTATTTTAGAGGCTTCATAGACAGACAGTCAGTCAGCTAGTTTTGAGCCTCTTACCTATGTATATATGTAAATATTCTATTTTAAGGTTCGAGTTGCCTTATGGCCATATTATATAAGTTAAGTTGTTTTGAAATCTTGCATTTGCTTTGAGTTAATCTGTTGAGTAGGTTTCCGCTGAGTTAAGAAAGCCAGGCCAAGGGTTCGCTTGGGGCCAGCAATGGTCTCCGAGTGCCGGTCCCGCCCAGGGTGTAGGTTCGGGGCTTGACAATTTCATTTTTGGATCAGATGAGTTTGATTCTCCTAGGTGATTACTTGTTGTCTAAAGATCATATTTTTATAGCTTAAGCTCGAGGAAATATTTTGTTGTGAGGATGTAATCTTGATAAGATCTATGATGGTTTGTGCATTATGAGTGTGTGGTGGCTGGTTCAGGTTCACTCCTGATTGTAGCCAATATTGATTCAGGATTGTATTTTGGTTATGTTAGAAAATATTTGTCTTGATGGTTGTGTTAAGATCTAGTGGAAGAATCGATCAGTTGAAGAGTCCAATTCAGAGACTGATATGCACGGAAGATATCCACTTCTTTTTATCGAGTCAAGTACCCTGCCTTACCCTCGCCTTCTTTTGATCGTTCGAGGACCAACGATGGGTAAATTGGTATCTAATGTAACGACCCTTTAGATCGTTTTGAGTACTAGATCTTTTTAGTGCATAAAGGACTATTTCGATAGATTTTAAATGAGTATTTTGGACTATTCGTAACTATCATTATAAAATAAGTTGGGTAGTTTTAATAATTTATTTAATTGATGGTTAAAGAAAATAACATTAGAATTAGTAGTGGGTGACTTTTATCATTATTTTTATGATTAGTCAGGTATATTAATTAGGGTATTAAACAATACGTAGAGAATAAGGAAAAGTAGGTGAGAGAACTGAAAGTGGCGTAGACGAAAGAGAAAGGGCCGACGGCGGCTTCAGGTGAGCAAACTTATTGAACTTTGAATATTGAGATTGTTAGTGATGTAAATTTATATAATAATAATATTATGGTTAGATTTATGATGAGAAGGCTGCATGACAACTGGTGAGATAGAAAATATTATTTTGACTTTAGATGACAATGTTTGATCGTTTTGAGGTTTCATTATTTAATTATTATGTTATTGATTTATATCAGATTTGTTTTATTATTACAATAGTATTGGGTGTGAAAGGAAATTAGATGAATTGAGTTGGAAAAGTTAGAAACAAAGTCACGGTGCCTTGAGGGAATAATATAATGGTTTGGATATGAATTGAAGGTGGGTTGCCTCTGATTTTGTACCAGAGGTTTCAATCCAATCGGATTTTAATTTTATTATCGTATTATCAGTCAAGTCCTGATATATTGAGATAGGTAATTAAGTACTAGGTGTATTGTATTAATGGAATATCCTTAAAGTTATTGATAATGGGAGGAATTAAGAATTACCCTTAGGCTTGAACTTTAGGAAATTGATTATAGATTGAATGAGTTTTTGAGTCTAGGATAGACATAGAGTAGTAAGAATGTCAATAGATTCGTAACTTACAAATTATGCATACGTGATAGATTGGGAACGTTCGGAGGCCTTGAGGAAATGAAAAGCATTGGAGAAGTAGCTTGCCCAACTTCGGTTCTTCGGTGGAGGTAGGTTATGACTTATTTTGTTTGATTTATAGACTCTTAATAGTGATTGATATGCATTGAATGATATTGTGAAGTTCTCTATGTACTTGATTGTGTAGCTTGGTTGTGCGGTTTGTGATTGGTCTGAAATCCTGAGACCGTGGAATTTATAATCTTGAACCCTCTCTATCGAAGTGATGCCTTGAATAAAGAAGGCTTGATGAAATATTGTTAATGAATTGAAAAGTGGTGATAATAAATGATAAATTAATAATATTATTGGATCGAAGTGTCACGTTCCGACACAGTATTATTGGATCGGAGTGTCACATTCCGACACGGTATAATTGGATCGGAGTGTCACGTTCCAACACGGTATAATTGAATCGGAATGTCACGTTCCGACACACAATTATTGGATCGGAGTGTCACGTTCCGACATGGTATAATTGGATTGGAGTGTCACGTTCCGACGCGGTAAAATTAAATTAAAAAAATATTAAATTAAACTTAATGTACTCAATCTCAAAGAACTCAATTCCAAAATTAGTTTGGTTTGGAGGCATAAGTTCTCATGTGTGATCTTAATATTGTTGACTGATTACATACTTACTTTAGTGTTGTTGACAGTGGTTCATTTGTTTGTTACTTGCCACCTGCTAAGTGTCATAGTTGATTTTATACTATTATTCATTACATATTAGTTTCTATTTTGGGTTAGCCGATGATATCTACTCAGTACATGTTGCCCTGTACTGAGCCCTACTTGTGTTTTTCTTTGTTTTCTTTTTGTGGAGTGCAACGAGTGTATCAGTGACTTCGACTCGCCCTCAGCTCTAGCCAGTCTCCAGCAAATCAGATTCCAGGGTGAGTCATTCCATCTCGTGTAGGATTCTCTTTGTCATGGCATGATGTCCATAGTTTTCGGACATAAACTATTTTATTCATTTATTTTGGTGTCTTTAATACTCTTAGACTTAGTATTTGAAGATTAGATGTCCTTGATGTGATGACTTTCAGATTTTGGGGATTTAAGTGTTAGACTTTAGAGTTTTATTTGATTGGTTACTTTAATAAGTTTTGAGCTACCGCGTTATTGTTGTTATTCGTTGTTGAATTATTGATATATGTTGGGGTTTGGATTCCTTGGTTTGCCCACTTAGGAGGTTAAGTGTGGGTGCCACTCACGACTCTTTTTGGATCGTGACAAACTTGGTATCAGAGCGTTAGGTTCGGAGATCTCATCACACAAGAACAAGTCTGGAAGAGGCTTGTGAAATAGTACGGGGACGCCTTTACTTTTCTTTGAGAGGCTATAGAACTATAGGAAAACATCATTCCTTCTTTCTTTCGTGCTACTACTTGAACCCAATTGGTATCTAGGTGATACAAATTGGTATATGAACTTTTTCACTCTATTTCACATATGGTTAGTGATAGAGTATTAGAGGTTGAAACAACAACATCAAGAAAAAACATGTGTCCTTAAAAATAGGTATATTTTCTCGATTGACTACAGGGCCTGTAATGACTAGTGATCAACATGATTTTTTTTTATTAAGTTCATAAAGTTGAAACCTTTATTCTTCATGGGTAGTGATTATGAAGATGCTTATGCTTTCATTGTTGATTGTTTTGAGCTGCTTCATAAAATAAATATAGTAGAGAGTTTTAGTGTTGAGTTTGTGACATGCTAGTTTTGTGGAGACGCCAGAATATGGTGGCGGTCTTATGTTGAGTGCTGACCAATAAAGGCACTACCTATGACTTGGGAAGCATTTTCTAACTTCTTCATGGTGAAATGCATATCCCGTACTTTGAGGGATAAGAGGTAGAGGGGGTGAATCCAAATGACTTTGCCAGGTGACAACATTCAAGAAGTTTCATAAGGGAAGGCTAGATAATGAACACCATTACTTGGAAAATATTGTTGGTGAAGTTGTCGTAACACGTATATGTTGCTTAGCGAATGATGAAATTATGTTGCGCCAAGTGAAGTCAGAATCACTACTACAATTTTATAGATTGAATGTATACCAAAGAGGATCATGATACGACTATTAGAATAGTACTGATGATTACTTGAATAGAGTTATGAAGTGTGTTACTTTTGCTATCAACCTAATCTAAGAAAGAATGCAAAATTGCTCGAGGGTAGAGACATAATGGATTTGATAATGCTTTATTGTTATTCAATGGGTAGAATTGTGTGAGCTATTCAGGTACGATCTTCTTGATAAGTTTGATGTGAGATGGATCTAACAAACTTTCCCGATGTGGTTCTAGTGTTATATGAAATGAATACGTTGATTGTCAAGTGGGGATACTAACTACTTAAGCAGTTATTTGTTGTATGACATGTTTAGATAATGAGATTTAATGTTGCATTGATTACATTTGAGAAACCAACTAGTTTGTTGCTACGGATGCTTGGTTAAGCATTGTTTTAAGGAATTTTTTAGTGGTGGATCTTTGGTATGGTATTAATGCATTAGGTAGTGAAGTCTATCTGAAGGGTTTTAGGACTAGTGATTTTATCATAAGCTCCAAAGGAGTGGATTGATACCGGAATGACAACCTTACGTATAAACAAAGTCAGTGAGTATACTCGGGTGAATGCTATTGAAGATTTTAGTTAGAAAGTGTGTATAAAATTTGAATTAGTCCCTTGGATCTGATCTATATAACTGAGTTGAGGTGTCTTGTCGATGAAAATGTTGACTTCGTGGTGATGACAAGGGCATTTTGAGCATCATGGTAATACGAGTTAGTGATGGATTGTTCTTGAGATGCAATATATAATACAAATTGTTGATTATATAAATTATGTATGGTAATAATGACTTGTGAGTATTTAAGGTTGCGATTTTCTACTATTTAGTGAGTAGCGAGGTTGTATGGAAATTTTGAGAGATGTTGGGGGCACCACTCGAATAGAATTTAAAGGAGCTAGATTCATAATGAAAATGAAATAAAATTAGTGGAATAAGTGTAGCCTTCGAAAAGAAGTGAGAGTAAGAATATTTTCTCCAGTTGCAAGGACTTAAAAGGTATCTTAAAAAGGATTGAGAATTGGGTTCAGAGATGCGTAATTTCATTCGATTTGGTCTGGTTATGGTAATATGGTCACGTGTTCATCGGTTAAAAAACTAATGGATAAGACTTGACAAAGAAGTGTACATACGTCTAGCTCGAGTGTGATGATAAGTTCTTTTGTGGTTTGAGTTTGGTAATGAGTACATTTGGATTTTTAGTGAAGGATATGGTAAGATCGATGGAGAGGCGATTAATGATAAGCCAAGATACATGGATTCAAAAAAGTCTCCAAGGTATGAGCTAATATTGATAGATAAGGGGATTGGATTCACAATTCAATTTTATTTTTTTTGTAAGTCTACATTCGTAGTGGTATATTTTGTCAAGATATGAATTTGTAAGATAAGAAATGATCGTTAAATTGGGTATTGAGTATTTGGAAGGACTTATGCATGATTTTGGTCATAAAGTTTGTTACTTCTGATTTTTAAAGGACACAAGGAAAGGTTTCAATTAAAAGTGTTGGTTTTTAGTATAAGGTAAAATGTCATGGGTTGTTGGTAAAAGAATGAGATCGGTAAGAAAGCTAGAGAAATTAACAAGAGACTGATATATTGAAGGGTCGAGATATTTAGAATTTTACAAGTTGGGAAGAATTTGAGAAAAGTGAAGGAATAAGACCTTTTGGGGTGTAGTTGAAGGTTGTATTGATTTTTGCCTATGAGTTTAGATATGATTGTGAGATGTGAACCTGTTTGGTACAGACTTACTAGGAGTTTATCATCGATTTTTATAAAGATTGAGTTGTGGTTTGGGTGACAAACAATAAGGTATGGAAAATTTAGAGCATTACGTGAGGTTAGATTGCTCAAATTATGATAGATGACTTAAGAATGATGCACAAGGTGATATATAATTCTACATGGTTATTAAGAATTTAGAGTTGGATTAATACTACTCTATTGATGGGACTAAATAGAATGTTATGATGCGTTACATAGACATTTGATGGTGAATAGAGGTTATGAGCTTATAGTATAAAGAATAATTTGAGTGACCAAGAATTTCCCTAAGTATTGGCATGACATATGTGATGGTTTAGAATGGTAGCTAAAGCATGGTATGTGAAAGTGGTGTGACGTTGACTTTGGGTGTGACTTAATAGTTTTATCTCGATGGAAAGGTACTATCAAATTTTAAATTAGTGTTATTAGCCTTGTTTGGGACTTGTATTTGTCATGAAATGCTTAAATAGAAAGAGAGATAGCCATAGTTTGAACATGTATTTGATAAGAATACTTTTATACTAATGATGGTTTAGGAGTAAGGTAGATGATCGGTGTGGTTATAATGTTTTGTTAGTATTAAGAGTGTTGACTTCAATGGATGTGGGGTTTGATAAACCAAGTATGTGTGTAATTATAATAGGGACTAAATTGGTGATTGTGGGTAGCTAGAAAATCAAAGAGATAGAGTCGAATGAATGAAAATAATTGATATGGGCCCTATGGAAGGAGTATCTAAAGCTATTCGACCTTGGTTCTGTACATTCTTATGTGACAAACTATTTCATTCTGGGCATGGTTTAGAGTATGATTCACTTTCTACGTCCATGTGTGTTTTCACTTCTATGGGTGAGTCCCTAGTAGTGGATTGTGTGTACCGATTCTGTGATTGTCCTCCTGGTAGGGTGGCATCCTTGGTTAGACTTGTTCATTCCAGTTATGGAAGAAGATTTGGTGTTGTTTCGGATAGTTGAATATACTAGTGATTCTACATGCACAAATTTGCTTATGAGAATTTATAGTAGAGCTACTATGAAAATTTACATATTTTCGATAGACTTAAGATTTATCTCATCATCGGTATCATGTTTTGCTATGTGTGATTGAATGTGGGGACCATGGGGTCTAGTTTTGTCATTCTTAAGGTTGCCACTGATTTTGTACCAGAGGTTTCAATCTTATCGGATTTTAAATTTATTATCGTATTATAAGTCAAGTCCTGATATATTGAGATAGGTAATTAAATACTAGGTGTATTATATTAATTGAATATCCTTAAAGTAATTGATAATGGGAGGAATTAAGACTTACCCTTAGGCTTGAACTTTAGGAAATTGATTATAGATTGGGTGAGTTTTTGAGTCTAGGATAGACATAGAGTAGTATGAATGTCTATAGATTCGTTAACTTACAAATTAATCATACGTGATAGATTGAGAACGTTCGGAGGCCTTGAGGAAAGGAAAAGTGTTGGAGAAGTAGCTTGCCCGACTTCGGTTCTTCGGTGGAGGTAGGTTATGATTTATTATGTTTGATAGATAGACTCTTAATAGTGATTGATAAACATTGAATGATATTGTGAAGTTCTCTATGTACTTGATTGTGTGATTTTGTAGCTTGGTTGTGCGGTTTGTGATTGGTTTGAAATCCTAAGACCGTGTAATTTATAATCTTGAACCCTCTCTATCGAAGTGATGCCTTGAATAAAGAAGGCTTGATGAAATATTGTTAATGAATTGAACAGTGGTGATAATAAATGATAAATTAATGATATTATTGGATCGGAGTGTCACGTTTCGACACGATATTATTGGATCGGAGTGTCACGTTCCGACAAGGTATAAATGGATCGGAGTGTCACGTTCCAACACGGTATAATTGGATCGGAGTGTCACGTTACGACACCGTATAATTGGAACGGAGTGTCACGTTCCGACATGGTAACATTAAAGGAAAAAGATATTGAATTAACTTAATGTATTCATTATCAAAGAATTCAATTCCCAAATTAGTTTGGTTTGGAGGAATGAGTCCTCATGTGTGATCTTAATATTGTTGACTGATTATATACTTACTTTACTGTTGTTGACACTGGTTCATGTGTTTGTTGCTTGCCACCTGCTAAGTGTCATAATAGATTTTATACTATTATTCATTACATATTAGTTTCTATTTTGGGTTGGCCAATGATATCTACTCAGTACATGTTGCCATGTACTAAGCCTACTTGTGTTTTTCTTTGTTTTCTTTTTGTGGAGTGCAGCGAGTGTATCAGTGACTTCGACTCGCCCTCAACTCTAGCTAGTCTCCAGCACATCAGGTTCCAGGGTGAGCTATTCATTCCAGCTCGTGTTGGATTTTCTTGGTCATGTCATGATGTCCTTAGTTATGGGACATAAACTATTTTATTCATTTATTTTGGTGTCTTTAATACTCTTAGACTTAGTATTTGAAGATTAGATGTCCTTGATGTGATGACTTTCAGATTTTGGGGATAATAAGTGTTAGACTTTAAAGGTTTATTTGATTGGTTACTTTAATAAGTTTTAAGATTCCGCATTATTGTTGTTATTCGTAGTTGAATTATTGATATATGTTGGGGTTTGGATTCTTTGGTTCGCCCACTTAGGAGGTTAAGTGTGGGTGCCACTCACTACTCATTTTGGATCGTGACATTAGTGAATTTGATTATGGGTGGTGGAGAAGTGAATTTGATGATAATAGCAACTAGGGGTGTACTGTAGCGACCCTAAAAATAGATAGGTGAAACTAGATCCTAACGTATGAATTTTTAAAGTTTAAGCATAAATTGGAAGTAGTCACTTTTGAAAAAAAAACAGTTCAGAATCTGGAAATTTGCTAAGTTCAAAATCTGGAAATTCTGCCAAGTGTGGAAATCAGTGAGTTTTTGGCCAACTTTGAGCAGTCATAACTCCTAGCTCAGGATGATCTAGGAGTAGTTCCAGTTATTTTTGGAAAGCCCTTGGAACGATCTTTCCAACGCCACCGAGTTTGCTCGATTCCGAGTTCGTATGAGCGAGTTATGCCCTTTGAAAGTTGGGCAGTTGGCAAGGAGTCCGTCCAGAAATTTAAGGGCATTTTGGTCTTTTCACAAATCTTTTCTTTTGAGGTTATATTATTGTGTTAGGCTGATTGTGGATCATTTTGTTCCATTTTAAAAGAGTAAGGAAGGGTTCTCTTTGGAACACCATTGAAGGCCAAGGTGAAGTTGGAGCTAGGGTTGAAGGTTTTGAGTGCTTTCTTCTTCAATTTTTCGTGGGTTTCAACTTAGAGGTATGGTGACCCTTGATCCTTGATCAATCTTTCTTTCAAGGAGTCCAATCAAAAGTGTTTCAAAGAACAAAAATCTCAAATTCTAATCTAAGCATGGGTTCATTGGCAAAACGTTTTCTAAGCCATTATATTGATGAATTAATGTTTGATTAATGTTTTTAAGATGATTTCATATGGAATTCCTTGAAGAACCCATGTTTTCCCTACATTCCTAAATTTGCTTATGAAGTGGGTCTTTTGCTTATGATTCAAAGTTTATGAGATTGTGTTTGGATTGGATTGTATTAGTGACTCTTATGATTTTCTACATCTATCTATGATGAATTGATGATGTATGGATGAATTGAAAGTTGTGGCCTTATGGGCAAGTTATGATGAATTCTCTTGTGGTAAGTAAAATGGTTGGGACTTGAGTATTGTTGATTATGGCTTTGGAGGATGGTAAGTGGGCTTAATCTCTTATTATGGATAAAATTGTTCTTGCTTAGTTTGATCCACTTATGGTGGAGGTGTTTAATTATGGAATGTATTATGAACATGGACTTGAAGGCATTATCTATTGAATTAAAGTGTTATCAAGTTATGAAATGTTATTGTACTATGTGAAGGTATTCTTATGGTTATAAGGTGATCTTGTACAAAGTGTTATTGTATTGTATATTATATATATAAATGAGGCTATATGTAAAGTCCTATATGAAGCTATATGTAAAGTTTTATGTGAAGCTTTATGTGTGAAGGTATGATGTGAATGAGTTTATGTGATCTTGTGATGATCCTATGTAAAGTGGATAGCATTGTGATTTAAAGTATGATTTTTCTCATGATGTATATATATGAAATGATGTTGGATTATGAAGTATCCTTAGATGATAATGTTGTGACTTGGTTGGTAGACTAAAGTGTCCCTCCTTGTTACTTAAAGTCTTGAATGCATGAATGTGTGAAGTGGGCTAGAACTAAGAAATGGTGCCCTTTCTATAAATGCTAAAAGAGGAATTCTAGGCCAAGACTTGAATCGGCAAAACTAAGAAATGGTGCCCTTTCATAAGTCTAGCTTTCCTAAGTAAATGTATAACCTTGAAGGATGGGCCTTAGGGCGAAGTTCCCTTCTTGAGTGAGATGATAGACTTAGAGATGGATGGAGCCGGAACGGCATGAAAATCCTTATCTAAGAAAGTCAAATGAGCTATTCTTATGAACCTTGATTGGCCATAACTAAGAAATGGGGCCTTTCTTGGGAAGAGATACTATGAGTTGGTTGAACTAGAAAAGGAACCCTCTCTAGTACATATGTGAATGAAATACTCTATGGGAAATAAGGCTAGCACCGAGTGGATGTGGTTAGGAAGGTGGCCTAGTTGAGTAAGAGATTAGGCACAATGAACTTCCTTGGACATCTCCTAAACCATGTGCCTACATGGGTTGCTTACTAGTTCTACCTTTGGCAAGTAGAACAACCTCCACGGAGTAGGATAGACTCCGGATTCCATACCTAGCTAGTATGGTCTATGTCGGTTATGCCTATTCCCATCATGTGGGATGTGCACTCTAGTTATTGGATAGGTTCTACAACGTGTAGGTAGTAGTATGGGATGCTATCTACACATGGCACGAGTAGGCTTTGAAGATACTAAAGTGAGTTCCCTAAGTCTAACGACTATTATGTGAAAGTCCCCTTATGTGCTTAAATGTCTCCTAAAGTGGTTCATTAAAGAATTTTGACTTAGCATGTTATATTGTAATGGTACATTCCTTATCTATGGTAACCCTTAGGAACACTTAGGTGTATATAAAGAGATTGTATGGGCGGTCACTTCATGTTTCACTTAAGTGTGGCTTTGGGTAACTTGAGATAGAGGTCATGAAATGATGAAAAGGCTTACTTGTCAATTATATTCATGTATTGTACATTGGTACTAGTTGAGTATGTCTATTATGTGGGTATTGTCTTATATGTGGATGATGACTTGAAATGTGTCTCTTATAATTGTGATATGAAGGTTTTATCAAAAATGGCATGAAAGCACATATTTCAAATAAATGTCCTTTTTTAGCATGTTTTTGCATGGTCATCATACTTAGTACTTAATTGTGCTAATTCCATATTTTCTCTATTTTCTACAAGTGTAGGTTCCGGCAAGTGAGCGGGTTTTGTAGTAAACTTGGGATTTGAAGTTCTTCCTAGATTTTGTGGTATGTCCTCATATGTCGAGGGCAAGACTTTTCTATTCTAGTTTTATGATAAGATTCTTGTAATAGACTTAATAGACTTCTTTTGATTGTAAAGGGCCGTGTCCCTAGTATGTTTTCACGTTTATGTCTAAGATGGCTAAGAGACTTAGTATTCCGCTTATGTACTTTTGAATGATGTTTTTAAAAGTGACCTTTAAATCTTATGGGATTTTATTTAAAGAGTTTTTAAATTCCGCACTATTTTACATACCTAATGTGATGAATGCTAAGGGCTTGTATGAGACCTCCGAGAGGTCGAATACGCATGTTACGACTTGGGGGTGCTCTCGGGTCGTGACATGTACATAGGTCGGTTTGGTTTGGTTTTTCATTAAAAAAAAACCTAAACCAATTATGTCGGTTTATTAAATCTAAAAACCAATCAAACCACGCAAAGTCGGTTTTTTCGGTTTCGGTTTTAGTTGGTTTTTTCGGTTTTTTACAACTATACGGTGTTTGAAAAAGAGATCAAATATATTTTCACTTACCTGTGTGATAAGCTAAACTTAAGAAATGTTAAATGAATAGAAATTTTCGTAAAAATGGTAAAATTCACATGAATACAATTTATTTTTTTTGGAAATATCAACGTTCATTATGTTAAATTAATAAGATTAAAGGATACAGTCAAACTGAATACAAAACGAAATATTTACAAAGTAAATTGGTAACTTCGAATTTGAAAAACTATAACAATATAATTGTAACTTCGGATCTTAATATAAAATAAAATATTGTATAAATTTTAAGAATAACATAGTTTTAATATGAAAGTACAATTTATCCCTATTTAGTTTGTAATTATATTAATCCATGAAAGAGTAAAACAAACCGGATACATAAATATGTAGTTCGAATACATTAAAAACTAGCTCGGATACATTATAAAATAAAACGGATACACAATATGTAGCTCGGATACATTATAAAATAATTTAAAATTAGGAGAGAAATAAGGGATTTTAGAGGTTTTTAGAAATACAAGGGAATATTAGAAATAAGGAAAACATAAGACGTGTATTTCAGTAATTTTTCCTAAAATGTTTACAAATTTTACAAGCCAAATTTGAAATAAAATATATAAACATTGAAAACTATACACTAACTAAAAATATATTAACAAAGTAGATTATAAATAATATATTTTTATCTATAAATAAAATAAAATTATATATATAATATTTACAAAATTTTACAAGCCCAAATTTGAAATAAAATGTATAAACATTGAAAACTATAAACTAACTAAAAATATATTAATGAAGTAGATTATAAATAATATTTTTTATCTATAAATAAAATTAAATTTTATATATATATATATATATTATGTCGGTTTGGTTTGGGTTCGGTTTGACTTTTTTTCTTTTAATACCAAACCAAATCAAGAGTGGTCGGTTTTTTGTTTCAACCGCCAAGCCAACCAAACCAAACCACAAATCGTTTTTTTTTTGGGTTTGACTTGTACACCCCTAATAGCAACTATGGTAGTGATATAATGGTGGGTTTGATGGTGTATAGGGAAAAAGGAGAAATTGGGTGACATGATTTTTTTTTTTAAAATCTGACGTAATTTTATTGATGTGGTGATGACGTGGCGCGAGTGTGAAACACTTTCTGATCATGTGACTGGTTGTATGTGCGTCAAGGTTGAAATAAATTCACTTTTAAGTAATTCAGGTGTGTAATAGATTGTCACAATCGTATAAACGTGTAACTGCCTTTTCGTGACAAGTTTAGAGGGAAAATTTATGCCTTTTCCCTAATTATTTATTCAAAATCAAAGTTTTTAATACATATCATGCTCACCTCTATGCACGTAAAGCATCTTCCTAGTAATCATCGTAATTATTGACATAGTAAATTTATCATTTTACTCCTATTAATTATCAATTATTGCTCTCGAAAACATGTCCCATCTTTTCTTTTCGAATCCATAAAGAAGAAAAGAAAAATAATATTTTTTTATTTGGTCAGCCTGACTTATTTTTATATATATTTAATCGATTATTCTTTTTTCAATATTTAAAAAATAAATTTTGTCATCTATATTAATTATTCTCTTTATTTTTATTTATATATCATCCTTATTAAAAATAAATGTAGTAATCATCATAATTAGTATCCATTATTGCTCTCGAAAACAAGCCCTATTGGTGAAATAACTTTTGTTTCCAAATCCATAAAGAAGAAAAGCAAAAATAAATTTTTTATTCTGTCATCCTGACGTATTTTTATATATATTTAATCGAATATTCTCCGTGCATTTTAATTTATTCAATATTTAAATAATAAATTTTATAGTCTATATTAATTATTTTCTTAGTTTTTATTTATATATCATCCTTATTAAAAATAGAAGTTTCTTAAATAGAAGAGTCCTTTTTATTCCCAAATAATATATTTAGAGAATTAATAAGATATTTAGTATATTTCTATTATTAATAATTACTTTTATATTACATACATTTAATAGATATTTAAATATTCTTTCATTTTAAATTGTATAAATTATGTTTTGGTTTTATTATCAAAATTACTCATACAAATAAAAAATTATAATATTTTATTATTATTCCAACATAACATTATATATGCCTAAAAATGATTTCTTACTTTATAAATAAGATTTACTTGTTCTATTGGTAAATTCATAATTTTGATTAAAAAAGAACAAAATATCATAATATATAAAAAAAAATTAAAATAGATATAGGTTGCTAATTTAGAGAGTAAGGTATCTAAATTTATTAATGCAGACTAAAGAAGAAGAAATGACAACTTTTTAAAGTACATTTGAAGGGTATGAAGTGACAACTTTTCAAATTCCTTACTTTGTAACGTATGTCCCTAATTACTTGTCCATTTTTAAATTGACACATCTATTATGAAAATAATTATTGACATAGTGAATTTGCCATTTTACCCCTATTAATTATGAAGTGAATGAATTAAAAGTTTAAAATTTTAAAAAAGTTTTACCTTTTTCAAAGTAATTAATTAGGGAACTATTAGGTAAAAAAAGTTTGTCCTTTCTTGATTTGTCAAAATGGACAAGTAATTAGGGACAACTATAAAAGGAAAAATGGACAAGTAATTAGGGACAGAGAGAGTATTTTCTTAAATTTGTTTTTTTTTAAAATAATAAATGACAACTTTTTGAAGTAGGTTTACAAAGTTTAAGAAATGACAACTTTTTAAAGTAAGGTATCTAAATTCGTTTATATATATATATATATATTTAATTTTTTTAATTTTTTATAAAACTTTGTATCAAATTATCAAGACTTAATTATAATGAATTTATTCACATATATCTTCATCTTTTTTATTCATTTATATAATATTTTGGATTTTCTTTTTAAAATTTTTTATTGCACTTCCCAATTCCTTAAAGATATTTTATCTTTTAGAATAATTATATCTTACTTATGATTTTTACCATTCAAATCTTATAAAGCCATATTCTAATTACGATTTAAACAATAACAAATCAATTGGTCAACTCGCAATCACGAGACAGCTACGTATAAAAATAAAATAAAATAGGGCAATGACCTAGCTTTTAAGTTATACTACTATTAACTACTATATAATATGGGTCAATCCCAATAAAAACTGAAAAACATGATCCATTTTATTAGCTCTAAATAGATATTCTTTTTATTTTCATTTTTAGAAAGTCAAATATACACCCTCCGTTCACGTTTCTTGTCATTTATTCCTAAAATAGATTATTATTATTTTTTGGTAATTAACTGTATATTTATTAATCACCAACTGGTATTTACAAAACATAACAAACTACATCACAATTTGTTAATCAGAAAAAAACAAAACTCAAAGGAGATACAACTTCACACAAAGCTAAGTTGTTGCAACCTAGAACTAATGGTTGTAGGAGCCCTCATACAACACATATAAGCCACCTCTTTTGCAACGTGTTCAAGATTTCTACATTTGTCTTCAAAAATTCTGTGGTTCCTTTATATCCATACTGCATGACTACATTCTGCATACATTAGTCTGAAAAGCTGGGCAGTTAGATTGTTACCTCTGGCTTTCTCTATGA
The DNA here is from genome assembly GCA_036553675.1 of Solanum okadae. Lineage (NCBI taxonomy): Eukaryota > Viridiplantae > Streptophyta > Magnoliopsida > Solanales > Solanaceae > Solanum > Solanum okadae. Next base: position 3,754,575 of record CM071681.1, read on the forward strand.
TCCATTTCAAGTGTGTATCCCAAGCATCTAAAGTATAGTCTGGCCATTTGATCCATGCCATCAACTTCCTCCAAATAGCTCTTGTAAACTCACAGCAGACAAACAAGTGATCTCTAGTTTCAAGTTCATTTTGACACAGCTTGCATTGTTGATTTATATCCATCCCCCATGAAGCCAACCTATCACTAGTTGGTAGTTTGTTTTGTAATTGGAGCCACATAGTAACAATGGCCTTTGGTCTTGCAGAGTTGGCAAATATCAGACATCTCCAGGGCACTCTAGGTCTGTTTCCAAGTAAACTCAGGTAAAGGCTGCCAATGGTTACCTGATCATTTTGTTTCTGTGTTTGCTCTAAAGTCAGTCTAGCATTAAGTATCTTCTTGACCATCCATGAAGCTTGCTTTGGAATAGGTGCGGTGAGGAATTGTTGAGTCTTCATGTAAAAAGAGTGGATCCATCTAATCCACAGCTTGTCAGATTTGTTAGCAAGGTCCCAACAGATTTTGGCAATAGCAGCTTGGTTCCATGATCTGATGTTAATGAGGTTCATGCCTCCAACTGATTTAGGTAGGCATACCTTTTCCCATGCTATCAATGCTCTCTTGTTAATAGTATTAGATCCTGACCAAGTGAAACTTCTACAATATGATTCAATAAGCTTAAGCACTTTTGCAGGAATGATAAAGAGCTGAGACCAGTAGGCTTGAATACCAAATAGTACAGATTGAACCAATTGCATTCTTCCTGCATATGAGAGTTTCTTAGCAGTCCAGGAGGAGATTCTAGCAATAATTTTATTCACTAGTGGTGACCACTGCATAATAGTCAGTTTCTTGATCGATAGAGGAACACCAAGATACTTGAAAGGAAACTCACCACATCCAAAACCACTCTGTTGGAGTGTGTTCAGTTTTACCTGATCAGGGACACCACCAAAATATATGGAGCTTTTATTCATGTTTGCCTGCAGTCCTGATGCTTGAGAAAACTTTTGGAAACACTGGTATATTATCTTTACAGATTTTTGATCCCCTCTACTTAAAAGTAACAAATCATCTGCAAAACATAAATGAGTTATATTCAATCTGACACACTTAGGATGAAACTTGAACCCCTCAAATTCTCTAGCTTCAGCAAGGCATCTACTAAGGTATTCCATAGATATAGCAAATAAGTATGGAGAGATGGGTTCTCCTCGTCTAAGCCCTTTTGCAGCATTAAAGGGGGGTGTGGTCTCTCCATTTACCATGATTGTATAATTCACAGTATGCACACATTTTAGGATCCATTTAATGAATTTCTGAGGAAAACATAGGTTCTCCAGTACCTGTTCTAAAAAGGACCACTCCACAGAATCATAAGCCTTTTGTAGATCAATTTTTAGCATACATCGTGGAGAAATGTGTTGCCTAGAGTATGCTTTAACCAGCTCAGTTGCAAGGATAATGTTATCAGCAATCTTTCTCCCTGGAATGAATCCTGATTGAGCTTCACTAATAATATGTGGCATAACTTTCTGCATTCTAGCAGCTAGGACTTTAGCAATGATTTTGTAAATGATGGTGCATCAAGCTATGGGTCTATACTCTTTTATATTCACAGGACTGGAATTTTTTGGGGCCAACGTGATCACAGTGCAGTTAACTGGTCTGTAGAGTTTTCCAGATTGAAAAAATTCTTTGATAGCTAACATCATGTCATCTTTGATAATATTCCAGGCCTTTTTGTAGAAATAAGCATTATATCCATCTACTCCCGGTGCTTTATCATCTCCAATGGAAGTTAGTGCATTCCAGATTTCCTCATCCATGACATCTCTACATAAATCAATTCCTTGCTCATAAGTAATTGTGGGTCCTTTCTTCATTGTATTTCTGTCTACAGCAGGTAAAGATGTAGTGCTGGATCCCATTAATGCCTTATAGAAGTGTACCACTTCCTCCTTAATAGCCTCTGGTGTATTAAGTTTTGTGCCTCTAAGTGAAATAAGCTCAAGCATGAGCTTCTTGTTAGTTCTCTCCTTGATTACTGTTGTGAAATATTTATTATTATTATTATCTCCAAGTTGTATCCATTTGACCCTGGACTTTTGCCTTAGTGCACGTTCTTCAACAAGGCTCCATTTCTCAATATCCAACATTGTTTGTTTCTCTTTACAAAGCAATTCATCAGTGCATTGTTGAATGATTTGTTTCTGTACTTGTATCAATTCTTGTCTAGCAGCATTTACCTTAGTAGTTGTGTTTTTGAATTCCTCATTATTCAGAACTTTCAATACTTGCCTTAATGCTCTCAACTTTGCCCAAATATTAGCCATTGTTCCTGAAGTCATGTGTTTATGCCATATTTCTGTAACTATGTCCATGAATGTGTTGTGTTCTGCCCATATATTAAAGAATCTGAAAGGGACCTTGCATGTCCATTGGTTGCCTGTAACTGTGAGTAGCATAGGGGAGTGATCAGAGAAATATGGCAGATCATATTTAGTACTCACATGACCCCAAGTCATCATCCATTCTAGATTTCCAAAGACTCTATCAATTCTGCTACAAATTCTGTCAACTCCAAATTGCTTGTTTGACCAAGTATAGTAATCTCCTTTCCATGGTAGTTCATTCAGCTGCAGAGTATGGAGACAATTTGAAAAATCTTGAGTTTCTACTAGAGAAATTGATGCACCATATAACCTGTCATTTGGATATAGCACAACATTAAAGTCACCAGCAATTATCCAAGGTTTATCCACCCCTTACTCAATGAGTACTAGTTCTGCCCACAATTCCTTTCTCTGTTCAAGTAAAATAGATTTTCATTTTACTTGTGATCACTTTTGATTTATTAAGAAAATACAATTATTTTTTTCATGTTTTACCTTCACAATTAAATATTTATTCTCCTAATCATTTTCCAAAACTTAACACTAAACATCATCTTATAGGTTTGATAAAATACCTATATCAATAATTATTTTCTTAAAGGATGTATCAAGTCAAACAGTGACAAGTAAAAATGAACGAAGGAAGTATTTTTATTAACTTATACTTAATATAAATATTTTGGAAAAAGTGTATCATTTAGTAATTTTTTTATTAAATAAAATTTTCTTTACTTAAATAAATTTCAAATAAAAAAATATCATATATGTCTTTTTAGTTATGTAAAATATTATTTATTTCAAAATAAAATAAAAATATAAAGTAACACTTATTTTAAAATAAAGAAAAAGTATACAAAAGTACAATTGCTTAGAAGTTGGGATAGATATAGACGAAGAACCGTTTCTGTATCGACGACTATATATTATACATTATAAATATAGAGAGAAAAGCACATGCATAAAATAAGGAAATCATATATAAAATACATAACACAACTTTGTATCTTTTGGTTTTCTTTATTTTTTATAAGATTGTTTTTACTAATATATTTTCTTTTCAAACTGATTTTGATATGCCTTATTTGAGTCGAACGTGTATTATTTATTTTTTAAAAATAAGTAAGGGGAAATGGAGAAGGACATTACTGAGTGGAAAATTGAACACTTACAAAAAATTTAGATAATCAACTAACTTAGCTGTTAAAATTTTCAATTGTTAATATTTATATTCTAAAAATATATAAAATATTTATGGTGTTGACATATTGTCCAACTATAAAAGGACATAGAGATTCATGTTAATAATGAACCACACACACTTCATCTTTGTAAGATATCATTTGAGAGAGAAGAAAAAATGAGTCTTGAAGGAAAGTTGGTTTCAGAGATAAATATTAAGTGTGATGGAGATGTGTTTCATGAGATTTTTAGGCATAGACCACATCATATTTCAACTATGAGTTCTGATAAAATACAAAATGTGGATATTCATGAAGGTGAATGGGGTACCGTTGGCTCTGTCATTTTTTGGAATTTTACCCATGGTAAGTTGCCACCACTTTTTATACCACTTCAACTACTTGTTATATTGATCAGAAGTGAATTTCGATTTTAAAGTTTATAAAATTCTATAATGATCTTGAGTTAACATAAAATAATACTTTAACTTACTTGAGTAGTCCATAATAATATATTTACAAATATTATTTTGAATTTTTGATACTGCTAATTTTTGAGGTTGAATTAGATTGAAGATCCATTTAACAAATTAAAAATAAGGATAATTTGAATCTACATGTAACTTAAGGGCTAGATCTGCCCTTATATTGTCAGCCTCCATTTTATGGTACTCTCTATGGTCTAAAATAAGTATTGTTTAAGGTTTTTAACACATTTATTACAAAAAAATTAATGATTGGTGATGATAAATAAAGATACATGCATAAGTGCAGAATTTAAATATATATAAATTCAAACGATAAGCTTCTTAGCCTTAAATGTATTATATTTTATAAGTTATGATTTCAGATCTATTATATTTATTACAAATTTAGTAAATATTTATGCGTAGACTTAAGATCTACATTGAGAGTATTCGATACAGATGAATCTGATATCACAACGCTGCATCCCCATATGATCATTTGAATAAATTAACCTTGCTTCCGAAATTACTCTTTATCTCTCCTCGGACTTTTAGATCATTTATTGGTGAAAGGGTTGAGTTGACAAAAATAATTACTTCCTCTATTTTAATATGTTTGTGTGGTTTTGATTTGATTCAGAGTTTAAAAAGTAAAGGAATTTTTTGAATCTTATGATGTTAAACTAAAGATACATAGAATATTATTCAAATGTCTTTTAATCTTGTGATCTTAAATATGTCATGTGTAAAATTGAAATTAAAGAGAAAAAAAAAACATCATTTTAAAAACAAACTAAAAAAAGAAAGGAACACAAATAAATTAAAATGGAGGTAATAATGTTATCTTGATTTAGAGACACTTAATTTGAATGATTTAGGTAAAACAATACTTAATTCAATTAAATGGAGTATTTTTTTTTTGCACATTAAAGATTTGTGTAAATTATAATATGCATAGATGAATTCAAAATTTAAAGAGTCAATAAGTATAATTTGTTATATACACTTTATTTGAAAGTTGCTAACTAAAGCTTGTGTATATTATAGATGGGAAGGAAAAGGTTGCAAAGGAAATAATTGAAGAAATAGATGAAGAAAAGAAGCTTGTTAAATTCAAGGTGATTGGAGGAGATATATTGGACTATTACAAATCATTTTACGTCACTGTTCATGTTGAAACAAAGGGTGAAGACAATTTAGTACTTGGATTTTGGAATATGAGAAGTTGAATCAAGATATTCCAGATCCTCACACACTAATGAAATTTTGTCTTGATGTTACAAAAGATATTGAGACTCATCACCTAACAGGAAAGTTAGTTTCTGAGATAAATATCAAGACTGATGGGGATGTGTTTCATGAATTATTTAGGTATAGACCACATCATATTTCTAGTATGTCACCTGGTTATATACAAAATGTCGATATTCATGAGGGTGAATGGGGCACTGTTGGTTCTGTTATCGTTTGGAACTTCACCCATGGTAAGCCTACATCCTACTCTTTCTTGTTATTCGATGTTTGATATTTACTGACTCAATTAATCTAAATTTGTGATGAGTATGATCCATTAAAGAGAAAATGTTTCCTACTTTTCATGAAGTTTTGAGTTCGAAATCCATGATATGCATTTTAACTTTACTATTATCTTTTTTGTTCCAATTTATGTGAAATCATTTGATTGGATTTAAAATTTAGAGAAAGAATAAGAAAAAGATAGCTTTTTAAAGTTGTGATTTACAATAAGTTTTAGACATTTGTGTGGATATAAAATATCTCAATAATGATAAACTAAAAAATTGAAAGTTAATTTGTTTCTAAAAATATACTATTCAATAATTGAGATAGGGAAGTAAACATTTTATATAAGTTAATTGTTCCAATACTCAGTACATGTTTTGTCTTTGATTAAACAATAGGTCATAATCTAATCTTATGAAAGCTTAGACAAGTCAAAATTTATAATCACATATAAAAATAAATAATTTTTTGGATCTGTTGGTTAGATATAGACCTGATAATTAAATGAAGGGTAAAACTTTGGTTGTTTTGATTAGGCAACTAAATAATAAACAAATAAAGAGAGATTTTGAATTGGACATAATGGATTGCGACAGTTGGTTAGATATAGACAAAACAACAACAACAACAACAACAACATACCCAGTGAAATCCCACTAAGTGGGGTCTGGGGAGGGTAGAGTGTACGCAGACCTTACCACTACCTCGTGGGGGTAGAGAGGCTGTTTCCGGAGGACCCTCAGCTCAAGTACAACAACACCAAGTACAAGAAGAGGAAACATTATATAAGACATAGCCTCCAATAAGAAAAAAAGAGTGCATAATCAACAAAGGAGACAATAACATCAAGAAAATACTGTGAGAGGTGAAACGCAGTAAACAACATATGGCTATAGGATCACAGACAAGAACTACAAGTGCAAGGCTAGGACTACTACAAACGCTACCAACCCATACCCTCACAAGGAAAGACAACACGCTAGCCCTACTAACCTTCAACCTTAATACGAGACCTCCACTCTTTCCTATCTAGAGTCATGTCCTCAGTAATACGAAGCTGAGCCAAGTCCTGTCTAATCACCTCTCCCCAATACTTCTTAGGCCTACCTCTACCCCTCCGCGTACCCTCTACAACCAGCCCCTCGCACCTCCTCACTGGGGCGTCTGCGCACCGTCTCTTCACATGCCCAAACCATCTCAGTCTCGCTTCCCTCAGCTTGTCCACCACAGAGGCCACTCCCACCTTCTCTCGGATAACCTCATTTCTAATCCTATCGCTCCTAGTGTTCCCACATATCCATCTCAACATCCTCATCTCCGTAACATGCAGTTTTTGAACATGTGAGTTCTTGGCTGGCCAACACTCCGCTCCATACAACAAGGTCGGTCTAACTACCACTCTGTAGAACTTACCTTTAAGTTTCGGTGGAACTTTCTTATCACACAAGACTCCAGAGGCCAGCCTCCATTTCATCCAAGTCGCCCCAATGCGATATGTGACATCATTGTCTATGTCACCACTTCCTTGGATTACAGCCCCAAGATACTTAAAACTTTCTTTCTTAGGAATAATCTGTGCGTCAAGTCTCACTTCCCCATCTGCCTCATCCAACGCATCACTGAATTTGCATCCCAAATATTCAGTTTTGGTCCTACTCAACCTGAACCCTTTGGACTCCAGCGTTTGTCTCCACACCTCCAGCCTCGCATTAACTCTGTCTCGCGTCTCATCAATCAGTACTATGTCATCCGCAAATAACATATACCATGGGACCTTCTCCTAAATAGACCGCGTCAACTCATCCATCACCACAGCAAATAGAAAAGGGCTAAGGACTGATCCCTGATGCAGCCCCATCTCAACTGGGAAATGTTCCGAGTCTCCTCCAACCGTTCTAACACGAGTCTTGGCTCCACCGTACATGTCCTTTATCGCCCTAATATAAATTATCGGGACACCTTTAGCCTCCAAGAACCTCCAGAGGACATTCCTCGGTACTTTGTCATAGGCCTTTTCAAGGTCAATGAACACCATATGTAGGTCTCTCTTCCTTTCTCTATATTTTTCTACCAGTCTTCGCATAAGATGAATGGCTTCGGTAGTCGATCGTCCCGGCATGAATCCAAACTGATTCTCAGAGATGGACACCCCTCTTCTCACCCTCATCTCCACCACTCTTTCCCAAATCTTCATAGTATGGCTTAGCAGTTTGATACCCCTGTAGTTGTTACAGTTTTGGATATCACCCTTGTTTTTATACAACAGAACCATTGTACTCCACCTCCATTCATCAGGCATCTTTGTTGTCTTAAAAATAACATTAAACAACCCAGTTAACCACTCTATACCTGCCTTGTCCGTGTTCTTCCAAAATTCCACCGGAATCTCATCGGGTCCGGTCGCTCTTCCCCTGCTCATCCTACTAATAGCACGTATAACCTCCTCGATCCTAAAACACCTACAGTACCCAAAGTTCCGAAGTCTTTCAGAGTGCGCCAACTCACCCAACACAAAGTCTCCATCCCCTTCTTCATTTAAAAGTTTGTGAAAGTATCTTTGCCATCTTTGCTTGATGGAGGTCTCTTCCACCAATACTTTGCCTTCCTCATCTTTGATACACTTCACTTGGTCCAAGTCACGAGCCTTCCTCTCTCTTGATTTTGCAAGCCTATACAATTTCTTATCCCTACCTTTGTCCCCCAGCTCGACATACAAGCGTTCGAAAGCTGCCGTCTTAGCCTTCGTAACTGCTAACTTAGCTTCTGTCTTTGTCGTCTTATAAACCTTCTTAAGCGTCCGCTTCTCTTCCTCATCTACGCACTCCACCAACTTTGTGTAAGCCGCCTTCTTTGCTTCCACTTTGCCTTGGACTTCCCCATTCCACCACCAATCTCCTTTATGGCCTCCAAAATTACACCTTGATACCCCCAACACCTTAGAAGAAACTTCCCTAATGCAACTAGCTGCTTTATTCCACATGGTGTCTGCATCCTCACTACCACTTCAAGCCCCCATCCCAGTCAACTTCTCGCCCATCTCCTGAGAAAGGGCAGGGGTCAAGCCACCCCATTTAATCCTCGGTCGATCGAAAACCCTCTTCTTCCTCCTATCCCTCTTAATTTCCAGGTCCATCACCAAAAGCTTGTGTTGGGTAGTAAGATTTTCACTTGGGATAACCTTGCAATCCTTACAGCGACCTCTATCACCCTTCCTAAGGAGTAGGTAATCTATCTGAGTCTTAGCTATCGAGCTACGAAAGGTAACCAAGTGGTTCTCCTTTTTCGGGAAGCATGAGTTAGCAATCACCAACTCAAAGGCTTTAGCGAAATCCAGAAGCGAAGTTCCACCTCCATTTCTCTCCCCAAAACCAAAGCCTCCATGAACATCATCAAAGCCACTAGAAGTTGCCCCGATATGGCCATTAAAATCTCCACCAATGACAATTCTCTCAGTGTTCGGTATACCTCTAACTACCTCATCCAAATCCTCATAAAAGAGCTTTTTGGCCTCCTCGTCCAAGCCCACTTGAGGTGCATAAGCACTAATAACACTCAAAGTACATCCTCCAATGACTAGTTTAATCGTCATCAACCTATCATTGATCCTCCTAACCTCCACCACTTGCTCCCTCAAATCCCCGTCTACTAAAATACCCACTCCATTTCTATCCCTTGAGCCTCCTGAGTACCACAACTTAAACCCGTCGACAACCCGAGCCTTGGAACCTACCCATCTAGTCTCTTGGACACAAGCTATATTTATCTTTCTCTTCTTGAGAATTTTCACTAGCTCTATGGACTTCCCCGTCAACGAACCTATGTTCCATGATCCTACCCTCAAATTATGGGAACCCGTAACCCTCTTACCACTATTTTCCCTCGTCCTCCGCCTCAACTGAAGACATGACTCAATACCACCATCAGATACCAAATCCACTAGAAAGAAACTGAAACTAATGTAAAATCTACACAGGAATATACTTAATAATACTGCAACAGGTGTATAATCTAAATGACAATGCCAATCAGAAATAAAAACAGAGAAATCAGAGGGTTTCAAAGCAGAAGACAGAACACAAAATCTGCAAGAGAGGGCCCAGAAAATAGATTCAGATCAAGAAAGAAAGAGAGACAGGATAGATAGAACCTGTTCGGTGAAGATGGAGGGTTTCGGTGATCTTTGGGTAATTTTCCGGCCAGATCTGGTTGGTCTCCGGCGACAAACAGTAACACTGTTGTTGCACTGTTGTTTGGCTGGTAGCTCACCGGAGTCAGAGCTGGCTCTCGCTGGTTGCTGTCAACCGGATCTGTTGCTGTCGTGGGTTGTCGCCGTCTGCTGCTGCTGTCCGGTGGTTGCTGGTGGTCCTCGTCGGCTGCTGGAGACGGAGAAGAAGAACGAAGGAGAGGGGAAGAGAAAGAGGGGAGCGGAGCAATCCCGTCGGAGCTGCCGCCTGGTCGGAGTAGCGCTGGTGTCTCTCAGTTTTGCCGGCGTCGACGGAGAGAAAGCCGTTGGGGTATGGAGAGAAAGCCGTTGGAGAGAAAGAAGAGAGAGAAGAGAGAGAAAAAAGAAAGCAGAGAAAAAAGAAAGTGGTTAGATATAGACATGATAATTAAATGGACAAAACTTTGGTTAGTTTGATTAGGCAATTAAAATAATAAACAAATAAAAAGAGATTTTAAGACATTAAATTGTGACACATTATTTAGCTTAAATTGACATGTTCGATCCATTAACCTAATCAAATTTTCAATGAGCTATGCTTCTATGCGTTTATTAATTCGAATCATTTTAACTCGTTCAGATTCAATTCAATACTCTCATTTGATAAAAGGAATTAGTAGTATTAAATTCTTACTATATATCTTTCTTTGTAGATGGGAAAGAGAAGGTGGCAAAGGATGTAATTGAAGAAATAGATGAAGAAAAGAAGTTGGTTAAATTCAAAATGATTGAAGGAGATATATTGGAGGATTATAATTCATTTTACCTCACTGTTCATGTTGAAACAAAAGGTGAAGATAATATAGTTACTTGGATATTGGAATATGAAAAGAAGAATTGTAATGTGCCCGATCCACACACTTTAATGGAATTCTGCCTCAATGTCACAAAAGATATTGAGACTCACCATCTCAATTGATATATACCTATGACTATATATATATATATTGCTTGGATTCTTTGAAAATATATTGACTATATATATTGCTCGAATTCTTTGAAAATATATTGACAGATGCTATACTATCACATGTGTGACAATATTTTTAAAGAGTACGAACAAGGTGAATGCTTGGAACTAAGATGTTGTCTCAAGTCTTGTAATAACGTACGTTTGCTGTTATTAATGAGTGTGCTTTGAAATGTCTACTGGATGTAACAAGAATAAAAATAAAATAAGGCAAAATGAGTGAATATATAATTTCTAATATATTTTGTTGTGGATTGAAAAACAGTTTGTATTTTATAATAATGCTACTGTACTTTTTATTTTTTTTACTATACTTGATTTTGATATACTTTAGTTGAGCTGATGATTTATTAGAAATAATTTATATTTTCACAAGGTTAGGGTAAGAGTAAGATCTATGAATATACCATATCTCTGGACTCGGCTACTTATGAGATTACATTAGATATATTATCCATATTAGAACTTCAATTAATCTGAATTCACATCGCATACGACCCATCAATAAAGAGAAAATGCTTCTTATTAAGACTTTCCTTATTCACTTATTCAGATCTTAATAATTACCGTCTCTAATTAAAAATGAAAGAATCTTATCTACTAGTCACATCCCTCGATAACGATAAATGATGTTCTTCTAAAAAATGAAAGATTGGTTTTTGGAATTGTGTTTTTTACTTTCTTTCTAGAACTTAAATATTTCTCAACCATATTTTATATACAATGTCAGTTATATGGACTTGAAGAGAAAATTCCAGTGGACTATGGCACTATTCTTTTATAACATTATATTTTATATATGTTATATACTTACATAGTAGGGGCCATTTTATATTAATGGACCTTAAATGAGGAAGAAAAGAACAATTAAAATACAGAGATATTTTAAAAAAATTATAATTCATGTATCGGTTCTTAAATATCCATTATCATAAAATATTTCATGTAACATTTGTTTAAAGATCTTTGTGTTCAAGTAAAACTCTTTATATTGTAATGTCTATTTTGTAGCCTTGGCCTTCCGTAAATAGAGTCAGAATAAAACGTCTATAATAGAAGCGTATTATATTTATTCTTGATTTGATACACTTCTATTGAACGTCTGACTGAGTATTATTATTTTCTCTTCAACCATAATACTATTAGTTGATCAGATCATCAAACACAATGATTTTAATTTATTACAACAAAAATAGTAAAAATAGTATGGCCCTTATACTACATAAAGCATGTGGCAAATACCAACTAGTGTTTGCACATTATTTATCAATTAGAATGACCTAATACAAGGCTCATCCCATAACACTTATACATATTATAAAATTTACTAATAAAATTATAGCTTATGCAATATAAAATGCATCCTCAGAAAACATTTTAGGAATCACCTCAATTTGCAATTTTACTTCACCACATTCCACATTTTGCAAAATAAGTGTCATGTCTTGGATCAATTTGCCATTTTCCCATATGATGCAACTTTCCTTAGCTAAGCAATTGTCTCTATTTGGCTGAACTTTGTCAACTTTGACACCATTTGGAAGGTCTTGATGATAGCTCATGATCTCCAATACTTTAAGATATGGTTTGATGTCTATCTTTGCTTCACCTATTTTGTCATCTTTACTAAATGTATCTTTGTCATACACAGTCTGCAAATATTATAATCATCAAATTAAAATTATATATATCAAGAAATATTAGTAGCTCAATTGGTTGGCTAATTGAATTTTTACCTTCACTACAACAAAAAAGACATTGACATAATACATAAACATGACCCTTAACTTAACATCAGCTGGCAACTATGACCTTTAACTTTGGATGTGCACAAGTGGGCACTTAAACTTTTATAAAATTGAACAAATGGACACATTCGTTCTACATGGCACCATACATAGGAATTTTGTGTCCTACAGGCTACATGTATTACTTGTTCAATTTTATACAAGTTTAAGTGACTACTTGTGCACACTCAAAGTTTGAGGACATAACTGTCTGTTGAAGCCAAGTTAGGAATCATGTTTATGTATTATGCCAAAGACATTTAGTAATAATAGATTTTCTGTCTATTAACGTAAAAATATTTAGCTACAATTGAGCTTTATTAGTTTCATTGAAGAATAATATTAAGAGAGAATACTCACCAAAACAATTTGAACATTTGGATATTTGAGTGCAAGGGTCAATTCATCATCCCAGACAGGGTTGCAGTTGTTCTTCTTACAACTAGTCTTCACTTTCTATAAGACAATTGCAGAATATCAGTACAAATAACAGATGTTATTTAAACTTTTACATGATGAAACACCAAAAAGACGTATTCATGATTTTAAGTTTATAAATTCTGGATTTAGAACAAGATAGTTTTTCGAGATATATTATTTATATACTTCATTCCAATTTTTTTGAATATACTTGGACACAGGTGTACTGTAACACCCAGTATCCGAAAATAGAGATTTCAGATTTCTGGTGTTACAGGTGGCACTCACGGACACCATCCATGGACTGTAGATGGACTCATGGTCCGTCCTGCAGGTCCGTGGATCGTGACAGAAAACTTCCCCAGATCTCAGTCAGAAAATTTGGCTATGTGTTGACCCACGGTCGGACTTACGGTCCGTAGGTCAGGTCACGGACCGTAGTTCGTGTCCGTGGATCGATGCCCCAAAAGCCCAGCTTCAGTCCCGATTGACGGTTGACCAGCACGGACCGTCAATCGATCCACGGTCCATAGATCTGACCGTAGGTGAGGATTAACAGCCAGTTAGCTGAAAATTCTGATGGGTCAACTTCAGATGGTCATAACTTTTAGCAAAAAAATAATTGTGTGTCCCATCACCTATGATATGATAGATAATTGAATTATCTTTCCAACGCCACTGAGTTTGCTAAATTCTGACCTCCGAGTAAAAAGTTATGCTTGTTTTAGTGAAGCCCTGTTGGGCAGACTCGACCTACGGATCCAATCGACGGACCGTCGATTGAATGACGGCCCGTCAGTCCATTCCGTCAGTCACTCCGACAGCAGTTAATTCAGGGGTCTTTTGGTCTTTTCCTATTTCATTTAACCCCTAAGATACGTCGTTTAGACCCTAAATCATGAGATTTTAATCAGTTTAAACCTAGAAACATAACTAGAACTTACCTTAGTCAAAATCATTAATCAAAACTTAGAAAATTAGAACGCTAAAAGGAGAAGAGAAGTCAAGAACCCTAGTTCAAGAACGCAGCAAGGTTCCATCAGTTCCAGCCCCAAAATCGAAAGATTTCTCCTTGAAATTCGTCACCAGGTATGTGGGATTTCCCTAGTGGGTTCCTTTCGCCCATTAGGTCCCTAGAATTCAGTCAGATTCTTGATTCCATGATTATGAACAGACCTAGGGTTTCTAGAATTTCAACAGATCATCATGAATTAGTTATTTAAATGTTCCAAATCAGATTATCATGTTATTGCTCAGTTTCTTCCATAAATTTCAGAACCCTAGCTATGTATTTCATTAGTTCTTGAATTACACATGCTAGGTCAGATATTTCAGTTATTCGGATATACATGCTCCAGTTTTATGCCACATTATCAGTATATTTCAGCATAAACCCTATTTTGAGTTATAAATCTTGAGAAGCTTTTTATTAAGACAACACTTGAGTTTTAAACTGAGTTTTTGAGAAAGTTAAGATGATTTTTGAGAAAGAGCTTCTAAAACATGATTAGTATGACAATTGAGTAGGTCATCAATATTTGACCATTCAATATGATCAAACTCATGAATATGCAAAAAATATTATCAAAGAAGAAGATATTATAACATGTACCTGATCACCCATGGTAACAACAACATAAGGATCACTATGAAATGTATCCTTGAGTGGTAAATTGATGCCTTTGTGCACCCTAATTTTAACAAGTCCCAACATCTTAAAAAAAAAAATTAAAATTTTTTCAACTTAATTGGTTTATGTGCCACAACAATATATCATGACCTTGTATTGATTTATTCTTTTTATCACTTCAGAATAATTCTAGCACTTAATTAGAATTTCAAAAAGAAAAAGGAAAATGGGAACTTATACCATCGGTCCATTATTCACCTTAAAAGAATCTCACTTTCTACTTAAAAAATTTATCGGTAATTTCTAATTAATTCATCACTAAAGTTCAAATAGTTTTAGCTAATTAACTTTTTTTTAATAATCTATTACTAATTTATAACTAAATGAAATTAATACACAATTTTTGTTATTTAATTATCAAATTTTATTCATAACTAACTCCTTATTTTGTAGTAGTGTCTTCAAAGAGAATCTAATAACTTTCTAGAGTTATTCGAAAAAATTATTGAGTCGGATCCATTCATAAGATAAGCGCGTTTTTTTTTAGAAAAGTGTCAAAATGTAATTAGTCAATAAAAAGATTATAGACACATGTCAAGACCATTGAAAAATATCGTTAAATTGCCAAGATAATAACATTGGTCACACTACCTGTTCACATCTTTTATTTAAAGGATTTTTTTTTTGAATATGTCATCGAATTATTATGAATAAATTATTTATATCGTTCATTCGTTAAAAAATAGGTTTATCTATGCCATTACCTATATAAAAAGAGTTCTTTTGTGTTATTATTTTTAACAGAAAATATATTTAATTTTGGAAAATTACTTATGCCACATGGTTAATGCCTTATTAGAGGCCTACGTCAGATAATTAAAAAAATTCAATACTTGATTAAATCAAAATTAAATATGAACTGATTTAAATAAAACCAAATTCACCATAGGATAGTATCCAACACGATTCAAACATTATTCATTACTTATATTTATATAATTATCAATAAATAATACATTTACTGACCTTGTTCCCCAATAATATACTATCAAATATCACACTGATCACCAGTAGTATTAGGTTATTATTAATTAACTTCTATTCAGTAAAATCACTATAGACACAAAATACCTAAAATTAAACATTCAATATTTACTGTATAAAAAAAAATACATGTAACGCCCAAGAAACACAAATAACTGATGATATATAGAACAATCACATAAATATATATCTTCCAAAAGGGAAGCTGCAAATAATACTAGCACAATAAATAAAAAACATATATATATATATATATATATATATATATATATATATGGTCACATTACATAATGAAGTGTTTAAAATTTAACAATGTTGCTTCAACGAAGCAAAGATGATTTTATACGCCTCGCGCTCAAGGCTTTTTAGGTACTTGAGGTATTTCTAGCTTTGGCAAAGTTGGTAATTCAGGCTTAGGAATAACAGGTATCTCGAATTTTGGCAATGCTGGAAGTTCGGGCTTTGGTAGAGTTGGTAGCTCAGGTTTTGGAATTTCAGGGAATTCAAGCTTAGGCAAAGTTGGGATTTCAGGTAAATGTGGCAGTTCGGGCTTAGGAAGCTCAGGTAGAGTTATTTCAAGAAGATGACGAGCGTCTGATTGAATTACATAATCACTTGTTAAAAACAAAGTGACAAATAATAAGAAGAAAAAAGATGGGTTGTAGTAATAAGCCATATTTGTTGAAAGGTGATATCAAGACTAGTAAGTTATGCTTTGATTGATTTTGCTTTATGTTTCACTTCAAACAAGTTTATATAGATGTGTGGTTGTATAAATTAAAAATTGGAGAATTAGGGCTTTGGTAGGAAAAATTGTGTGTTAGTTCATCTTCTCAACAATAACCTCCTAATTTAATCTGACAAAATTTTTACTTATGTAACATATTTTATGTAGATATTCCTATTCAACACATAATACAAAGTCTTCAAGTAGGTAACCTAAAGAGAGAACTTACTTTTCTTTAAAATTAGACTAAGGTTCTATTGAATAAAATGACATACCATAACTAAATTATGTACAATAATAGTAAAGATAACTGTTGACAATACTCATGTTATGTTCCTAGTTATTGTCGTATACTACCTTGAGGTTGCAGAAGAAATTCATAAACTTCAAATTTTGACATTACGTAAAGGCTGACGTACATAGTACATATATATTCTATATTCTTCGAACATAATATTATTTATTTTTAATTGCTAGCTAGCACTAGCCAATATTTTCAAATACTCATCACACAAGAACAAACACATAGATATATGTATATATAGGACCATTGAACATCACAAATTTTCTATTTCTTGAGAAGGTGACATTCAACATCCTTGGTGATACCAATGAAATAATCCAAGAGAGCAAGGGGTTCTGGAGTATCTTCAGTTTTCTTCTCGTACATAAATGTAATTGTAGTCCAATGTTCACAAGATGTAATAACAATGAAGGAATTATACAACTCTAAAAGATTTCCGTCAATCACTTTCCAAGTAATTGATTTCTTCTGAGGATCGATGGCTTCAATCACAGTTTTAGCGAACATTTCTTTTCCATCTATACATTACAGATCAGAAAATACCATAGATGTTACTCCGAATTCAAATGTTGCAATCCTAATATGAAATACATTGATGCAAGAAAATAATATTGCGAGAAAGATAAATTTTATGTGTGTTACCTTCATAATATTTCCAACTAACAACCGAACCAATTTTTCCGATTTCACCTTCATGAATCTCAAAATGCTTGATCCTACTAGGGCTTATGTTGGGTAGATGATGAGTATTAGTGTGAAAAATATCATAAACCAAGTGTCCTCCACACTTCACCTCCAATGAAACAATCATTTTGCCTTTCATACCCATATTGTCCTTTCCTAGTAATAGCAATAAGTTGAGAAAATGTATAAAACTTGTAGCTTTTATATATAGATGTTAATTAAAGAAGCTAACCAATAAAAAGAATTATCCACCACATATCTATATGACTATATCACATAGTGGCGGTGTTAATTCAATTATGTATAAGTGGGTTTTAGTTTGGTTATAAATTTATCATGATATTTTACATACTCATGATAATTGAAATATGATGATAATACAATTATAAGTAATCACTAATCAGGTATATTTAATTTTATATAATCGCATTGGTCATGGTATTCATAGCCTTGCTTCTTTTTGGGTCAAATTCTAATTTCGTTTGCTTCTCCCAATCGTCGAGCCTGATCGACTCGACTCTTTTCCCTGTCCCTGGGCTTCCTCTCAATTCATTTTGTTCTTCTTCTGTATTGTCACTTGAATGAAGACACTTGATCAGTCCGACTTTCTCAAATATCCCCCACCGACCCTTTTCCTTTACGAGTCTGGATTAATTACTCCCGTAAAAATCATCTTTGCCAAACAAGTGAATAATATTACAAACAAAAATATATGCATCATCAAATATATATTTTCTTTGTCTTATTTTTGTTGCACACATAGTCATACAAAGATTTGTTATGGTGTTATATGCACTATACTTGTGCTAACCTAATTAAAGATTTGTTAGACAATTTTACAAAGTAAATGGGACTTTTTCAAAATCACGATGATAATTATTTCGTTATTATAACATTAAAATTTCAACAATATGTACATGTTCAAACATAATTAAATTTAATATAAACAGAAAAATTAATATAAAATAAACCTAAAGAATGTTATACTTTGGTTAATTTTAAAATTTATCGATAACACACCTCAAATTCGAAGAAATTATAAGAGTTAAATTATTTTAAAATGTGAATATAAATAAATAAATTGATTGACATATTTCAGCAACACTTGATAATTGAATAACGATACACATCAAGTTAAGCATTATTAAAGTCTGGAGTGATGTATTCAAAATCGTGAGAGACGAAGTCACGATTTTGAATACATCGCTCCAGACTTGATAATTTATGTAATATTATTTGACTTTTCAATTTGATAGTACGATTTTTTTGGTTTGATTTAAACACCTTCATGCTTAGCCTCAATTTTATAGGGTTACTCCTAATTTGTAATTTATGGCACTATAGAACATAGAATAGCATGGGAAATTATAACCTCTACTCTTATTTATTTTTCTTCTGAGTTGTATCTATGAAACACCAAAATATTCAATGTAGGGGTCCATGTTGAATTGATCATTACTAGCCTTTTCTTTTTTTGGCTATTAATTTCTTCAATTTGTTGAGTTGTATCATCTTCATGTTATTAATGATGATAAGTTGCACATAGTGAGATAACACTTCTAATGTTGATGATGTTTATTACTTTCTTCGATTTATATTATATGGTGTTTTTACTTTTTCATTTCTTATTTCTTAATTAGGAGTGATGTTTTTCTTAAAGGGTGTGTCCAAATTAAAAATATCATATAATATGGACGGAAGGAAGAATTAAGTCATGAAATTTGAAACTCCTTAATTACGAAGGTGAACCATGATTAAGTGGCTAAGTTGTCGATAAACTAAATTAAGGTAAACCATAATAGGAGTGATGTTTAATTATTTGACTTTCTTGGCTAAATTAAAGTAAATATTTCAATGCTCCTACTGATGGGAAGATCAACAATGAGGCATATAATGAGGGAGGCTAACTGAGTAGCAGATATATTAGCGGAATATGGAAGAAAAACTATGAATCCAAATATGTCTATGAACAAGTTGTTTATTTTTGAAGCATCTCCTTCCTTTACATCAAAAGCTCTTGAAAGAGTTGTGAATGGAACTATATCGTTTAGATTAGTTCCTTTTTGTATGGATGAACCTACTATTTAATAAATAAAATCCTTCCAGTTCCAAAGCAAAAAAAAAAAAAAAAAAAAAAAACTTTCTTCTCCAATTTATATCTACTTGCTAAATTTCCTTTGCCTAATAACTATATTGGACCATGCCTATTGCGTTAGCAAGACGATTGTGCACGACATAATATCGTAAACATATAATAATGTCCTTTCAAACATTTGTGTTTAACAAAATTGTAAATAATATAAAAAATCGACCCGCATAGCAATTTTTAATCCGCCTCGCCCCACCCCGCATAACAATTTTTTTCATTTTCAACTCGCCCCACCCCGCCCTGCATAGACCCGCCTCGCATTAATCCGCCCCTTATAATTTTTTAATATTTTCTTTTTCTAGTTAAGTTTGACACTAAAAATATAATTCATAAAAATAAATTCATTTTTTCATTAAGTTGTATTAATTTAATAGGATAGTGACTTAAAAATTTATTGTTTAGAGGTCAATTGGAAAACATGTAAGAAATTGTATTATTTTTTATTGAATCATTTCATTTACTATCTTGAATATTTTAGTAGCTTTAAAGAAATTATCTTAATAAATAATGTTCTATCACTCTTATAACATGTAAAAAGTTAAAAATAAGTTTGAACCAACGTAAAATCACATATACCCACAACCCGCCCCGCCTCGCATTAATTTTAAAAAAAGCCACTTCAACCCGCCCGCATCCCACCCGCCCCAACCCATTGTCATCCCTAGATAGTCTACAAGTTTGAATATAAGTACTTTGAATGAGAAAATACTAGAAATAGTCTATTATTTTTGGAGTTGGATTTAAAATAATCCCATTCTTTTTTCATAGATCACTAATACTCCACGTTACACAAAAAAAAATCTTTAATGCGAGCATCACATTACACCAAATGATCGGGAAATTTCTAACATAAGATAAATTTCAGGCAGTTGATGGGTGGAACCGGTGGAATTATAAGGGACCAGCTAGGCAGTTGGATTGTAGGATTTCTTGCAAATTAAAAGTAGCTAATGCCCATCATGCGGAACTACTAGCTTTGCTCCATGGTTTGAATCTAGCACAAAAAATAAACATTAATCATTTGCTCGTGGAGACCTACTCTCAGGTATTGCTTAACACCTTAGAAAGTGCTAAACCAATACACTCATACATTTATTCGGATTGTAGGTCAATGCTCCTACTGATGGGAGGATCAACAATGAAGCATATAATGAGGGAGTCTAACTCAGTAGCAGACATATTAGTGAAATATGGAAGGAAGACTATGGATCCAAATATGCCTATGAAGAGTTGTTTGTTTTTGAAGCATCTCCTTCCTTTACACTAAAAGCTCTTGAAGGAGATGCGAATGGAACTATATCGTTTAGATCAGTTCCCTTTTGTATGGATGAACCTACTATTTAATAAATAAAATCCTTCCAATTCCAAAGCAAAAAAAAAAAAAAAAAACATTACACCAAAAAAAATCTTTAATGACAATTAATTAACGATAATAGCTTAATTGCCGCTAAATATATTCTTTAGAGACAATTAACACTCTTTGTAAATGTGCCTAAAGTCTAACAAAAAGATTCAAGATTTAGTGTATAAAAAAAATATACATGTAACACCAGAAGAAACACAAGTAACTGATCATATATAGAACAATTATATAAAGGGAAGCTGCAAATGATTCTAGCACAATAAAGAAAAAACATACATATGATCACATAACATATATAATTAAGTCTTAACATTTTAACAATATTGTTGCTTCAATGAAGCAAAGAGGATTTTATACGCCTCCCGCTCAAGGCTTTTTAGGCACTTGAGGGATTTTTGACTTTGGCAAAGTTGGCGATTCAGGTTTAGGAATGACAAACATCTCAAGTTTTGGCAATGGTGGAAGTTCAGACTTTGGTAATTCGGGCTTTGGTAGAGTTAGTAGCTCGGGTTTTGAGATTTTTGGAAATTCGGGCTTAGGCAAAGTTGGGATTTCAGGTAAATGTGGCGATTCGGGCCTTGATAGAGTTGGTAGCTCGGGTTTTGGGATTTCAGGAAATAATTTGGGCATAGGCAAAGCTGGGATTTCAGGTAAATGTGGCAATGCAGGCCTTGATAGAGTTGGTAGCTCGGGTTTTGGGATTTCAGGAAATAATTTGGGCTTAGGCAAAGCTGAGATTTCAGGTAAATATGGCAATGCAGGCCTTGATAGAGTTGGTAGCTCGGATTTTGGGATTTCAGGAAATAATTTGGGCTTAGGAAAAGCTGGGATTTCAGGTAAATGTGGCAATGCAGGCCTTGATCAAGTTGGTAGCTCGGGTTTTGGAATTTCAGGGAATTCAGGCTTAGGCAAAGTTGAGATTTCAGGTAAATGTGGCAATTCAGGCTTAGGAAACTCAGGCAAAATTACTTCAAGAAGATGGCGTGCGTATGCTAGATTTATGTAGTTGTTTGTTAAAAACAAAGTGATAAATAATAACAAGTAAAAAAGATGGGTTGTAGTGATTATAAGCCATTGTTGAAAGGTGATAAATGCTTGAAGACTAGTAATTTATGTTATGGTCGATTATGCTAATATGCTTTATATTTCACTTCAAGCAAGTTTATATAGATGTGTGGTTGTGGAAAATAAAAATTAGAGAATTAGGCTTTGGTAGGAAAATTAATTGTGTGTTAGTTCATCTTCTCAACAATAACCTCCTAATTTAATCTGACAATAAATTTCCTTGTGTAACATATTCAAGCACATAATAAAAGTCTCCCTCCATGTACCTAGTTATTGTCCTATACTACTGTTATGAACCAAGTTCATTCCAATATGAATTTACCTCTCACTTGAATCAAGAAAACAGGACACAAAATATGGTTTGTGGAGAGTACTTATCTAATAATTAATGGAATATCAGAGTTCTTAGAGTAAAATTTTTTTGTATATAATGCCACTTGAATCACAAATATATATTCTTCAAACATGACATTATATATAGAGGCTGGCGTACATTATATATATATATTCTTCAAATTAAACATAATATTATTTATTTTACACGCTAGCTAGCACTAGCCAATATTTTCAAATACTCATCACACAAGAACAAATACACAAACACATAGATATATGTATGTATAGGACCATTGAACATCATAGATTTTCTAATTCTCAAGAAGGTGACCCTCTATATCCTTGATCACACCAATGCAATAATCCAAGAGAGCAAGGGGTTCTGGGAAATCTTCGGTTTTCTTCTCATACACAAGTGCATATGTAATCCATTGATGTTCAGAGGATGTAATAACACGAAAGGAATTATACAAATCTAACAAATTTCCTTCAATCCCATTCCAAGTGATTGAATTCGTCTGAGGATCGATGGCTTCAATCACAGTCTTAACAGACATTTCTTTTCCATCTATTCATTAAAGATAAAAAAAAAATACAATAGATGTTACTCCCAATTCAAATGTTCAAATTCTTTATTTTATTTTCCCTCTTTTATTATTTTCATTTTAATAAAAATGATCTAACGCTCGTGAAGATTAGAATGATGGCTGAAGTGATTTTCCATGAAAAAATACATCAAATGTTATTCAAAGTTCTTATCGTTTGACTCTAAGGAAAGGAAAACATGACAATTAAAAGTGGACGGAGGGACTAATCAACACCATTAACTTAATTTTTCATGGAAAAAGATTTTTTTGGATAGGAGAATTACTTTCGAAATATGAAATACACCTAAATGTGGAAAATTGATGCAATAAATATTGTGAGAAAGAGAGGAGAGAAATGTGTGTGCTACCTTCGTAATATTTCCAGCTAGCAACCGAACCAATTTTTCCCTTTTCACCTTCATGAATCTCAAAATGCTTGACTCTACTAGGGCTTATGTTGGGTAGACGATGGGTATTAGTGTGGAAAATATCATGAACCGAATGCCCTCCACACTTCACTTCCAATGAAACAATCAACTTACCTTTTACGCCCATATTTTCTTTTCCTAGTAATAGCAATGAGTTGCGAAAGGCAAGTGGTAAGAAAATGTATAAAACTTGTACCTCTAATTATATATATTTTAATTAATGTAAGAAGCTAATCAATGAAAAATATTATTCACCACATATCTATATCATATAGTGGCGGTGTTAATTAAATTGTGTATAAGTAGGTTTTAGTTTAGTTATAAATTTATTATGATATTTTACCATGATAATTTAAATATAATGACAATAAAATTATAAATAATGAAGTATATTTATTTTTATGTAACCGTATTTTAATTTCTTCTTTATTGATGGTGATCAGTTGTGGTATCAACGTCTTACTTCTTTTTCGATCAAATATTGATTTCATTTTGCTAGCTTCTCCCGATCGTAGAACCTGACTGACTCAACTATTTAAATCCTTGCCCCAGGCCTCTCACTTCGTTTCATTCTTCTTCTCATGTATCCTCGCTTGAATGAAGACACTCGGTCAACCCGACTTTCCCAAGTGCCCCCACCGGTCCTTATCCTTTACGAGTATATATGGATTAGTTATTCCTGTAAAAATTACTCCCCTAAAAATCATCTTTGCCAAACAAGTGAATAATGTTACAAATAAAAAATATACCGTTGGAAAACTACATGCACAACAAAAGCATATCAGAATCATACTGCTTACATATTTAAATAATAGATAACCAATATATATTTATGCTAGAACACATACAAATTACAATTATGCTAAAATAATAAACTTGCTGAAATTTAATTCAAGAACTACCTCTTGAAGAAGCGTGAAGCGTGAGCAGATACTTTCGAACTCTCTCAATACTTGGGTGGGCAAGTATCATATAGAAAACTTTTTTTCTCTCTCTATATATATATGATTCTTTATTGATTTGATTTGACTTTTCAATTTAATACTACGATTTTTCAGTTTGATTTGAACAACTTTATGCCTAGCCTCAAACTTATAGGGTTACTCCTAACTTGTAAGTTGTAATATAAGGCACTATGGAACATAGAATAGCACGAGGAAATTATAAACTTTACTCTTCTTTATTTTTCTTCTGAATTGTATCCTATGAAACATCAAAATATTCAATGTAGGGGTCCATGTTGAATTGATAATTACTAACTTATTTTTTTGGCTATTAATTTTTTCAATTTATTATTGTATCATCTTCATGTTATTATTATTTTTTTTCTCAATAACGGAAGGATTTTATTTAATAATAATAATAATAAAGGTTTATCCATACAAAAGAGGAACTAATCTAGACGAATTAGTTCCAATAATTTAGCATGTAGGTTTTATTTTATTTTTGTTGTTGTTTTAGATTTTGGATTTCTCTCTCGCTGAATTGGGGCTTCTCATATACCTTGAGAGTTTTATGTGGAGTTCTTAAGGTGTTTGGAGAGAACAGTGTGACATGATCTATGTTCTATTTAATATGATATGATCTAGAGTTGCTGGAATGTGTATGTATAATTGTTAATTGTAGGATACAGTAGAGATGCTTTATTCAGAAGACGAATTGGATATAAGCAATGGAATTAGCAGCATAAGAAGTCGGGGATTTTGAAATGGTTGGAGGGGGAAGTGATTGCTCACTAGACCTTTTGTGCAAGGGTATATATACCTAGTTGACGAAGATGAGAGTTTATTTTTCACACTTATGTTCTACCTCAGATTCTTGTGACTGATTATAGGTATCTGCGGTCAAATAAACATATCTATTTATATATAGTATCAGGTGACATTTTTAGCATTACACCTTTCCACACTTGCTCATCATCATATTGTGCCAGGTATGAAATTACTGGTATAAGAGGATCCACTCACAAGACCAATAATCACTTGGTGATAATTGAGAAAGTACAGATATCTGTTGTTCCTTTCTTCTTTTGTGAGCTTGCATACGAGATTTACTACCGGCCTCATCAATAAGATCAATAGCGTTGTCAGGAAGATACCTTACCACTACTGACTTGTTACTGACTCAGCTTAATTTTATCATGAATTACTTCTATATGTATATTGCAGGAAGGTACGGTTTCTACATATAGTCAGGTTAGTTTCTACATTGCACTTATTATTTGCACCTCATACTTTTGTTTGAAAGTTACTCCTGCTTTCTAACTACCAGAAATGATAAGTTGTTCAAGGATCTGAAGGAATGTAAGTTCTGTATGATTTCATAAAGTTTTGTTAACATGCAGCCATCATATTGCATTTTCTGATTTCTCAGTTAGTATTAATGTTCTGATTTCTTCCTGAGTGTTTGGTTGTTGTGAACTCTGTTATTTCCACTTTTAACATATTTTATGAAAAGCTGAGAGGACTTTGGATCATTTCTAGCTAGAAATGTTTTAGTTGTACGATTTTTTATCTTTAACATTCACTTCCTCTCCCCTCGCTCTCCTCTTCCTCCGCCAGTCTTTGAAATGTTCTTTTCTTGTTTTGCAGGAAATTTGTGTTGATTCAGAACTTTCAAGTGTGACTCATGAGGTGTACATTACTGGGAGAGGCATAAACAAATCTTTCAAATTTTTATCATCATTTAGTTAGTTGATCTTTACTTGTACAAGACAATTTTTCTTTTTTAATCTTTGGGTATAAATGTGTACTTCAAATCTAATGACACTGCTACCATTTTTATAATTCAATTAAATATTGATTTCTTATTAAAAATATTTAATGATTTTAGCATTAAAATGATTATATAGGTGGTATAATTATGTTATATACTCTTCAGTTGTAACATTATATATATATATAGATTTCGGAGGTTATAACCCTTGCTAATTGTCGCACCCTATTTCGAACCAACCAAAACAGTTCACAACATAATATGACTGACACTTTGATTTTGAATTTTTTTTTTGTTTGTTTTAGAGTCGCCACCTAAATTTTAAGGAAAATATTAGGAAAACCATTTTTTAGATATGTAAATGTAAACTCTGTTTTGATTTGCGAAACCAGTGAGATTCTGAGTAAGGGTTTTGGTTACTCGAGGGGAAGGTATTAAGCATCCCTCAAACCCTATCCGAAGATAGTCCTAAAACTCAATTTAGGGAAAATATTTAGAAAAATTTATTGAATTTATTTGCTTTAAAATCAATGATAAGTGAGTTTTATTAGTTTAAGAAAAGAGTAAAATACAAGGTACGACATATATGTGTCTATTAAATGAAATTAATAGTAGTATGTTTATCATATGGTAAATTAAATAAATAAATGTACTAAAAATGTATGACAATTTTATATGTTAAAAAATATAGATGTGTCTTATATAAATGCATCCAAAATAGATGTTGAGTTTAAAGGATATGAAAATTTGTCGTTTTATTTATATATAAAATTGAGATGTAAAGGAAAATAAAATAAAATAAGATAATGGTTGGGTATAAATATATAGTAAAATAATGTGTATATTAGAGTGTAGGGATTTATAAATTATATAAAAAAATAAGTATCATTTGTAAAAGTGATAGTAGATATGAGAAAAATAATACGAAAGTGTAACAAAATAATAAGTCACGTATGAAAAAAATATAGAATTTTGTACCTTTATGCGTGTGACATATATATATGTATGTACCTTGTATTTTGAACCTGTTGGCATATCTAAAATCTTGAAATAACATGTTAAGAAGTTAAAATGTTTTAGCAATATTTGATTTGAAAAGTGATAATAGTAAATATATTTTCAAAAAGGGGTGATGTAAAAAATGGGCCTAATTTTGGGACTTATTCTATAGTTATATTTATTTTTTGTTAAACATATATAGGCCTACTTTCTTACTTGGTTTTTTCTTAAAAATAGGTATTTCTAAAGGTATTATCTTAGTCTTGAATATTTCTAAAGGGTAGTTTGCTTTAGCCTTTAAACTAGTTTCAAATTTATTTGGGAGTTTTTAAATGATGAGTTTTCCTATCCCTTAGGATGAACTTTCAAAGACTAAAAAAGGGGTAATAATTCTAGCAAACTTATAACATCAATTTTTGGCTTTTAAAATGATGTTCTTCTTCCTCTTGAAAGTAGTATTTTAAAAGCACCTTTGGACCCAAACTAATGCAATTTAAAACTCTCAAAGTGTAGTGGTTAGCTCCAAAAATGTACTTTTAGATCCTAAAAAAATGGTGTTTTTAAACTTGAGTGAAAAAAAAAAAGAACTGCATTTTTATACTAAAAAAAAATAATCTGCACGAAGGGATACAAAAATGACAGTTGTGTCTTACAAAATCTGCATTTTAAGGCTAAAATATGCCTTTCAAAGCTCACAAAACGAGTTGGTTTTTGAGCCTCAGAAACCTGCATTTTTACACTCAAATTCTGCACATTTCAAGTTCAAAATGCTGCACCTTGAGATCCAATATACCAACACCTTTAAACTCTAAAAAGGGTGATATCTTTAACCTTAAAATCTGCACTTCTTTCGACTTTAAAATCTGCACTTTGAATTCACAAAAATCTGCACTTTAGGCTACCAAAAGTTGCACTTTAAACACTTGTTTAAAAAAAAATCTGAGAATAGATTCATGATATTCGAAAACATTATTTCCAAGCTTAACTTCTTTTTTTTTTTAAAAAAAAACTCATGCTTTCATAACTAAAAAAATGTTGAGTAACAAACAAACTTAATTAGAAAGCAATGATTTAAGCCAAGTGACTATACTAAACCCAATATCTAAAAAATGGCGGGAGGGTTAATGACTACGTCTTACTACCATTCTTGGTTGGTTTACAAAGTCAAACACAAATAAAGCAAATATGAATATAAGCGCAAAACACCGTGTAAAACGTTAAGATCGATGGAGAGGCGATTAATGATAAGCCAAGATACATGAATTCATAAAAGTCTTCAAGGTATGAGCTAATATTGACATATAAGGGGATTGGATTACACAATTGGATTCACAATTCAATTTTTTTTTTGTTCTGTAAGTCTACATTTGTAGTGGTATATTTTGTCAAGATATGATTTTGTAAGATAAGAAATGATCGTTGAATTGGGTATTGAGTATTTGGAAGGACTTATGCATGGTTTTGGTCATAAAGTTTGTTACTTTTGATTTTTAAAGGACACAAGGAAAGGTTTCAGTTAAAAGTGTTGGTTTAGAGTGTAAGGTAAAATGTCATGGGCTGTTGGTAAAAGAATGAGATCGGTAAGCGAGCTAGAGAAATTAACAAGAGTCTGATATATTGAAGGGTCGAGATGTTTAGAATTTTACACCTTGGGAAGAATTTTAGAAAACTGAAGGAATAAGACCTCTCGTATAAACCCCTGGGGTGTAGTTGAAGGTTGTATTGATTTTTGCCTATGAGTTTAGATATGATTGTAAGATGTGAACTTGTTAAGTACAAACTTACTAGGAGTTTATCATCGACTTTTATAAAGATTGAGTTTTGGTTTGGGTGACAAAGAGTAAGGTAGGGAAAATTTAGAGTATTATGTGCGGTTAGATTGCTCAAATTATGATAGATGACTTAAGAATGATGCACAAGGTGATATATAATTCTACATGGTTATTAAGAATTTAGAGTTGGATTAATACTACTCTATTAATGGGACTACATAGAATGTTATGATGCGTTACATAGACATTTGATGGTGAATAGAGGTTATGAGCTTATAGTATAAAGAATAATTTGAGTGACCAAGAATTTCCCTAAGTATTGGCATGATATATGTGATGGTTTAGAATGGTAGCTAAAGCATCGTATGTGAAAGTGGTGTGACGTTGACTTTGGGTGTGACTTAATAGTTTTATCTCGATGGAAAGGTACTATCAAATTTTAAATTAGCGTTATTAGCCTTGTTTGGGACTTGTATTTGTCATGAAATGCTTAAATAGAAAGAGAGATAGCCATAGTTTGAACATGTATTTGATAAGAATACTTAGATACTACTGATGGTTTGGGAGAAAGGTAGATGATCGCTGTGGTTATGATGTTTTGTTAGTATTAAGAATGTTGACTTCAGTGGATGTGGGGTTCGATAAACCAAGTATGTGTGTAATTATAATAGGGACTAAATTGGTGATTGTGGGTAGCTAGAAAATCAAAGATACAGAGTCGGATGAATGAAAATGTTTGATATGGACCTTATGGACGGAGTATCTAGAGTTATTCGACCTTGGTTATGTACATTCTTATGTGACAAACTATTTCATTCTGGGCATGGTTTAGAGTATGATTCACTTTCTACGTCCGTATGTGTTTTCACTTCTATGGGTTAGTCCCTAGTAGTGGATTGTGTGTACCGATTCTGTGATTGTCCTCCTGGTAGGGTGGCATCCTTGGTTAGACTTGTTCATTCCCGTTATGGAAGATTTGGTGTTGTTTGAGATAGTTGAAGTATACTAGTGATTCTACATGCACATCTTTGCTTATGAGAATTTATAGGATAGCTACCATGAAAATTTACAGTTTTTCGATAGACTTAAGATTTATCTCATCATCGGTATCATGTTTTGGCTATGTGTGATTGAAAGTGGGGATCATGGGGTCTAGTTTTGTCATTCTTAAGGTTTGTCTATAATAGCTACTAATCTAGCATTTCGACAGTGTTGTTAGAGGTTCTGTATGCTTGGGTGTATCACTCGATGGTGGTTACTTGATCAATTTCATTTTTGGATCAGATGAGTTTGATTCTCCTAGGTGATTACTTGTTGTCTAAAGATCATATTTTTATAGCTTAAGCTCGAGGAAATATTTTGTTGTGAGGATGTAATCTTGATAAGATCTATGATGGTTTGTGCATTATGAGTGTGTGGTGGCTGGTTCAGGTTCACTCCTGATTGTAGCCAATATTGATTCAGGATTGTATTTTGGTTATGTTAGAAAATATTTGTCTTGATGGTTGTGTTAAGATCTAGTGGAAGAATCGATCAGTTGAAGAGTCCAATTCAGAGACTGATATGCACGGAAGATATCCACTTCTTTTTATCGAGTCAAGTACCCGGCCTTACCCTCACCTTCTTTTGATCGTTCGAGGACCAACGATGGGTAAGTTGGTATCTAATGTAACGACCCTTTAGGTCGTTTTGAGTACTAGAGGTTTTTAGGGCATAAAGGACTCTTTCGATAGATTTTAAATGAGTATTTTGGATTATTCGTAACTATAATTATAAAATAAGTTGGGTAGTTTTAATAATTTATTTAATTGATGATTAAAGAAAATAACATTAGAATTAGTAGTGGGTGACTTTTATCATTATTTTTATGATTAGTCAGGTATATTAATTAGGGTATTAAACAATACGTAGAGAAGAAGGAAAAGTAGGTGAGAGAACTGAAAGTGGCGTAGACGAAAGAGAAAGGGCCGACGGCGGCTTCAGGTGAGCAAAATTATTGAACTTTGAATATTGTGATTGTTAGTGATATAAATTTATATAATAATAATATTATGGTTAGATTTATGATGAGAAGGCTGCATGACAACTGGTGAGATAGAAAATATTATTTTGACTTTAGATGACAATGTTTGATCGGTTTGAGGTTTCATTATTTAATTATTATGTTATTGATTTATATCATATTTGTTTTATTATTACAATAATATTGGGTGTGAAAGGAAATTAGATGAATTGAGTTGGAAAAGTTAGAAATAAAGTCACGGTGCCTTGAGGGAATAATATAATGGTTTGGATATGAATTGAAGGTGGGCTAATTAAGGGATTAATAATGGTTGACTTTTGGGAGACAAATTGGTGTCTTCCGTTATTAGCCGTGAGGTGCTATTAACTGGCCGAAAGAAATTGACAATTGAATCCATGTGGGTTGCCACTGATTTTGTACCAGAGGTTCAATTTAATCGGATTTTAATGTTATTATCGTAGTATCAGTCAAGTCCTAATATATTGAGATAGGTAATTAAATACTAGGTGTATTGTATTAATTGAATATCCTTAAAGTTATTGATAATGGGAGGAATTAAGACTTACCCTTAGGCTTGAACTTTAGGAAATTGATTATAGATTGGGTGAGTTTTTGAGTCTAGGATAGACATAGAGTAGTATGAATGCCTATAGATTCGTTAACTTACAATTTATGCATACGTGATAGATTGAGAACGTTCGGAGGCCTTGAGGAAAGGAAAAGCATTGGAGAAGTAGCTTGCCCGACTTCGGTTCTTCGGTGGAGGTAGGTTATGGTTTATTCTATTTGATAGATAGACTCTTAATAGTGATTGATATGCATTGAATGATATTGTGAAGTTCGCTATGTACTTGATTGTGTAGCTTGGTTGTGTGGTTAGTGATTGGTCTGAAATCCTGAGACCGTGGAATTTATAATCTTGAAACGATATTGTTGACTGATTACATACTTACTTTAGTGTTGTTGACACTGGTTGATGTGTTTGTTGCTTCCCACCTGTTAAGTGTCATAGTTGATTTTATACTATTATTTATTACATATTAGTTTCTATTTTTGGTTGGCCGATGATATCTACTCAGTACATGTTGCCGTGTACTGAGACCTACTTGTGTTTTTCTTTGTTTTCTTTTTGTGGAGTGCAGCGAGTGTATCAATGACTTCGACTCGCCCTCAGCTCTAGCCAGTCTCCAACACATCAGGTTCCAAGGTGAGCTATTCATTCCATCTCGTGTTGGATTCTCTTGGTCATGGCATGATGTCCTTATTTTCGGACATAAACTATTTTATTCATTTATTTTGATATATGTTGGGATTTGGATTCCTTGGTTCGCCCACATAGGAGGTTAAGTGTGGGTGCCACTCACAACTCATTTTGGGTCGTGACAAACTTGGTATCAGAACGTTAGGTTTAGTGATATCATCACACAAGGACAAGTCTAGTAGAGTCTTGCGGAACGGTACGGGGACGCCTTTACTTTTCTTTGAGAAGCTATAGGACTTTAGGAAAACTTCATTCCTTCTTTCTTTCGTGCTACTACTTGAACCCAATTGGTATCTAGGTGATACAAATTGGTATATGAATTTCTTAACTCTATTTCACATATGGTTAGTGCTAGAGTATTAGAAGTTGAAACAACAACATCAGGAAAAAAAAATGTATCCTTAGAAATAGGTATATTTTCTCGATCGACTACAGGGCCTGTAATGACTAGTGATCAACCTGATTTTTTTAATTAAGTTCATAAAGTTGAAACCTTTATTCTTCATGGGTAGTGATTATGAAGATGCTTATGCTTTCATTGTTGATTGTTTTGAGCTGCTTAATAAAATGAATATAGTGGAGAGTCTTAGTGTTGAGTTTGTGACATGCTAGTCTTGTGGAGACACCAGAATGTGGTGGCAATCTCATGTTGAGTGTTGACCAATAAAGGCACTACCTATGACTTGGGAAGCATTTTCTAACCTCTTCATGGTGATGTGCATATCCCGTACTTTGAGGGATAAGACGTAGAGGGGGTGAATCCAAATGACTTTGCCAAGGTGACAACATTCTAGAAGTTTCATAAAGGAAGGCTAGATATTAAACACCATTACTTGGAAAATACCGTTAGTGAAGTTGTCGTAACACGTATAGGTTGCTTAGCGAATGATGAAATTATGTTGCGCCAAGTGAAGTCAGAATCACTACTACAATTTTATAGATTGAGTGTATACCAAAGAGGATCATGATACGACTATTAGAATAGTACTGATGATTACTTGAATAGAGTTATGAAGTGTGTTACTTTTGTTATCGACCTGATCTAAGAAAGAATGCAACATTGCTTGGAGGTAAAGACATAATGGATTTGATAATGTTTTATTGTTATTCAATGGGTAGAATTGTGTGAGCTATTCAAGTACGATCTTCTTGAAAGGTATGATGTGTGATGGTTCTAACAGACTTTCACGATGTGGTTCTAGTGTTATATGAAATGAATACGTTGATTGTCATGTGGGGATACTAACTACTTTAGGAGTTATCTGTTGTATGACATGTTCAGATAATGAGATTTAGTGTTGCATTGATCACATTTGAGTGACCAACTAGTTTGTTGCTACGGATGCTTGGGTTAATTATGCATTGTTTTGAGGAAGTTTTTAGTGGTGGATATTTGGTACGGTATTAATGCATTAGGTAGTGAAGTTTATCTTGATGGTTTTAGGACTAGTGAATTTATCTTAAGCTCCAAAGGAGTGGATAGATACCGGAATGACAACCTTATGTATAAAGAGAAAGTCAGGGAGTATACTCGGGTGAATGCAATTGAAGATTTTAGTTAGAAACTGTGTATAAAATTTCAATTAGTCCTTTGGATCTGATCTATATAATTGAGTTGAGGTGTCATGTTGATGAAAAGGTTGACTTCGTGGTGATGACAAGGGCATGCCGAGCATCATGGTAATACGAGTTAGTGATGGATTGTGCTTGAGATGCAACTATATAATACAAATTGTTGATTAAATAAATTTTGTATGGTAATAATGACTTGTGAATATCTAAGGTTGCGATTTTCTACTATTTAGTGAGAAGCGAGGTTGTATGGAAAGTTTTGAGAGAAGTTGGGGCACCACTCGAATAGACTTTAAAGAAGCTAGAGTCATAATGAAAATGAAATAAAATTAGTGGAATGAGTGTAGCCTTCGAAAAGAGGTGAGAGTAAGAATATTTTCTCCTGTTGCAAGGACTTAAAAGGTATCATAAAAAGGATTGACAATTGGGTCCAGAGATGCGTAATTTCATTTGTTTTGGTCTGGTTATGGTAATAGGGTCACATGTTCATCAGTTAAAAAGCTAATGGATAAGACTTGACAAAGAAGTGTACATACGTCCAGCTCGAGTGTGATGATAAGTTCTTTTGTGGTTTGAGTTTGGTAATGAGTACATTTGGATTTTTAATGAAGGATATGGTAAGATCGATGGAGAGGCGATTAATGATAAGCCAAGATACATGAATTCATAAAAGTCTTCAAGGTATGAGCTAATATTGATAGATAAGGGGATTGGATTCACAATTCAAATTTTTTTTTTTTGTAAGTCTACATTCGTAGTGGTATATTTTGTCAAGATATGAATTTGTAAGATAAGAAATGATCGTTAAATTGGGTATTGAGTATTTGGAAGGACTTATGCATGATTTTGGTCATAAAGTTTGTTACTTTTGATTTTTAAAGGACACAAGGAAAGGTTTCAATTAAAAGTGTTGGTTTATAGTATAAGGTAAAATGTCATGGGTTGTTGGTAAAAGAATGAGATCGGTAAGAAAGCTAGAGAAATTAACAAGAGACTGATTTATTGAAGGGTCGAGATATTTAGAATTTTACAAGTTGGGAAAAATTTGAGAAAAGTGAAGGAATAAGACCTTTTGGGGTGTAGTTGAAGGTTGTATTGATTTTTGCCTATGAGTTTAGATATGATTGTGAGATGTGAACTTGTTCGGTACAGACTTACTAGGAGTTTATCATCGATTTTTATAAAGATTGAGTTGTGGTTTGGGTGACAAACAATAAGGTATGGAAAATTTAGAGCATTACGTGAGGTTAGATTGCTCAAATTATGATAGATGACTTAAGAATGATGCACAAGGTGATATATAATTCTACATGGTTATTACGAATTTAGAGTTGGA
This sequence comes from Solanum okadae, assembly GCA_036553675.1. Lineage (NCBI taxonomy): Eukaryota > Viridiplantae > Streptophyta > Magnoliopsida > Solanales > Solanaceae > Solanum > Solanum okadae. Next base: position 3,789,512 of record CM071681.1, read on the forward strand.
TTAATACTACTCTATTGATGGGACTACATAGAATGTTATGATGCGTTACATAGACATTTGATGGTGAATAGAGGTTATGAGCTTATAGTATACATAATGATTTGAGTGACCAATAATTTCCCTAAGTATTGGCATGAGGTATGTGATGGTTTAGAATGGTAGCTAAAGCATGCTATGTGGAAGTGGTGTGACATTGACTTTGGGTGTGATTTAATAGTTTTATCTCGATGGAAAGGTACTATCAAATTTTAAATTAGTGCCATTAGCCTTGTTTGGGACTCGTATTTGTCATGAAATGCTTAAATAGAAATAGAGATAGTCATAGTTTGAACATGTATTTGATAAAAATACTTTTATACTAATGATGGTTTGGGAGTAAGGTAGATGATCGGTGTGGTTATAATGTTTTGTTAGTATTAAGAGTGTTAACTTCAGTGGATGTGGGGTTCGATAAACCAAGTATGTGTGTAATTATAATAGGGACTAAATTGGTGATTGTGGGTAGCTAGAAAATCAAAGATACAGAGTCGGATGAATGAAAATGTTTGATATGGACCTTATGGACGGAGTATCTAGAGTTATTCGACCTTGGTTATGTACATTCTTATGTGACAAACTATTTCATTCTGGGCATGGTTTAGAGTATGATTCACTTTCTACGTCCGTGTGTGTTTTCACTTCTATGGGTGAGTCCCTAGTAGTGGATTGTGTGTACCAATTCTGTGATTGTCCTCTTGGTAGGGTGGCATCCTTGGTTAGACTTGTTCATTCCAGTTATGGAAGAAGATTTGGTGTTGTTTCGGATAGTTGAATATACTAGTGATTCTACATGCACAAATTTGCTTATACAAGAAATTGCACTTAACGCTACAAAACACATTGTAGCTAAATATGAAATTTTCCATAGCTAAACACTTTAGCCATAAAATATTTTTTCGTAGCATCCGTAGCAAGATGTAGGGTGGCTAAAAGTTTGCTACAGACTTTACATGGTCTGTGGCTAAGGACTAATACTTATAGCTACAAAAAATATTATGTTATAGCTATGATAGTAAAAAATTCTTGCTACGAAATATATACTTGTAGCAAATAATTTTACTCTTTTGCCACAACAAATTAGATCTATAGCAATTTTTATATTGTAGACACAATGCATTCTATTGTGGCAAATGACTTAATTTATTTGCTTTGAAACTTTAAAATTTATGGCTATTTTATATTTTATTCTTGTGGCAAGAGTACTTGTATTTAGCTACAAATTAGAAAATCTATAGCTATAAAATTAAAGTATTTGCTACAAATATTTTTCACAAAGCTAAGAATTTAATTTTTTTGTCATGACATACATAAATTATAGCTAATATTTTTAATTTGCTATGAAAAATGAAAATGTATTGCCCTATTTTTTTTTTTATAATTACATATAGATTTAGCCATAACTATAAATATTCATTGTTACAAATTGAAGAATACTATCATAAGCATTATTAATCACAAGAATTTTTATAATTTAGCTAAAAAATAAATTTCAACAATTTAAATACTATGAATGAAAGGATGTTGGTAAAAAATGTTACATAATGTAACCACAAATACATTTTTGAGATTCCAAAATAATTCTCAAGTACATATAATTTCATTCTATAATTTTGAGAATAGTCACAATATACAATTCTTGTAAGACACCATCGTGAAGGAAGCATATAGTCTTGCCCTATCTCTCCTTCCACAATCTTCAAATTGTATGCATCTTAGTTTGTTCACCATCGATCCCAATTTATCATTTATATGCTCTTGTTCCATAAATATGCCTATCAATAATGGCAAAGTAATTTAGCACCAAAAAAATAATGATTTGAAATTACAAAGAGGAAAAAAAATGTCTTGGATAATCTTTTTACAAAAATGTTTAGCAAATAAAAACCAAAAACTAATACAAAGAAAACCTAGAAGTAAACGAACTTGTAACTTTTAAACTTCTTAAAACTTGTAGATATAGATCTCAAATTTTAGTATCAATTATAAAATTCATACCTAGTCAAAAAATCACCTTATATTAATTATAATATACAAATCTAATACGATACCTATCAATTCAAATCATGACAACAATCTCTTGCAAAAATACAAAATATAATTGTGTATGATAAATTATTTGTGGTTCAATCTTTTCTTAAACCTATACATAATAGAAAATTTAGAGCATACAATTGAGTAAAATAAAACAACTCGTATTGTAAAAACTTATCTCATCTGCTTGGAGAATGCTATGTAAAACCTACAAAAGAGAAATTAGCAAAACTTTAAAAAAAATTGAACAAAAAAACTTAGATAAGAAAGGGTGAGGGGAGGGAGAGGGGAGGGGGCGAACAAGAAATATATGGGAAGAGGGAAAGGATGTCTAGGTATTTGTTAATTGAATTTTGAAATTTGGGGGGGCGGGGGGGGAGGGGAGTATATATTTATACTATATATATATATATTTCCATTTTAAAGTATAAAATAAATCAAAAATTTTGATCTTTCGCAATTTTAATTTTTTTGGGGGGAGATTTTTGGATCTAAATGGGGAAGGGGAAGGGACGGCTGGGAGAGATTTTGGGGGTAGATTTTTTCTTTACTTAGTTATTATTTCTTATTGTATATGTATAATTTTTGCTTTTTTTTATTTTACAAATTCTATTACAATTACAAAATTAACAAATACAAAAATTATTATATATATATATATAACAAAGAACATTATTTCATGAAAATAACAATAAATAATAATAATAATAATAATAATAATAATAACAACAACAACATTAGTAATAACAAATTTATACTTTGCTTTTAGTCAATGGAAAAAATCAATTATTTATATGAAATAAATATTATTCTAAAATATATATTCCTTGGTCCTTTATTAATTATTTAATTTTGTTATCTACTCTCATTTTCAAAATAAACTATTAACTTATACTTCATATGTCTCATATTAGTTGTCCAATAACAAAAATAATAATATCTCTAGTGAAATCTCATAAGTAAATTTTAAGAAGAATAGCGTGTACCAAGACTTTACCACTATCTCGTGAAGGTAGAGAGACTGTTTTAGAGAGACCATCAACTCATATTAGTTGTACACATTAATAAAAATAGTTGTCCGAAATTAATTGTCAATTTATGAAATCAAAATATAATTAATTACATTTTCTCAATTTCCCTTACATTTTATTCTTTTTAAAAGTGTAAGCAAGTTTGTAAAGTTTCAGATAAAAAAAAATTATTGGGTAAAGTAGTAAAATTATCCTTATTATTTATTTATTATTTTTATCCTTCTTATTTATGATTTTTTAAGATCGTGTCTAGGGAAAAATAAACAACTAATATGGAACAGAGAAAATAGTGTTTAATCAAATTTATGATCATTCTTAATTTTCAATTACTGTTTTTAGTTTGCTTTAAAAATATAAAAAAATTATATGGATTCAAAATAATTTTCTCTATATCTGAGAGAGGGGTAAATTTTTGTACACTCTAGTATCTCCAGATCTCATATATTGTAGAAAGTTTTGCTTATACTCTACTTTCTTAAAATCTAATATTATAGTACTATAGTGAGTATTTTATTATTGTTATATATTGTATAAAAATTTAAAATGATATACTCATTAGAATGTCAAGTTAAAAATATAATAATTTAAAATAAAATAAAATTGTTAATATCAGAAAATATGTTTAATCTATTTAGTAGAATTGGGAAAGCAAAACAATGTTGTGATGGCAATTGTTAATTGCCATACAATTCAAATTTGAAAATTACTTTAAAATAGAAATATCAAAAGAAAAAAATAAACTCAATTATATTTTTTATACATGTGAAGTCAAATTCAAGTTAAATTGTTCAACTAATAGTGGAACTATACTTCCACAACATTTGATTATTTCAATTTGAATTTAAATAGAGATGTGAATTTTGAATTGTAATTTTATAGTTTTGATTAAAACACACAATATTATATGGATTAAGATGTTAAGATTAAAATAATTTATTTTTTGCTAATAATAGAAAATTAAAAAAGAATTGAATATCAATATCACTTTTTGTGTATTAATTATATTTAATTAACAATTGATTTGTCTATCTAGATTCCAGAATAATTCATGTTGCATATTTGAATAAAATATGACACTATTTAATAAAGTGTAAATTGATTATACATATTTTTTATATAAAAAAAGTACAATTACATCAAATTAACTAGACATAATTTCTAAATTTTTCATAACTTCAATTTATTTAAATTATATTTATAAATTAAAAATTAAGATCTTGTAAAATTAAATTGATTGAAAGATTAAATCTCTAATTAACCTAGCTCGATAAATGTATTGTTCGATAGAAGAGATCCGAGTCGTATAACATGAATTTTCAACACAACATAAGTATAACTATGCATCACTTCAATTTTCAGATAAAATGTCTCACTTCAATTGTGCTCACATTGTTGTATCAGTTTGTCTTGAGAAATAATTATAACTATTAAGTTAATTATGGCAACACTATTTTGATACTCAAAACATAATATTCATTTAGTTATAAAATTTTATTTTAAATTACTTCTTATGGTTAAACTATTACTAGTGCTTCAACAAGTTTCAACATGATCCTGAAGGTTTTTAATAATTAACTATAAAATTTTACTACAACAAAAAATATATGATAATATTTTTCATATGCAACAACTTTTATAACTAGAATAAAAAGTATTTAGCTATAATTTTTTTTAAAATAATTTATTGTGGCTAAAAGATTATTATTATTACGATAACTTCAAACTCGTGATAAAAGTTTGTAATAATTAGATATAAAATTTTATTATAGAAGAAAATTATGATTATTTCATTTAATTATTGCCACAATATTTTATAACTTGAAGCTAAATTAGTTATTTAGCTACAAATATTTCTTCAAATAAGTTATTGTGGCTAAAAGGTTATTATTACTATGGTAGATTTAAATTTGAGGCAAAAATAATAATTAGTTACGAAATTTTACTATATCAAAAAGTGTAAGACTATTTCATTTAACTATTGTCACGTCTTTTCATAACTTGAAGCAAAATTATTTATTTAGCTACAATATTTTGTTTCAAATAACTTATTATGGCTAACAGGTTACTATTGCTACAATTACTTTTATTGCGTAGCAAAAAGGTTATAATAGCTATTAAATTTGATTGTAGCAGTAAAATTGTAGCTATTTTGATAATTATTGCCACGATTGTTAGTAATTATAGCAAATATAAGGATTTAGCTTTGTCAACTTAATATTTGTGGCTAAGAAATTGATGATTTTTTTAGATAGCCACGAAATTTGAATTGTTATAGCTATTACTAAGTAATAGCTACGATTTTCAAATTCAAAGCTTAGATTTCGTAGCAATAAGTATGTTTTCTTGTAGTGAGAGCTACTATGAAAATTTACATATTTTCGATAGACTTAAGATTTATCTCATCATCGGTATCATGTTTTGCTATGTGTGATTGAATGTGGGGACCATGGGGTCTAGTTCTGTTATTCTTAAGGTTGCCACTGATTTTGTACCAGAGGTTTCAATCTTATCGGATTTTAAATTTATTATCGTATTATAAGTCAAGTCCTGATATATTGAGATAGGTAATTAAATACTAGGTGTATTATATTAATTAAATATCCTTAAAGTAATTGATAATGGGAGGAATTAAGACTTACCCTTAGGCTTGAACTTTAGGAAATTTATTATAGATTGGGTGAGTTTTTGAGTCTAGGATAGACATAGAGTAGTATGAATGTCTATAGATTCGTTAACTTACAAATTAATCATACGTGATAGATTGAGAACGTTCGGAGGCCTTGAGGAAAGGAAAAGTGTTGGAGAAGTAGCTTGCCCGACTTCGGTTCTTCGGTGGAGGTAGGTTAGGATTTATTATGTTTGATAGATAGACTCTTAATAGTGATTGATATGCATTGAATGATATTGTGAAGTTCTCTATGTACTTGATTGTGTGATTTTGTAGCTTGGTTGTGCGGTTTGTGATTGGTTTGAAATCCTAAGACCTTGTAATTTATAATCTTGAACCCTCTCTATCGAAGTGATGCCTTGAATAAAGAAGGCTTGATGAAATATTGTTAATGAATTGAAAAGTGGTGATAATAAATGATAAATTAATGATATTATTGGATCGAAGTGTCACCTTTCGACACGATATTATTGGATCGGAGTGTCACGTTCCGACAAGGTATAAATGGATCGGAGTGTCACGTTCCGACATGGTATAATTGGATCGGAGTGTCACGTTACGACACCGTATAATTGGAACGGAGTGTCACGTTCCGACACGGTAACATTAAAGGAAAAAGATATTAAATTAACTTAATGTACTCATTATCAAAGAATTCAATTCCCAAATTAGTTTGGTTTGGAGGAATGAGTCCTCATGTGTGATCTTAATATTGTTGACTGATTATATACTTACTTTACTGTTGTTGACACTGGTTCATGTGTTTGTTGCTTGCCACCTGCTAAGTGTCATAATAGATTTTATACTATTATTCATTACATATTAGTTTCTATTTTGGGTTGGCCGATGATATCTACTCAGTACATGTTGCCATTTACTAAGCCCTACTTGTGATTTTCTTTGTTTTCTTTTTGTGGAGTGCAGCGAGTGTATCAGTTACTTCGACTCGCCCTCAACTGTAGCTAGTCTCCAGCACATCAGGTTCCAGGGTGAGCTATTCATTCCAGCTTGTGTTGGATTTTCTTGGTCATGTCATGATGTCCTTAGTTATGGGACATAAACTATTTTATTCATTTATTTTGGTGTCTTTAATACTCTTAAACTTAGTATTTGAAGATTAGATGTCCTTGATGTGATGACTTTCAGATTTTGGGGATAATAAGTGTTAGACTTTAAAGGTTTATTTGATTGGTTACTTTAATAAGTTTTAAGATTCCGCATTATTGTTGTTATTCGTAGTTGAATTATTGATATATGTTGGGGTTTGGATTCTTTGGTTCGCCCACTTAGGAGGTTAAGTGTGGGTGCCACTCACGACTCATTTTGGATCGTGACATTAGTGAATTTGAATATGGGTGGTGGAGAAGTGAATTTGATGATAATAGCAACTAGGGGTGTACATAGGTCGGTTTGGTTTAGTTTTTCATTAAAAAAATCTAAACCAATTATGTCGGTTTATTAAATCTAAAAACCAATCAAACCACGCAATGTCGGTTTTTTCGGTTTCGGTTTTAGTTGGTTTTTTCGGTTTTTTACAACTATACGGTGTTTGAAAAAGAGATCAAATATATTTTCACTTACCTGTGTGATAAGCTAAACTTAAGAAATGTTAAATGAATAGAAATTTTCGTAAAAATGGTAAAATTCACATGAATACAATTTTTTTTTTTGGAAATATCAACGTTCATTATGTTAAATTAATAAGATTAAAGGATACAGTCAAACTAAATACAAAACGAAATATTTACAGAGTAAATTGGTAACTTCGAATTTGAAAAACTATAACAATATAATTGTAACTTCGGATCTTAATATAAAATAAAATATTGTATAAATTTTAAGAATAACATAGTTTTAATATGAAAGTACAATTTATCCCTATTTAGTTTGTAATTATATTAATCCATGAAAGAGTAAAACAAACCGGATACATAAATATGTAGTTCAAATATATTAAAAACTAGCTCGGATACATTATAAAATAAAACAGATACACAATATGTAGCTCGGATACATTAAAAACTAGCTCGGATACATTATAAAATAATTTAGAATTAGGAGAGAAATAAGGGATTTTAGAGGTTTTTAGAAATACAAGGGAATATTAGAAATAAGGGAAACATAAGACATGTATTTCAGTAATTTTTCCTAAAATGTTTACAAATTTTACAAGCCAAATTTGAAATAAAATATATAAACATTGAAAACTATACACTAACTAAAAATATATTAACAAAGTAGATTATAAATAATATATTTTTATCTATAAATAAAATAAAATTATATATATAATATTTACAAAATTTTACAAGCCCAAATTTGAAATAAAATGTATAAACATTGAAAACTATAAACTAACTAAAAATATATTAATGAAGTAGATTATAAATAATATTTTTTATCTATAAATAAAATAAAATTATATATATATATATATATATATATATATATTATGTCGGTTTGGTTTGACTTTTTTTCTTTTAATACCAAACCAAATCAAGAGTGGTCGGTTTTTTGTTTCAACCGCCAAGCCAACCAAACCAAACCACAAATCGTTTTTTTTTTTTGGGTTTGACTTGTACATCCCTAATAGCAACTATGGTAGTGATTTAATGGTGGGTTTGATGGTGTATAGGGAGAGAAATTGGGTGACATGATTTTTTTTTTTTTAAAATCTGACGTAATTTTATTGATGTGGTGATGACGTGGCGCGAGTGTGAAACACTTTCTGATTATGTGACTGATTGTATGTGCGTCAAGGTTGAAATAAATTCACTTTTAAGTAATTCAGGTGTGTAATAGATTGTCACAATCGTATAAACGTGTAACTGCCTTTTCGTGACAAGTTTAGAGGGAAAATTTATGCCTTTTCCCTAATTATTTATTCAAAATCAAAGTTTTTAATACATATCATGCTCACCTCTATGCACGTAAAGCATCTTCCTAGTAATCATCGTAATTATTGACATAGTAAATTTATCATTTTACTCCTATTAATTATCAATTATTGCTCTCGAAAACATGTCCCATCTTTTCTTTTCGAATCCATAAAGAAGAAAAGAAAATTAATATTTTTTTATTTGGTCATCCTGACTTATTTTTATATATATTTAATCGATTATTCTTTTTTCAATATTTAAAAAATAATTTTTGTCGTCTATATTAATTATTCTCTTTATTTTTATTTATATATCATCCTTATTAAAAATAAATGTAGTAATCATCATAATTAGTATCCATTATTGCTCTCGAAAACAAGCCCTATTGGTGAAATAACTTTTGTTTCCAAATCCATAAAGAAGAAAAGCAAAAATAATTTTTTTATTCTGTCATCCTGACGTATTTTTATATATATTTAATCAAATATTCTCCGTGCATTTTAATTTATTCAATATTTAAATAATAAATTTTATAGTTTATATTAATTATTTTCTTAGTTTTTATTTATATATCATCCTTATTAAAAATAGAAGTTTCTTAAATAGAAGAGTCCTTTTTATTCCCAAATAATATATTTAGAGAATTAATAAGATATTTAGTATATTTCTATTATTAATAATTACTTTTATATTACATACATTTAATAGATATTTAAATATTCTTTCATTTTAAATTGTATAAATTATGTTTTGGTTTTATTATCAAAATTACTCATACAAATAAAAAATTATAATATTTTATTATTATTCCAACATAACATTATATATGCCTAAAAACGATTTCTTACTTTATAAATAAGATTTACTTGTTCTATTGGTAAATTCATAATTTTGATTAAAAAAGAACAAAATATCATAATATATATAAAAAAATTAAAATAGATATAGGTTGCTAATTTAGAGAGTAAGGTATCTAAATTTATTAATGCAGACTAAAGAAGAAGAAATGACAACTTTTTAAAGTACATTTGAAGGGTATGAAGTGACAACTTTTCAAATTCCTTACTTTGTAATCTATGTCCCTAATTACTTGTCCATTTTTAAATTGACACATCTATTATGAAAATAATTATTGACATAGTGAATTTGCCATTTTACCCCTATTAATTATGAAGTGAATGAATTAAAAGTTTAAAATTTTAAAAAAGTTCTACCTTTTTCAAAGTAATTAATTAGGGATCTATTAGGTAAAAAAAGTTTGTCCTTTCTTGATTTGTCAAAATGGACAAGTAATTAGGGACAACTATAAAAGGAAAAATGGACAAGTAATTAGGGACAGAGAGAGTATTTTCTTAAATTCGTTTTTTAAAAAAATAATAAATGACAACTTTTTGAAGTAAGTTTACAAAGTTTAAGAAATGACAACTTTTTAAAGTAAGGTATCTAAATTCGTTTATATATATATATATATATATATATATATATATATATATATATATATTTTATTTTTTTTTATAAAACTTTGTATCAAATTATCAAGACTTAATTATAATGAATTTATTCACATATATCTTCATCTTTTTTATTCATTTATATAATATTTTGGATTTTCTTTTTAAAATTTTTTAATGCACTTCCCAATTCCTTAAAGATATTTTATCTTTTAGAATAATTATATCTTACTTATGATTTTTACCATTCAAATCTTATAAAGCCATATTCTAATTACGATTTAAACAATAACAAATCAATTGGTCAACTCGCAATCACGAGACAGCTAGGTACAAAAATAAAATAAAATAGGGCAATGACCTAGCTTTTAAGTTATACTACTATTAACTACTATATAATATGGGTCAATCCCAATAAAAACTGAAAAACATGATCCATTTTATTAGCTCTAAATAGATATTCTTTTTATTTTCATTTTTAGAAAGTCAAATATACACCCTCCGTTCACGTTTCTTGTCATTTATTCCTAAAATAGATTATTTTTTTTTGGTAATTAACTGTATATTTATTAATCACCAACTGGTATTTACAGAACATAACAAACTACATCACAGTTTGTTAATCAGAAAAAAACAAAACTCAAAGGAGATACAACTTCACACAAAGCTAAGTTGTTGCAACCTAGAACTAATGGTTGTAGGAGCCCTCATACAACACATATAAGCCACCTCTTTTGCAACGTGTTCAAGATTTCTACATTTGTCTTCAAAAATTCTGTGGTTCCTTTATATCCATACTGCATGACTACATTCTGCATACATTAGTCTGAAAAGCTGGGCAGTTAGATTGTTACCTCTGGCTTTCTCTATGATCCATTTCAAGTGTGTATCCCAAGCATCTAAAGTATAGTCTGGCCATTTGATCCATGCCATCAACTTCCTCCAAATAGCTCTTGTAAACTCACAGCAGACAAACAAGTGATCTCTAGTTTCAAGATCATTTTGACACAGCTTGCATTGTTGATTTATATCCACCCCCCATGAAGCCAACCTATCACTAGTTGGTAGTTTGTTTTTGTATTGGAGCCACATAGTAACAATGGCCTTTGGTCTTGCAGAGTTGGCAAATATCAGACATCTCCAGGGCACTCTAGGTCTGTTTCCAAGTAATCTTAGGTAAAGGCTGTCAATGGTTACCTGATCATTTTGTTTCTGTGTTTGCTCTAAAGTCAGTCTAGCATTAAGTATCTTCTTGACCATCCATGAAGCTTGCTTTGGAATAGGTGCGGTGAGGAATTGTTGAGTCTTTATATAAAAAGAGTGGATCCATCTAATCCACAGCTTGTCAGATTTGTTAGCAAAGTCCCAACAGATTTTGGCAATAGCAGCTTGGCTCCATAATCTGATGTTAATGAGGTTCATGCCTCCAATTGATTTAGGTAGGCATACCTTTTCCCATGCTATCAATGCTCTCTTGTTAATAGTATTAGATCCTGACCAAGTGAAACTTCTACTATATGATTCAATAAGCTTAAGCACTTTTGCAGGAATGATAAAGAGCTGAGACCAGTAGGCTTGAATACCAAATAGTACAGATTGAACCAATTGCATTCTTCCTGCATATGAGAGTTTCTTAGCAGTCCAGGAGGAGATTCTAGCAATAATTTTATTCACTAGTGGTGACCACTGCATAATAGTCAGTTTCTTGATCGATAGAGGAACACCAAGATACTTGAAAGGAAACTCACCACATCCAAATCCACTATGTTGGAGTATGTTCAGTTTTACCTGATCAGGGACACCACCAAAATATATGGAGCTTTTATTCATGTTTGCCTGCAGTCCTGATGCTTGAGAAAACTTTTGGAAACACTGGTATTGTCACGCCTCGAGCCTACACCCTGGGCGGGACCGGCACTCGGAGACCATTGCTGGCCCCAAGCGAACCCTTGTCCTGGCTTTCTTAACTCAGCGGAAACCTAACTCAACAGAATAACTCAAAGCAATGCAATATTTCAAAACAACTTAACTTATAAAGTATGGCCCTAAGGCAACCCGAATCTCAAAATAGGATATTTATATAAATACATAGTTAAGAGACTCAAAACTAGCTGACTGACTGTCTGTCTATGAAGCCTCTAAATTACTGAGATGGATGTTGGGACAGGCCCCGCAACATCCTAATAAAACAAAGCTAAGAACACAAAAACAATTGAGTCCTCCGGAAAGCAAGGAGGCTCACCACTGACTCTGGAGTGCTCAGCTGGATCAACGACGTGCAGGCTGCTGATCTGGGATACCTGAATCTGCATCATGAAACGATGCAGGCCAACTGGCATCAGTACATGGAATGTACTAGTATGCAAGCTGGAATGCTAAGCAACAACGGCTAGAAAGAAAAACTGGGAGAAACTGAATAGCTTACCTGGCTCAACTCAACTCAACCTGACTGACTTCTTTCAATATAAGGCAATTTAAAACAAGTGCGATATAAAGAAAGATTGTTTAAAACATGCTATAAACTCTGTGTGTATACAAAGATACAATAAGCTTGAAATGTATATAGAAATACAATGAACTGATGTATATAAAAATACAATAATCTCTGAGTATGAAAATACAATAACTGCTGTGGGAGTTTCTCTAACCGACAACCATCACATAAGAGCTATAGTGATGATACAGCGATCGACCTCACGCTGCCAGAGCATCTTATACCCGGCCAAAGGTATAAGACCTGAACTGCCTAATGGATCCACTAGTCTAATCTGAAAAGGGTTCATCTAAAAAGCATGATCCTTTTCTACCCATGGTGGCTAACATGGTTCTATGGGGGCTGTGGGTTCTTTGAACGCTCCCCCAATTCGGTGCTCGATACTACTCCCAAAAATGTACTGGCTCTTATGTTTTTAAAACATATTTATTCCTGCTGATATGAGATAATTACTCAAAACTAGCCCGAAGGCTCTTTGGAAATCTCAGTTTCCAACCTTATTTAGATGTAAAGACCTTTCTTTAAAACTTCTTTGGGAATACATAGTTCCCTAATAACTTTGAGAAATGAACTCAACCTTAAACTCTTGACTTAACTGGACTGCTAACTTCACTTGACTTGGAACTATCTTTCCTTGAATCGGAATTATGAATTCAAGGTGTTCGATCACATGTCATGGAGGGATTCTTGAACTCTTAGACGTACTTTGGAGTGTCGGAAACAACCATAAAACATAGGTATAATACTTTGGAACTTGCTTGAGAAAGTGGGAAAAAGTTATGGGGAAATTTGGCTGAGACTTTAGATTTCTGGTGACACAGGCGGCATCCACGGAAGCCATCGACGGACCGTAGATGGACCTACGGTCCGTACTGCAGGTCCGTAGATCGCGTCAGAGATTTTTTTTCCCCAAAAAAAAGGTTTTTTTTTTTGAAAAAAAACTAAGTGTTGACCTACGGTCCTGACTTACGGTCCGTGGATCGATCTACGGACCGTAGGTCGTGCCCGTAGATCGACGCCCCAAAACCAACTTCTGTCTTGATCGACGGTTGACCAGTACGGACCGTCGATCGATCTACGGCCCGTAGGTCAGTCCCGTAGATGGGGATCGACAGCCCAGAACTTTCTGCAACTTGATGGTGAATCAACTTTTAAGGGTCATTACTCTTAGAATCATAATTCCCTCAACATACAATAGGTTTCAACTACACAATCCACAACATCAACAACAACTAACAACTTCACCAACTTTAACAACTTCAACAACTTTAACAACTTCAACAACAATTCCAATCTTTTCTCAATCATGAATAAACTAGGTGTGTGTGGGGGAAAGGATCAACCCACACGAAAAACTTACATACCTTAAATAGGGATCACCCCCGACGAAAGTCCACAACGATCTGGACTAATCTCCTCTTTCTTCTCTTCTTCTTCTTCTTCTTCTTCTTCTCTTCTTTAAACTCAAGAACCCTAACTCTTTCTCTTTCAAAAAGGGACAAAAATGATCCAACGATCATCCTAACTCAACAATATGAGCTCAATTAAAAGATTTGTGAAAGGACGAAAATGCCCCTTAAATTTCCGGATGAAAATCCTTTCCAACTGTCCAACTTCTACCGGGCATAACTCCCTCATACAAACTCGGAATTGAGCAAACTTGGTGGCGTTGAAAAGGTCGTTCCAAGGGCTTCGCAACCATAACTGGAACTACTCCTAACTCATCCTGAGCCAGGAGTTACGACTACTCAAAGTTGGCCAAAAACTCATGTTTTTCCACACTTAGTCAAATTTCCAGATTTTTAATTTCATCAAAGCCACTTCAAATTGTCGGATGTTGCAGGTATATTATCTTTACAGATTTTTGATCCCCTCTACTTAAAAGTAACAAATCATCTGCAAAATATAAATGAGTTATATTCAATCTGTCACACTTAGGATGAAACTTGAACCCCTCAAATTCTCTAGCTTCAGCAAGGCATCTACTAAGGTATTCCATAGATATAGCAAATAAGTATGGAGAGATGGGGTCTCCTTGTCTAAGACCTTTTGCAGCATTAAAGGGGGGTGTGGTCTCTCCATTTACCATGATTGTATAATTCACAGTATGCACACATTCTAGGATCCATTTAATGAATTTCTGAGGAAAACATAGGTTCTCCAGTACCTGTTCTAAAAAGGACCACTCCACAGAATCATAAGCCTTTTGTAGATCAATTTTTAGCATACATCGTGGAGAAATGTGTTGCCTAGAGTATGCTTTAACCAGCTGAGTTCTAAGGATAATGTTATCAACAATCTTTCTCCCTGGAATGAATCCTGATTGAGCTTCACTAATAATATGTGGCATAACTTTCTGCATCCTAGCAGCTAGGACTTTAGCAATGATTTTGTAAATGATGGTGCATCAAGCTATGGGTCTATACTCTTTTATATTCACAGGACTGGAATTTTTTGGGACCAACGTGATCACAGTGCAGTTAACTGGTCTGTAGAGTTTTCCAGTTTGAAAAAACTCTTTGATAGCTAACATCGTGTCATCTTTGATAATATTCCAGGCCTTTTTGTAGAAATAAGCATTATATCCATCTACTCCCGGTGCTTTATCATCTCCAATGGAAGTTAGTGCATTCCAGATTTCCTCATCCATGACATCTCTACATAAATCAATTCCTTGCTCATAAGTAATTGTGGGTCCTTTCTTCATTGTATTTCTGTCTACAGCAGGTAAAGATGTAGTGCTGGATCCCATTAATGCCTTATAGAAGTGTACCACTTCCACCTTAATAGCCTCTGGTGTATTAAGTTTTGTGCCTCTAAGTGAAATAAGCTCAAGCATGAGCTTCTTGTTAGTTCTCTCCTTGATTACTGTTGTGAAATATTTATTATTATTATTATCTCCAAGTTGTATCCATTTGGCCCTGGACTTTTGCCTTAGTGCACGTTCATCAACAAGGCTCCATTTCTCAATATCCAACATTGTTTGTTTCTCTTCACAAAGCAATTCATCAGTGCATTGTTGAATGATTTGTTTCTGTACTTGTATCAATTCTTGTCTAGCAGCATTTACCTTAGTAGTTGTGTTTTTGAATTCCTCATTATTCAGAACTTTCAATACTTGCCTTAATGCTCTCAACTTTGCCCAAATATTAGCCATTGTTCCTGAAGTCATGTGTTTATGCCATATTTCTGTAACTTTGTCCATGAATGTGTTGCGTTCTGACTTCTGCCCATATATTAAAGAATCTGAAAGGGACCTTGCATGTCCATTGGTTGCCTGTAACTGTGAATAGCATAGGGGAGTGATCAGAGAAATATGGCAGATCATATTTAGTACTCACATGACCCCAAGTCATCATCCATTCTAGATTGCCAAAGACTCTATCAATTCTGCTACAAATTCTGTCAACTCCAAATTGCTTGTTTGACCAAGTATAGTAATCTCCTTTCCATGATAGTTCATTCAGCTGCAGAGTATGGAGACAATTTGAAAAATCTTGAGTTTCTACTAGAGAAATTGATGCACCATATAACCTGTCATTTGGATATAGCACAGCATTAAAGTCACCAGCAATTATCCAAGGTTTATCCACCCCTTGCTCAATGAGTACTAGTTCTGCCCACAATTCCTTTCTCTGTTCAAGTAAAATAGATTTTCATTTTACTTGTGATCACTTTTGATTTATTAAGAAAATACAATTATTTTTTCCATGTTTTACCTTCACAATTAAATATTTATTCTCCTAATCATTTTCCAAAACTTAACACTAAACATCATCTTATAGGAATATTTTGATAAAATACCTATATCAATAATTATTTTCTTAAAGAATGTATCAAGTCAAACAGTGACAAGTAAAAATGAACGAAGGAAGTATTTTTATTAACTTATACTTAATATAAATATTTTGGAAAAAGTGTATCATTAAGTAATTTTTTTATTAAATAAAATTTTCTTTACTTAAATAAATTTCAAATTAAAAAATATCATTTATGTCTTTTTAGTTATGTAAAATATTATTTATTTCAAAATAAAATAAAAATATAAAGTAACACTTATTTTAAAATAAAGAAAAAGTATACAAAAGTATAATTGCTTAGAAGTTGGGATAGATATAGACGAAGAGCCGTTTCTATCGACGACTATATATTATACATTATAAATATAGAGAGAAAAGCACATGCATAAAATAAGGAAATCATATATAAAATACATAACACAACTTTGTATCTTTTGGTTTTCTTTATTTTTTATAAGATTGTTTTTCCTAATATATTTTCTTTTCAAACTGATTTTGATATGCCTTATTTGAGTCGAACGTGTATTATTTATTTTTTAAAAATAAGTAAGGGGAAATGGAGAAGGACATTACTGAGTGAAAAATTGAACACTTACAAAAAATTTAGATAATCAACTAACTTAGCTGTTAAAATTTTCAATTGTTAATATTTATATTCTAAAAATATATAAAATATTTATGGTGTTGACATATTGTCCAACTATAAAAGGACATAGAGATTCATGTTAATAATGAACCACACACACTTCATCTTTGTAAGATATCATTTGAGAGAGAAGAAAAAATGAGTCTTGAAGGAAAGTTGGTTTCAGAGATAAATATTAAGTGTGATGGAGATGTGTTTCATGAGATTTTTAGGCATAGACCACATCATATTTCAACTATGAGTTCTGATAAAATACAAAATGTGGATATTCATGAAGGTGAATGGGGTACCGTTGGCTCTGTCATTTTTTGGAATTTTACCCATGGTAAGTTGCCACCACTTTTTATACCACTTCAACTTCTTGTTATATTGATCAGAAGTGAATTTCGATTTTAAAGTTTATAAAATTCTATAATGATCTTGAGTTAACATAAAATAATACTTTAACTTACTTGAGTAGTCCATAATAATATATTTACAAATATTATTTTGAATTTTTGATACTGCTAATTTTTGAGGTTGAATTAGATTGAAGATCCATATAACAAATTAAAAATAAGGATAATTTGAATCTACATGTAACTTAAGGGCTAGATCTGCCCTTATATTGTCAGCCTCCATTTTATGGTACTCTCTATGGTCTAAAATAAGTATTGTTTAAGGTTTTTAACAAATTTATTACAAAAAAATTAATGATTGGTGATGATAAATAAAGATACATGCATAAGTGCAGAATTTAAATATATATAAATTCAAACGATAAGCTTCTTAGCCTTAAATGTATTATATTTTATAAGTTATGATTTCAGATCTATTATATTTATTACAAATTTAGTAAATATTTATGCGTAGACTTAAGATCTACATTGAGAGTATTCGATACAGATGAATCTGATATCACAACGCTGCATCCCCATATGATCATTTGAATAAATTAACCTTGCTTCCGAAATTACTCTTTATCTCTCCTCGGACTTTTAGATCATTTATTGGTGAAAGGGTTGAGTTGACAAAAATAATTACTTCCTCTATTTTAATATGTTTGTGTGGTTTTGATTTGATTCAGAGTTTAAAAAGTAAAGGAATTTTTTGAATCTTATGATGTTAAACTAAAGATACATAGAATATTATTCAAATGTCTTTTAATCTTGTGATCTTAAATATGTCATGTGTAAAATTGAAATTAAAGAGATAAAAAAAACATCATTTTAAAAACAAACTAAAAAAAGAAAGGAACACAAATAAATTAAAATGGAGGTAATAATGTTATCTTGATTTAGAGACACTTAATTTGAATGATTTAGGTAAAACAATACTTAATTCAATTAAATGGAGTATTTTTTTTTTGCACATTAAAGATTTGTGTAAATTATAATATGCATAGATGAATTCAAAATTTAAAGAGTCAATAAGTATAATTTGTTATATACACTTTATTTGAAAGTTGCTAACTAAAGCTTGTGTATATTATAGATGGGAAGGAAAAGGTTGCAAAGGAAATAATTGAAGAAATAGATGAAGAAAAGAAGCTTGTTAAATTCAAGGTGATTGGAGGAGATATATTGGACTATTACAAATCATTTTACGTCACTGTTCATGTTGAAACAAAGGGTGAAGACAATTTAGTTACTTGGATTTTGGAATATGAGAAGTTGAATCAAGATATTCCAGATCCTCACACACTAATGAAATTTTGTCTTGATGTTACAAAAGATATTGAGACTCATCACCTAACAGGAAAGTTAGTTTCTGAGATAAATATCAAGACTGATGGGGATGTGTTTCATGAATTATTTAGGTATAGACCACATCATATTTCTAGTATGTCACCTGGTTATATACAAAATGTCGATATTCATGAGGGTGAATGGGGCACTGTTGGTTCTGTTATCGTTTGGAACTTCACCCATGGTAAGCCTACATCCTACTCTTTCTTGTTATTCGATGTTTGATATTTACTGACTCAATTAATCTAAATTTGTGATGAGTATGATCCATTAAAGAGAAAATGTTTCCTACTTTTCATGAAGTTTTGAGTTCGAAATCCATGATATGCATTTTAACTTTACTATTATCTTTTTTGTTCCAATTTATGTGAAATCATTTGATTGGATTTAAAATTTAGAGAAAGAATAAGAAAAAGATAGCTTTTTAAAGTTGTGATTTACAATAAGTTTTAGACATTTGTGTGGATATAAAATATCTCAATAATGATAAACTAAAAAATTGAAAGTTAATTTGTTTCTAAAAATATACTATTCAATAATTGAGATAGGGAAGTAAACATTTTATATAAGTTAATTGTTCCAATACTCAGTACATGTTTTGTCTTTGATTAAACAATAGGTCATAATCTAATCTTATGAAAGCTTAGACAAGTCAAAATTTATAATCACATATAAAAATAAATAATTTTTTGGATCTGTTGGTTAGATATAGACCTGATAATTAAATGAAGGGTAAAACTTTGGTTGTTTTGATTAGGCAACTAAATAATAAACAAATAAAGAGAGATTTTGAATTGGACATAATGGATTGCGACAGTTGGTTAGATATAGACATGATAATTAAATGGACAAAACTTTGGTTAGTTTTTTTTTTTTCTTTTCTTTAATTAAGGAGTAAATATCATAAACTTGAGCCAAAAATGGCTCCCAGAGTTTCAATACACCTCAGAAACAGAAATACATTAGGTTTAGGTGCCATTAGCACAATGTAACTACTGAAATTTAACTGCAAACAATGAAAATAAGACAAAAACGCAATAACCTAGAGCGACGGAGATATGTCAAAAGCTAAGAACTGCAAAGTACAATTCTACTTAGTTTGATTAGGTAATTAAAATAATAAACAAATAAAAAGAGATTTTAAGACATTAAATTGTGATACATTATTTAGCTTAAATTGACATGTTCGATCCATTAACCTAATCAAATTTTCAATGAGCTATGCTTCTATGCGTTTATTAATTCGAATCATTTTAACTCGTTCAGATTCAATTCAATACTCTCATTTGATAAAAGGAATTAGTAGTATTAAATTCTTACTATATATCTTTGTTTGTAGATGGGAAAGAGAAGGTGGCAAAGAATGTAATTGAAGAAATAGATGAAGAAAAGAAGTTGGTTAAATTCAAAGTGATTGGAGGAGATATTTTGGAGGATTATAATTCATTTTACCTCACTGTTCATGTTGAAACAAAAGGTGAAGATAATATAGTTACTTGGATCTTGGAATATGAAAAGAAGAATTGTAATGTGCCCGATCCACACACTTTAATGGAATTATGCCTCAATATCACAAAAGATATTGAGACTCACCATCTCAATTGATATATACCAACGACTATATATATATTGCTCGGATTCTTTGAAAATATATTGACAGATGCTATACTGTCACATGTGTGACAATATTTTTAAAGAGTACGAACAAGGTGAATGCTTGGAACTAAGATGTTGTCTCAAGTCTTGTAATAACGTACGTTTGCTGTTATTAATGAGTGTGCTTTGAAATGTCTACTGGATGTAACAAGAATAAAAATAAAATAAGGCAAAATGAGTGAATATATAATTTCTAATATATTTTGTTGTGGATTGAAAAACAGTTTGTATTTTATAATAATGCTACTGTACTTTTTATTTTTTTTACTATACTTGATTTTGATATACTTTAGTTGAGCTGATGATTTATTAGAAATAATTTATATTTTCACAAGGTTAGGGTAAGAGTAAGATCTATGAATATACCATATCTCTGGACTCGGCTACTTATGAGATTACATTAGATATATTATCCATATTAGAACTTCAATTAATCTGAATTCACATCGCATACGACCCATCAATAAAGAGAAAATGCTTCTTATTAAGACTTTCCTTATTCACTTATTCAGATCTTAATAATTACCGTCTCTAATTAAAAATGAAAGAATCTTATCTACTAGTCACATCCCTCGATAACGATAAATGATGTTCTTCTAAAAAATGAAAGATTGGTTTTTGGAATTGTGTTTTTTACTTTCTTTCTAGAACTTAAATATTTCTCAACCATATTTTATATACAATGTCAGTTATATGGACTTGAAGAGAAAATTCCAGTGGACTATGGCACTATTCTTTTATAACATTATATTTTATATATG
Organism: Solanum okadae; assembly: GCA_036553675.1. NCBI lineage: Eukaryota > Viridiplantae > Streptophyta > Magnoliopsida > Solanales > Solanaceae > Solanum > Solanum okadae. The sequence goes on from CM071681.1 coordinate 3,810,695, forward strand.
TTATATACTTACATAGTAGGGGCCATTTTATATTAATGGACCTTAAATGAGGAAGAAAAGAACAATTAAAATACAGAGATATTTTAAAAAAATTATAATTCATGTATCGGTTCTTAAATATCCATTATCATAAAATATTTCATGTAACATTTGTTTAAAGATCTTTGTGTTCAAGTAAAACTCTTTATATTGTAATGTCTATTTTGTAGCCTTGGCCTTCCGTAAATAGAGTCAGAATAAAACGTCTATAATAGAAGCGTATTATATTTATTCTTGATTTGATACACTTCTATTGAACGTCTGACTGAGTATTATTATTTTCTCTTCAACCATAATACTATTAGTTGATCAGATCATCAAACACAATGATTTTAATTTATTACAACAAAAATAGTAAAAATAGTATGGCCCTTATACTACATAAAGCATGTGGCAAATACCAACTAGTGTTTGCACATTATTTATCAATTAGAATGACCTAATACAAGGCTCATCCCATAACACTTATACATATTATAAAATTTACTAATAAAATTATAGCTTATGCAATATAAAATGCATCCTCAGAAAACATTTTAGGAATCACCTCAATTTGCAATTTTACTTCACCACATTCCACATTTTGCAAAATAAGTGTCATGTCTTGGATCAATTTGCCATTTTCCCATATGATGCAACTTTCCTTAGCTAAGCAATTGTCTCTATTTGGCTGAACTTTGTCAACTTTGACACCATTTGGAAGGTCTTGATGATAGCTCATGATCTCCAATACTTTAAGATATGGTTTGATGTCTATCTTTGCTTCACCTATTTTGTCATCTTTACTAAATGTATCTTTGTCATACACAGTCTGCAAATATTATAATCATCAAATTAAAATTATATATATCAAGAAATATTAGTAGCTCAATTGGTTGGCTAATTGAATTTTTACCTTCACTACAACAAAAAAGACATTGACATAATACATAAACATGACCCTTAACTTAACATCAGCTGGCAACTATGACCTTTAACTTTGGATGTGCACAAGTGGGCACTTAAACTTTTATAAAATTGAACAAATGGACACATTCGTTCTACATGGCACCATACATAGGAATTTTGTGTCCTACAGGCTACATGTATTACTTGTTCAATTTTATACAAGTTTAAGTGACTACTTGTGCACACTCAAAGTTTGAGGACATAACTGTCTGTTGAAGCCAAGTTAGGAATCATGTTTATGTATTATGCCAAAGACATTTAGTAATAATAGATTTTCTGTCTATTAACGTAAAAATATTTAGCTACAATTGAGCTTTATTAGTTTCATTGAAGAATAATATTAAGAGAGAATACTCACCAAAACAATTTGAACATTTGGATATTTGAGTGCAAGGGTCAATTCATCATCCCAGACAGGGTTGCAGTTGTTCTTCTTACAACTAGTCTTCACTTTCTATAAGACAATTGCAGAATATCAGTACAAATAACAGATGTTATTTAAACTTTTACATGATGAAACACCAAAAAGACGTATTCATGATTTTAAGTTTATAAATTCTGGATTTAGAACAAGATAGTTTTTCGAGATATATTATTTATATACTTCATTCCAATTTTTTTGAATATACTTGGACACAGGTGTACTGTAACACCCAGTATCCGAAAATAGAGATTTCAGATTTCTGGTGTTACAGGTGGCACTCACGGACACCATCCATGGACTGTAGATGGACTCATGGTCCGTCCTGCAGGTCCGTGGATCGTGACAGAAAACTTCCCCAGATCTCAGTCAGAAAATTTGGCTATGTGTTGACCCACGGTCGGACTTACGGTCCGTAGGTCAGGTCACGGACCGTAGTTCGTGTCCGTGGATCGATGCCCCAAAAGCCCAGCTTCAGTCCCGATTGACGGTTGACCAGCACGGACCGTCAATCGATCCACGGTCCATAGATCTGACCGTAGGTGAGGATTAACAGCCAGTTAGCTGAAAATTCTGATGGGTCAACTTCAGATGGTCATAACTTTTAGCAAAAAAATAATTGTGTGTCCCATCACCTATGATATGATAGATAATTGAATTATCTTTCCAACGCCACTGAGTTTGCTAAATTCTGACCTCCGAGTAAAAAGTTATGCTTGTTTTAGTGAAGCCCTGTTGGGCAGACTCGACCTACGGATCCAATCGACGGACCGTCGATTGAATGACGGCCCGTCAGTCCATTCCGTCAGTCACTCCGACAGCAGTTAATTCAGGGGTCTTTTGGTCTTTTCCTATTTCATTTAACCCCTAAGATACGTCGTTTAGACCCTAAATCATGAGATTTTAATCAGTTTAAACCTAGAAACATAACTAGAACTTACCTTAGTCAAAATCATTAATCAAAACTTAGAAAATTAGAACGCTAAAAGGAGAAGAGAAGTCAAGAACCCTAGTTCAAGAACGCAGCAAGGTTCCATCAGTTCCAGCCCCAAAATCGAAAGATTTCTCCTTGAAATTCGTCACCAGGTATGTGGGATTTCCCTAGTGGGTTCCTTTCGCCCATTAGGTCCCTAGAATTCAGTCAGATTCTTGATTCCATGATTATGAACAGACCTAGGGTTTCTAGAATTTCAACAGATCATCATGAATTAGTTATTTAAATGTTCCAAATCAGATTATCATGTTATTGCTCAGTTTCTTCCATAAATTTCAGAACCCTAGCTATGTATTTCATTAGTTCTTGAATTACACATGCTAGGTCAGATATTTCAGTTATTCGGATATACATGCTCCAGTTTTATGCCACATTATCAGTATATTTCAGCATAAACCCTATTTTGAGTTATAAATCTTGAGAAGCTTTTTATTAAGACAACACTTGAGTTTTAAACTGAGTTTTTGAGAAAGTTAAGATGATTTTTGAGAAAGAGCTTCTAAAACATGATTAGTATGACAATTGAGTAGGTCATCAATATTTGACCATTCAATATGATCAAACTCATGAATATGCAAAAAATATTATCAAAGAAGAAGATATTATAACATGTACCTGATCACCCATGGTAACAACAACATAAGGATCACTATGAAATGTATCCTTGAGTGGTAAATTGATGCCTTTGTGCACCCTAATTTTAACAAGTCCCAACATCTTAAAAAAAAAAATTAAAATTTTTTCAACTTAATTGGTTTATGTGCCACAACAATATATCATGACCTTGTATTGATTTATTCTTTTTATCACTTCAGAATAATTCTAGCACTTAATTAGAATTTCAAAAAGAAAAAGGAAAATGGGAACTTATACCATCGGTCCATTATTCACCTTAAAAGAATCTCACTTTCTACTTAAAAAATTTATCGGTAATTTCTAATTAATTCATCACTAAAGTTCAAATAGTTTTAGCTAATTAACTTTTTTTTAATAATCTATTACTAATTTATAACTAAATGAAATTAATACACAATTTTTGTTATTTAATTATCAAATTTTATTCATAACTAACTCCTTATTTTGTAGTAGTGTCTTCAAAGAGAATCTAATAACTTTCTAGAGTTATTCGAAAAAATTATTGAGTCGGATCCATTCATAAGATAAGCGCGTTTTTTTTTAGAAAAGTGTCAAAATGTAATTAGTCAATAAAAAGATTATAGACACATGTCAAGACCATTGAAAAATATCGTTAAATTGCCAAGATAATAACATTGGTCACACTACCTGTTCACATCTTTTATTTAAAGGATTTTTTTTTTGAATATGTCATCGAATTATTATGAATAAATTATTTATATCGTTCATTCGTTAAAAAATAGGTTTATCTATGCCATTACCTATATAAAAAGAGTTCTTTTGTGTTATTATTTTTAACAGAAAATATATTTAATTTTGGAAAATTACTTATGCCACATGGTTAATGCCTTATTAGAGGCCTACGTCAGATAATTAAAAAAATTCAATACTTGATTAAATCAAAATTAAATATGAACTGATTTAAATAAAACCAAATTCACCATAGGATAGTATCCAACACGATTCAAACATTATTCATTACTTATATTTATATAATTATCAATAAATAATACATTTACTGACCTTGTTCCCCAATAATATACTATCAAATATCACACTGATCACCAGTAGTATTAGGTTATTATTAATTAACTTCTATTCAGTAAAATCACTATAGACACAAAATACCTAAAATTAAACATTCAATATTTACTGTATAAAAAAAAATACATGTAACGCCCAAGAAACACAAATAACTGATGATATATAGAACAATCACATAAATATATATCTTCCAAAAGGGAAGCTGCAAATAATACTAGCACAATAAATAAAAAACATATATATATATATATATATATATATATATATATATATATATATATATATGGTCACATTACATAATGAAGTGTTTAAAATTTAACAATGTTGCTTCAACGAAGCAAAGATGATTTTATACGCCTCGCGCTCAAGGCTTTTTAGGTACTTGAGGTATTTCTAGCTTTGGCAAAGTTGGTAATTCAGGCTTAGGAATAACAGGTATCTCGAATTTTGGCAATGCTGGAAGTTCGGGCTTTGGTAGAGTTGGTAGCTCAGGTTTTGGAATTTCAGGGAATTCAAGCTTAGGCAAAGTTGGGATTTCAGGTAAATGTGGCAGTTCGGGCTTAGGAAGCTCAGGTAGAGTTATTTCAAGAAGATGACGAGCGTCTGATTGAATTACATAATCACTTGTTAAAAACAAAGTGACAAATAATAAGAAGAAAAAAGATGGGTTGTAGTAATAAGCCATATTTGTTGAAAGGTGATATCAAGACTAGTAAGTTATGCTTTGATTGATTTTGCTTTATGTTTCACTTCAAACAAGTTTATATAGATGTGTGGTTGTATAAATTAAAAATTGGAGAATTAGGGCTTTGGTAGGAAAAATTGTGTGTTAGTTCATCTTCTCAACAATAACCTCCTAATTTAATCTGACAAAATTTTTACTTATGTAACATATTTTATGTAGATATTCCTATTCAACACATAATACAAAGTCTTCAAGTAGGTAACCTAAAGAGAGAACTTACTTTTCTTTAAAATTAGACTAAGGTTCTATTGAATAAAATGACATACCATAACTAAATTATGTACAATAATAGTAAAGATAACTGTTGACAATACTCATGTTATGTTCCTAGTTATTGTCGTATACTACCTTGAGGTTGCAGAAGAAATTCATAAACTTCAAATTTTGACATTACGTAAAGGCTGACGTACATAGTACATATATATTCTATATTCTTCGAACATAATATTATTTATTTTTAATTGCTAGCTAGCACTAGCCAATATTTTCAAATACTCATCACACAAGAACAAACACATAGATATATGTATATATAGGACCATTGAACATCACAAATTTTCTATTTCTTGAGAAGGTGACATTCAACATCCTTGGTGATACCAATGAAATAATCCAAGAGAGCAAGGGGTTCTGGAGTATCTTCAGTTTTCTTCTCGTACATAAATGTAATTGTAGTCCAATGTTCACAAGATGTAATAACAATGAAGGAATTATACAACTCTAAAAGATTTCCGTCAATCACTTTCCAAGTAATTGATTTCTTCTGAGGATCGATGGCTTCAATCACAGTTTTAGCGAACATTTCTTTTCCATCTATACATTACAGATCAGAAAATACCATAGATGTTACTCCGAATTCAAATGTTGCAATCCTAATATGAAATACATTGATGCAAGAAAATAATATTGCGAGAAAGATAAATTTTATGTGTGTTACCTTCATAATATTTCCAACTAACAACCGAACCAATTTTTCCGATTTCACCTTCATGAATCTCAAAATGCTTGATCCTACTAGGGCTTATGTTGGGTAGATGATGAGTATTAGTGTGAAAAATATCATAAACCAAGTGTCCTCCACACTTCACCTCCAATGAAACAATCATTTTGCCTTTCATACCCATATTGTCCTTTCCTAGTAATAGCAATAAGTTGAGAAAATGTATAAAACTTGTAGCTTTTATATATAGATGTTAATTAAAGAAGCTAACCAATAAAAAGAATTATCCACCACATATCTATATGACTATATCACATAGTGGCGGTGTTAATTCAATTATGTATAAGTGGGTTTTAGTTTGGTTATAAATTTATCATGATATTTTACATACTCATGATAATTGAAATATGATGATAATACAATTATAAGTAATCACTAATCAGGTATATTTAATTTTATATAATCGCATTGGTCATGGTATTCATAGCCTTGCTTCTTTTTGGGTCAAATTCTAATTTCGTTTGCTTCTCCCAATCGTCGAGCCTGATCGACTCGACTCTTTTCCCTGTCCCTGGGCTTCCTCTCAATTCATTTTGTTCTTCTTCTGTATTGTCACTTGAATGAAGACACTTGATCAGTCCGACTTTCTCAAATATCCCCCACCGACCCTTTTCCTTTACGAGTCTGGATTAATTACTCCCGTAAAAATCATCTTTGCCAAACAAGTGAATAATATTACAAACAAAAATATATGCATCATCAAATATATATTTTCTTTGTCTTATTTTTGTTGCACACATAGTCATACAAAGATTTGTTATGGTGTTATATGCACTATACTTGTGCTAACCTAATTAAAGATTTGTTAGACAATTTTACAAAGTAAATGGGACTTTTTCAAAATCACGATGATAATTATTTCGTTATTATAACATTAAAATTTCAACAATATGTACATGTTCAAACATAATTAAATTTAATATAAACAGAAAAATTAATATAAAATAAACCTAAAGAATGTTATACTTTGGTTAATTTTAAAATTTATCGATAACACACCTCAAATTCGAAGAAATTATAAGAGTTAAATTATTTTAAAATGTGAATATAAATAAATAAATTGATTGACATATTTCAGCAACACTTGATAATTGAATAACGATACACATCAAGTTAAGCATTATTAAAGTCTGGAGTGATGTATTCAAAATCGTGAGAGACGAAGTCACGATTTTGAATACATCGCTCCAGACTTGATAATTTATGTAATATTATTTGACTTTTCAATTTGATAGTACGATTTTTTTGGTTTGATTTAAACACCTTCATGCTTAGCCTCAATTTTATAGGGTTACTCCTAATTTGTAATTTATGGCACTATAGAACATAGAATAGCATGGGAAATTATAACCTCTACTCTTATTTATTTTTCTTCTGAGTTGTATCTATGAAACACCAAAATATTCAATGTAGGGGTCCATGTTGAATTGATCATTACTAGCCTTTTCTTTTTTTGGCTATTAATTTCTTCAATTTGTTGAGTTGTATCATCTTCATGTTATTAATGATGATAAGTTGCACATAGTGAGATAACACTTCTAATGTTGATGATGTTTATTACTTTCTTCGATTTATATTATATGGTGTTTTTACTTTTTCATTTCTTATTTCTTAATTAGGAGTGATGTTTTTCTTAAAGGGTGTGTCCAAATTAAAAATATCATATAATATGGACGGAAGGAAGAATTAAGTCATGAAATTTGAAACTCCTTAATTACGAAGGTGAACCATGATTAAGTGGCTAAGTTGTCGATAAACTAAATTAAGGTAAACCATAATAGGAGTGATGTTTAATTATTTGACTTTCTTGGCTAAATTAAAGTAAATATTTCAATGCTCCTACTGATGGGAAGATCAACAATGAGGCATATAATGAGGGAGGCTAACTGAGTAGCAGATATATTAGCGGAATATGGAAGAAAAACTATGAATCCAAATATGTCTATGAACAAGTTGTTTATTTTTGAAGCATCTCCTTCCTTTACATCAAAAGCTCTTGAAAGAGTTGTGAATGGAACTATATCGTTTAGATTAGTTCCTTTTTGTATGGATGAACCTACTATTTAATAAATAAAATCCTTCCAGTTCCAAAGCAAAAAAAAAAAAAAAAAAAAAAAACTTTCTTCTCCAATTTATATCTACTTGCTAAATTTCCTTTGCCTAATAACTATATTGGACCATGCCTATTGCGTTAGCAAGACGATTGTGCACGACATAATATCGTAAACATATAATAATGTCCTTTCAAACATTTGTGTTTAACAAAATTGTAAATAATATAAAAAATCGACCCGCATAGCAATTTTTAATCCGCCTCGCCCCACCCCGCATAACAATTTTTTTCATTTTCAACTCGCCCCACCCCGCCCTGCATAGACCCGCCTCGCATTAATCCGCCCCTTATAATTTTTTAATATTTTCTTTTTCTAGTTAAGTTTGACACTAAAAATATAATTCATAAAAATAAATTCATTTTTTCATTAAGTTGTATTAATTTAATAGGATAGTGACTTAAAAATTTATTGTTTAGAGGTCAATTGGAAAACATGTAAGAAATTGTATTATTTTTTATTGAATCATTTCATTTACTATCTTGAATATTTTAGTAGCTTTAAAGAAATTATCTTAATAAATAATGTTCTATCACTCTTATAACATGTAAAAAGTTAAAAATAAGTTTGAACCAACGTAAAATCACATATACCCACAACCCGCCCCGCCTCGCATTAATTTTAAAAAAAGCCACTTCAACCCGCCCGCATCCCACCCGCCCCAACCCATTGTCATCCCTAGATAGTCTACAAGTTTGAATATAAGTACTTTGAATGAGAAAATACTAGAAATAGTCTATTATTTTTGGAGTTGGATTTAAAATAATCCCATTCTTTTTTCATAGATCACTAATACTCCACGTTACACAAAAAAAAATCTTTAATGCGAGCATCACATTACACCAAATGATCGGGAAATTTCTAACATAAGATAAATTTCAGGCAGTTGATGGGTGGAACCGGTGGAATTATAAGGGACCAGCTAGGCAGTTGGATTGTAGGATTTCTTGCAAATTAAAAGTAGCTAATGCCCATCATGCGGAACTACTAGCTTTGCTCCATGGTTTGAATCTAGCACAAAAAATAAACATTAATCATTTGCTCGTGGAGACCTACTCTCAGGTATTGCTTAACACCTTAGAAAGTGCTAAACCAATACACTCATACATTTATTCGGATTGTAGGTCAATGCTCCTACTGATGGGAGGATCAACAATGAAGCATATAATGAGGGAGTCTAACTCAGTAGCAGACATATTAGTGAAATATGGAAGGAAGACTATGGATCCAAATATGCCTATGAAGAGTTGTTTGTTTTTGAAGCATCTCCTTCCTTTACACTAAAAGCTCTTGAAGGAGATGCGAATGGAACTATATCGTTTAGATCAGTTCCCTTTTGTATGGATGAACCTACTATTTAATAAATAAAATCCTTCCAATTCCAAAGCAAAAAAAAAAAAAAAAAACATTACACCAAAAAAAATCTTTAATGACAATTAATTAACGATAATAGCTTAATTGCCGCTAAATATATTCTTTAGAGACAATTAACACTCTTTGTAAATGTGCCTAAAGTCTAACAAAAAGATTCAAGATTTAGTGTATAAAAAAAATATACATGTAACACCAGAAGAAACACAAGTAACTGATCATATATAGAACAATTATATAAAGGGAAGCTGCAAATGATTCTAGCACAATAAAGAAAAAACATACATATGATCACATAACATATATAATTAAGTCTTAACATTTTAACAATATTGTTGCTTCAATGAAGCAAAGAGGATTTTATACGCCTCCCGCTCAAGGCTTTTTAGGCACTTGAGGGATTTTTGACTTTGGCAAAGTTGGCGATTCAGGTTTAGGAATGACAAACATCTCAAGTTTTGGCAATGGTGGAAGTTCAGACTTTGGTAATTCGGGCTTTGGTAGAGTTAGTAGCTCGGGTTTTGAGATTTTTGGAAATTCGGGCTTAGGCAAAGTTGGGATTTCAGGTAAATGTGGCGATTCGGGCCTTGATAGAGTTGGTAGCTCGGGTTTTGGGATTTCAGGAAATAATTTGGGCATAGGCAAAGCTGGGATTTCAGGTAAATGTGGCAATGCAGGCCTTGATAGAGTTGGTAGCTCGGGTTTTGGGATTTCAGGAAATAATTTGGGCTTAGGCAAAGCTGAGATTTCAGGTAAATATGGCAATGCAGGCCTTGATAGAGTTGGTAGCTCGGATTTTGGGATTTCAGGAAATAATTTGGGCTTAGGAAAAGCTGGGATTTCAGGTAAATGTGGCAATGCAGGCCTTGATCAAGTTGGTAGCTCGGGTTTTGGAATTTCAGGGAATTCAGGCTTAGGCAAAGTTGAGATTTCAGGTAAATGTGGCAATTCAGGCTTAGGAAACTCAGGCAAAATTACTTCAAGAAGATGGCGTGCGTATGCTAGATTTATGTAGTTGTTTGTTAAAAACAAAGTGATAAATAATAACAAGTAAAAAAGATGGGTTGTAGTGATTATAAGCCATTGTTGAAAGGTGATAAATGCTTGAAGACTAGTAATTTATGTTATGGTCGATTATGCTAATATGCTTTATATTTCACTTCAAGCAAGTTTATATAGATGTGTGGTTGTGGAAAATAAAAATTAGAGAATTAGGCTTTGGTAGGAAAATTAATTGTGTGTTAGTTCATCTTCTCAACAATAACCTCCTAATTTAATCTGACAATAAATTTCCTTGTGTAACATATTCAAGCACATAATAAAAGTCTCCCTCCATGTACCTAGTTATTGTCCTATACTACTGTTATGAACCAAGTTCATTCCAATATGAATTTACCTCTCACTTGAATCAAGAAAACAGGACACAAAATATGGTTTGTGGAGAGTACTTATCTAATAATTAATGGAATATCAGAGTTCTTAGAGTAAAATTTTTTTGTATATAATGCCACTTGAATCACAAATATATATTCTTCAAACATGACATTATATATAGAGGCTGGCGTACATTATATATATATATTCTTCAAATTAAACATAATATTATTTATTTTACACGCTAGCTAGCACTAGCCAATATTTTCAAATACTCATCACACAAGAACAAATACACAAACACATAGATATATGTATGTATAGGACCATTGAACATCATAGATTTTCTAATTCTCAAGAAGGTGACCCTCTATATCCTTGATCACACCAATGCAATAATCCAAGAGAGCAAGGGGTTCTGGGAAATCTTCGGTTTTCTTCTCATACACAAGTGCATATGTAATCCATTGATGTTCAGAGGATGTAATAACACGAAAGGAATTATACAAATCTAACAAATTTCCTTCAATCCCATTCCAAGTGATTGAATTCGTCTGAGGATCGATGGCTTCAATCACAGTCTTAACAGACATTTCTTTTCCATCTATTCATTAAAGATAAAAAAAAAATACAATAGATGTTACTCCCAATTCAAATGTTCAAATTCTTTATTTTATTTTCCCTCTTTTATTATTTTCATTTTAATAAAAATGATCTAACGCTCGTGAAGATTAGAATGATGGCTGAAGTGATTTTCCATGAAAAAATACATCAAATGTTATTCAAAGTTCTTATCGTTTGACTCTAAGGAAAGGAAAACATGACAATTAAAAGTGGACGGAGGGACTAATCAACACCATTAACTTAATTTTTCATGGAAAAAGATTTTTTTGGATAGGAGAATTACTTTCGAAATATGAAATACACCTAAATGTGGAAAATTGATGCAATAAATATTGTGAGAAAGAGAGGAGAGAAATGTGTGTGCTACCTTCGTAATATTTCCAGCTAGCAACCGAACCAATTTTTCCCTTTTCACCTTCATGAATCTCAAAATGCTTGACTCTACTAGGGCTTATGTTGGGTAGACGATGGGTATTAGTGTGGAAAATATCATGAACCGAATGCCCTCCACACTTCACTTCCAATGAAACAATCAACTTACCTTTTACGCCCATATTTTCTTTTCCTAGTAATAGCAATGAGTTGCGAAAGGCAAGTGGTAAGAAAATGTATAAAACTTGTACCTCTAATTATATATATTTTAATTAATGTAAGAAGCTAATCAATGAAAAATATTATTCACCACATATCTATATCATATAGTGGCGGTGTTAATTAAATTGTGTATAAGTAGGTTTTAGTTTAGTTATAAATTTATTATGATATTTTACCATGATAATTTAAATATAATGACAATAAAATTATAAATAATGAAGTATATTTATTTTTATGTAACCGTATTTTAATTTCTTCTTTATTGATGGTGATCAGTTGTGGTATCAACGTCTTACTTCTTTTTCGATCAAATATTGATTTCATTTTGCTAGCTTCTCCCGATCGTAGAACCTGACTGACTCAACTATTTAAATCCTTGCCCCAGGCCTCTCACTTCGTTTCATTCTTCTTCTCATGTATCCTCGCTTGAATGAAGACACTCGGTCAACCCGACTTTCCCAAGTGCCCCCACCGGTCCTTATCCTTTACGAGTATATATGGATTAGTTATTCCTGTAAAAATTACTCCCCTAAAAATCATCTTTGCCAAACAAGTGAATAATGTTACAAATAAAAAATATACCGTTGGAAAACTACATGCACAACAAAAGCATATCAGAATCATACTGCTTACATATTTAAATAATAGATAACCAATATATATTTATGCTAGAACACATACAAATTACAATTATGCTAAAATAATAAACTTGCTGAAATTTAATTCAAGAACTACCTCTTGAAGAAGCGTGAAGCGTGAGCAGATACTTTCGAACTCTCTCAATACTTGGGTGGGCAAGTATCATATAGAAAACTTTTTTTCTCTCTCTATATATATATGATTCTTTATTGATTTGATTTGACTTTTCAATTTAATACTACGATTTTTCAGTTTGATTTGAACAACTTTATGCCTAGCCTCAAACTTATAGGGTTACTCCTAACTTGTAAGTTGTAATATAAGGCACTATGGAACATAGAATAGCACGAGGAAATTATAAACTTTACTCTTCTTTATTTTTCTTCTGAATTGTATCCTATGAAACATCAAAATATTCAATGTAGGGGTCCATGTTGAATTGATAATTACTAACTTATTTTTTTGGCTATTAATTTTTTCAATTTATTATTGTATCATCTTCATGTTATTATTATTTTTTTTCTCAATAACGGAAGGATTTTATTTAATAATAATAATAATAAAGGTTTATCCATACAAAAGAGGAACTAATCTAGACGAATTAGTTCCAATAATTTAGCATGTAGGTTTTATTTTATTTTTGTTGTTGTTTTAGATTTTGGATTTCTCTCTCGCTGAATTGGGGCTTCTCATATACCTTGAGAGTTTTATGTGGAGTTCTTAAGGTGTTTGGAGAGAACAGTGTGACATGATCTATGTTCTATTTAATATGATATGATCTAGAGTTGCTGGAATGTGTATGTATAATTGTTAATTGTAGGATACAGTAGAGATGCTTTATTCAGAAGACGAATTGGATATAAGCAATGGAATTAGCAGCATAAGAAGTCGGGGATTTTGAAATGGTTGGAGGGGGAAGTGATTGCTCACTAGACCTTTTGTGCAAGGGTATATATACCTAGTTGACGAAGATGAGAGTTTATTTTTCACACTTATGTTCTACCTCAGATTCTTGTGACTGATTATAGGTATCTGCGGTCAAATAAACATATCTATTTATATATAGTATCAGGTGACATTTTTAGCATTACACCTTTCCACACTTGCTCATCATCATATTGTGCCAGGTATGAAATTACTGGTATAAGAGGATCCACTCACAAGACCAATAATCACTTGGTGATAATTGAGAAAGTACAGATATCTGTTGTTCCTTTCTTCTTTTGTGAGCTTGCATACGAGATTTACTACCGGCCTCATCAATAAGATCAATAGCGTTGTCAGGAAGATACCTTACCACTACTGACTTGTTACTGACTCAGCTTAATTTTATCATGAATTACTTCTATATGTATATTGCAGGAAGGTACGGTTTCTACATATAGTCAGGTTAGTTTCTACATTGCACTTATTATTTGCACCTCATACTTTTGTTTGAAAGTTACTCCTGCTTTCTAACTACCAGAAATGATAAGTTGTTCAAGGATCTGAAGGAATGTAAGTTCTGTATGATTTCATAAAGTTTTGTTAACATGCAGCCATCATATTGCATTTTCTGATTTCTCAGTTAGTATTAATGTTCTGATTTCTTCCTGAGTGTTTGGTTGTTGTGAACTCTGTTATTTCCACTTTTAACATATTTTATGAAAAGCTGAGAGGACTTTGGATCATTTCTAGCTAGAAATGTTTTAGTTGTACGATTTTTTATCTTTAACATTCACTTCCTCTCCCCTCGCTCTCCTCTTCCTCCGCCAGTCTTTGAAATGTTCTTTTCTTGTTTTGCAGGAAATTTGTGTTGATTCAGAACTTTCAAGTGTGACTCATGAGGTGTACATTACTGGGAGAGGCATAAACAAATCTTTCAAATTTTTATCATCATTTAGTTAGTTGATCTTTACTTGTACAAGACAATTTTTCTTTTTTAATCTTTGGGTATAAATGTGTACTTCAAATCTAATGACACTGCTACCATTTTTATAATTCAATTAAATATTGATTTCTTATTAAAAATATTTAATGATTTTAGCATTAAAATGATTATATAGGTGGTATAATTATGTTATATACTCTTCAGTTGTAACATTATATATATATATAGATTTCGGAGGTTATAACCCTTGCTAATTGTCGCACCCTATTTCGAACCAACCAAAACAGTTCACAACATAATATGACTGACACTTTGATTTTGAATTTTTTTTTTGTTTGTTTTAGAGTCGCCACCTAAATTTTAAGGAAAATATTAGGAAAACCATTTTTTAGATATGTAAATGTAAACTCTGTTTTGATTTGCGAAACCAGTGAGATTCTGAGTAAGGGTTTTGGTTACTCGAGGGGAAGGTATTAAGCATCCCTCAAACCCTATCCGAAGATAGTCCTAAAACTCAATTTAGGGAAAATATTTAGAAAAATTTATTGAATTTATTTGCTTTAAAATCAATGATAAGTGAGTTTTATTAGTTTAAGAAAAGAGTAAAATACAAGGTACGACATATATGTGTCTATTAAATGAAATTAATAGTAGTATGTTTATCATATGGTAAATTAAATAAATAAATGTACTAAAAATGTATGACAATTTTATATGTTAAAAAATATAGATGTGTCTTATATAAATGCATCCAAAATAGATGTTGAGTTTAAAGGATATGAAAATTTGTCGTTTTATTTATATATAAAATTGAGATGTAAAGGAAAATAAAATAAAATAAGATAATGGTTGGGTATAAATATATAGTAAAATAATGTGTATATTAGAGTGTAGGGATTTATAAATTATATAAAAAAATAAGTATCATTTGTAAAAGTGATAGTAGATATGAGAAAAATAATACGAAAGTGTAACAAAATAATAAGTCACGTATGAAAAAAATATAGAATTTTGTACCTTTATGCGTGTGACATATATATATGTATGTACCTTGTATTTTGAACCTGTTGGCATATCTAAAATCTTGAAATAACATGTTAAGAAGTTAAAATGTTTTAGCAATATTTGATTTGAAAAGTGATAATAGTAAATATATTTTCAAAAAGGGGTGATGTAAAAAATGGGCCTAATTTTGGGACTTATTCTATAGTTATATTTATTTTTTGTTAAACATATATAGGCCTACTTTCTTACTTGGTTTTTTCTTAAAAATAGGTATTTCTAAAGGTATTATCTTAGTCTTGAATATTTCTAAAGGGTAGTTTGCTTTAGCCTTTAAACTAGTTTCAAATTTATTTGGGAGTTTTTAAATGATGAGTTTTCCTATCCCTTAGGATGAACTTTCAAAGACTAAAAAAGGGGTAATAATTCTAGCAAACTTATAACATCAATTTTTGGCTTTTAAAATGATGTTCTTCTTCCTCTTGAAAGTAGTATTTTAAAAGCACCTTTGGACCCAAACTAATGCAATTTAAAACTCTCAAAGTGTAGTGGTTAGCTCCAAAAATGTACTTTTAGATCCTAAAAAAATGGTGTTTTTAAACTTGAGTGAAAAAAAAAAAGAACTGCATTTTTATACTAAAAAAAAATAATCTGCACGAAGGGATACAAAAATGACAGTTGTGTCTTACAAAATCTGCATTTTAAGGCTAAAATATGCCTTTCAAAGCTCACAAAACGAGTTGGTTTTTGAGCCTCAGAAACCTGCATTTTTACACTCAAATTCTGCACATTTCAAGTTCAAAATGCTGCACCTTGAGATCCAATATACCAACACCTTTAAACTCTAAAAAGGGTGATATCTTTAACCTTAAAATCTGCACTTCTTTCGACTTTAAAATCTGCACTTTGAATTCACAAAAATCTGCACTTTAGGCTACCAAAAGTTGCACTTTAAACACTTGTTTAAAAAAAAATCTGAGAATAGATTCATGATATTCGAAAACATTATTTCCAAGCTTAACTTCTTTTTTTTTTTAAAAAAAAACTCATGCTTTCATAACTAAAAAAATGTTGAGTAACAAACAAACTTAATTAGAAAGCAATGATTTAAGCCAAGTGACTATACTAAACCCAATATCTAAAAAATGGCGGGAGGGTTAATGACTACGTCTTACTACCATTCTTGGTTGGTTTACAAAGTCAAACACAAATAAAGCAAATATGAATATAAGCGCAAAACACCGTGTAAAACGTTAAGATCGATGGAGAGGCGATTAATGATAAGCCAAGATACATGAATTCATAAAAGTCTTCAAGGTATGAGCTAATATTGACATATAAGGGGATTGGATTACACAATTGGATTCACAATTCAATTTTTTTTTTGTTCTGTAAGTCTACATTTGTAGTGGTATATTTTGTCAAGATATGATTTTGTAAGATAAGAAATGATCGTTGAATTGGGTATTGAGTATTTGGAAGGACTTATGCATGGTTTTGGTCATAAAGTTTGTTACTTTTGATTTTTAAAGGACACAAGGAAAGGTTTCAGTTAAAAGTGTTGGTTTAGAGTGTAAGGTAAAATGTCATGGGCTGTTGGTAAAAGAATGAGATCGGTAAGCGAGCTAGAGAAATTAACAAGAGTCTGATATATTGAAGGGTCGAGATGTTTAGAATTTTACACCTTGGGAAGAATTTTAGAAAACTGAAGGAATAAGACCTCTCGTATAAACCCCTGGGGTGTAGTTGAAGGTTGTATTGATTTTTGCCTATGAGTTTAGATATGATTGTAAGATGTGAACTTGTTAAGTACAAACTTACTAGGAGTTTATCATCGACTTTTATAAAGATTGAGTTTTGGTTTGGGTGACAAAGAGTAAGGTAGGGAAAATTTAGAGTATTATGTGCGGTTAGATTGCTCAAATTATGATAGATGACTTAAGAATGATGCACAAGGTGATATATAATTCTACATGGTTATTAAGAATTTAGAGTTGGATTAATACTACTCTATTAATGGGACTACATAGAATGTTATGATGCGTTACATAGACATTTGATGGTGAATAGAGGTTATGAGCTTATAGTATAAAGAATAATTTGAGTGACCAAGAATTTCCCTAAGTATTGGCATGATATATGTGATGGTTTAGAATGGTAGCTAAAGCATCGTATGTGAAAGTGGTGTGACGTTGACTTTGGGTGTGACTTAATAGTTTTATCTCGATGGAAAGGTACTATCAAATTTTAAATTAGCGTTATTAGCCTTGTTTGGGACTTGTATTTGTCATGAAATGCTTAAATAGAAAGAGAGATAGCCATAGTTTGAACATGTATTTGATAAGAATACTTAGATACTACTGATGGTTTGGGAGAAAGGTAGATGATCGCTGTGGTTATGATGTTTTGTTAGTATTAAGAATGTTGACTTCAGTGGATGTGGGGTTCGATAAACCAAGTATGTGTGTAATTATAATAGGGACTAAATTGGTGATTGTGGGTAGCTAGAAAATCAAAGATACAGAGTCGGATGAATGAAAATGTTTGATATGGACCTTATGGACGGAGTATCTAGAGTTATTCGACCTTGGTTATGTACATTCTTATGTGACAAACTATTTCATTCTGGGCATGGTTTAGAGTATGATTCACTTTCTACGTCCGTATGTGTTTTCACTTCTATGGGTTAGTCCCTAGTAGTGGATTGTGTGTACCGATTCTGTGATTGTCCTCCTGGTAGGGTGGCATCCTTGGTTAGACTTGTTCATTCCCGTTATGGAAGATTTGGTGTTGTTTGAGATAGTTGAAGTATACTAGTGATTCTACATGCACATCTTTGCTTATGAGAATTTATAGGATAGCTACCATGAAAATTTACAGTTTTTCGATAGACTTAAGATTTATCTCATCATCGGTATCATGTTTTGGCTATGTGTGATTGAAAGTGGGGATCATGGGGTCTAGTTTTGTCATTCTTAAGGTTTGTCTATAATAGCTACTAATCTAGCATTTCGACAGTGTTGTTAGAGGTTCTGTATGCTTGGGTGTATCACTCGATGGTGGTTACTTGATCAATTTCATTTTTGGATCAGATGAGTTTGATTCTCCTAGGTGATTACTTGTTGTCTAAAGATCATATTTTTATAGCTTAAGCTCGAGGAAATATTTTGTTGTGAGGATGTAATCTTGATAAGATCTATGATGGTTTGTGCATTATGAGTGTGTGGTGGCTGGTTCAGGTTCACTCCTGATTGTAGCCAATATTGATTCAGGATTGTATTTTGGTTATGTTAGAAAATATTTGTCTTGATGGTTGTGTTAAGATCTAGTGGAAGAATCGATCAGTTGAAGAGTCCAATTCAGAGACTGATATGCACGGAAGATATCCACTTCTTTTTATCGAGTCAAGTACCCGGCCTTACCCTCACCTTCTTTTGATCGTTCGAGGACCAACGATGGGTAAGTTGGTATCTAATGTAACGACCCTTTAGGTCGTTTTGAGTACTAGAGGTTTTTAGGGCATAAAGGACTCTTTCGATAGATTTTAAATGAGTATTTTGGATTATTCGTAACTATAATTATAAAATAAGTTGGGTAGTTTTAATAATTTATTTAATTGATGATTAAAGAAAATAACATTAGAATTAGTAGTGGGTGACTTTTATCATTATTTTTATGATTAGTCAGGTATATTAATTAGGGTATTAAACAATACGTAGAGAAGAAGGAAAAGTAGGTGAGAGAACTGAAAGTGGCGTAGACGAAAGAGAAAGGGCCGACGGCGGCTTCAGGTGAGCAAAATTATTGAACTTTGAATATTGTGATTGTTAGTGATATAAATTTATATAATAATAATATTATGGTTAGATTTATGATGAGAAGGCTGCATGACAACTGGTGAGATAGAAAATATTATTTTGACTTTAGATGACAATGTTTGATCGGTTTGAGGTTTCATTATTTAATTATTATGTTATTGATTTATATCATATTTGTTTTATTATTACAATAATATTGGGTGTGAAAGGAAATTAGATGAATTGAGTTGGAAAAGTTAGAAATAAAGTCACGGTGCCTTGAGGGAATAATATAATGGTTTGGATATGAATTGAAGGTGGGCTAATTAAGGGATTAATAATGGTTGACTTTTGGGAGACAAATTGGTGTCTTCCGTTATTAGCCGTGAGGTGCTATTAACTGGCCGAAAGAAATTGACAATTGAATCCATGTGGGTTGCCACTGATTTTGTACCAGAGGTTCAATTTAATCGGATTTTAATGTTATTATCGTAGTATCAGTCAAGTCCTAATATATTGAGATAGGTAATTAAATACTAGGTGTATTGTATTAATTGAATATCCTTAAAGTTATTGATAATGGGAGGAATTAAGACTTACCCTTAGGCTTGAACTTTAGGAAATTGATTATAGATTGGGTGAGTTTTTGAGTCTAGGATAGACATAGAGTAGTATGAATGCCTATAGATTCGTTAACTTACAATTTATGCATACGTGATAGATTGAGAACGTTCGGAGGCCTTGAGGAAAGGAAAAGCATTGGAGAAGTAGCTTGCCCGACTTCGGTTCTTCGGTGGAGGTAGGTTATGGTTTATTCTATTTGATAGATAGACTCTTAATAGTGATTGATATGCATTGAATGATATTGTGAAGTTCGCTATGTACTTGATTGTGTAGCTTGGTTGTGTGGTTAGTGATTGGTCTGAAATCCTGAGACCGTGGAATTTATAATCTTGAAACGATATTGTTGACTGATTACATACTTACTTTAGTGTTGTTGACACTGGTTGATGTGTTTGTTGCTTCCCACCTGTTAAGTGTCATAGTTGATTTTATACTATTATTTATTACATATTAGTTTCTATTTTTGGTTGGCCGATGATATCTACTCAGTACATGTTGCCGTGTACTGAGACCTACTTGTGTTTTTCTTTGTTTTCTTTTTGTGGAGTGCAGCGAGTGTATCAATGACTTCGACTCGCCCTCAGCTCTAGCCAGTCTCCAACACATCAGGTTCCAAGGTGAGCTATTCATTCCATCTCGTGTTGGATTCTCTTGGTCATGGCATGATGTCCTTATTTTCGGACATAAACTATTTTATTCATTTATTTTGATATATGTTGGGATTTGGATTCCTTGGTTCGCCCACATAGGAGGTTAAGTGTGGGTGCCACTCACAACTCATTTTGGGTCGTGACAAACTTGGTATCAGAACGTTAGGTTTAGTGATATCATCACACAAGGACAAGTCTAGTAGAGTCTTGCGGAACGGTACGGGGACGCCTTTACTTTTCTTTGAGAAGCTATAGGACTTTAGGAAAACTTCATTCCTTCTTTCTTTCGTGCTACTACTTGAACCCAATTGGTATCTAGGTGATACAAATTGGTATATGAATTTCTTAACTCTATTTCACATATGGTTAGTGCTAGAGTATTAGAAGTTGAAACAACAACATCAGGAAAAAAAAATGTATCCTTAGAAATAGGTATATTTTCTCGATCGACTACAGGGCCTGTAATGACTAGTGATCAACCTGATTTTTTTAATTAAGTTCATAAAGTTGAAACCTTTATTCTTCATGGGTAGTGATTATGAAGATGCTTATGCTTTCATTGTTGATTGTTTTGAGCTGCTTAATAAAATGAATATAGTGGAGAGTCTTAGTGTTGAGTTTGTGACATGCTAGTCTTGTGGAGACACCAGAATGTGGTGGCAATCTCATGTTGAGTGTTGACCAATAAAGGCACTACCTATGACTTGGGAAGCATTTTCTAACCTCTTCATGGTGATGTGCATATCCCGTACTTTGAGGGATAAGACGTAGAGGGGGTGAATCCAAATGACTTTGCCAAGGTGACAACATTCTAGAAGTTTCATAAAGGAAGGCTAGATATTAAACACCATTACTTGGAAAATACCGTTAGTGAAGTTGTCGTAACACGTATAGGTTGCTTAGCGAATGATGAAATTATGTTGCGCCAAGTGAAGTCAGAATCACTACTACAATTTTATAGATTGAGTGTATACCAAAGAGGATCATGATACGACTATTAGAATAGTACTGATGATTACTTGAATAGAGTTATGAAGTGTGTTACTTTTGTTATCGACCTGATCTAAGAAAGAATGCAACATTGCTTGGAGGTAAAGACATAATGGATTTGATAATGTTTTATTGTTATTCAATGGGTAGAATTGTGTGAGCTATTCAAGTACGATCTTCTTGAAAGGTATGATGTGTGATGGTTCTAACAGACTTTCACGATGTGGTTCTAGTGTTATATGAAATGAATACGTTGATTGTCATGTGGGGATACTAACTACTTTAGGAGTTATCTGTTGTATGACATGTTCAGATAATGAGATTTAGTGTTGCATTGATCACATTTGAGTGACCAACTAGTTTGTTGCTACGGATGCTTGGGTTAATTATGCATTGTTTTGAGGAAGTTTTTAGTGGTGGATATTTGGTACGGTATTAATGCATTAGGTAGTGAAGTTTATCTTGATGGTTTTAGGACTAGTGAATTTATCTTAAGCTCCAAAGGAGTGGATAGATACCGGAATGACAACCTTATGTATAAAGAGAAAGTCAGGGAGTATACTCGGGTGAATGCAATTGAAGATTTTAGTTAGAAACTGTGTATAAAATTTCAATTAGTCCTTTGGATCTGATCTATATAATTGAGTTGAGGTGTCATGTTGATGAAAAGGTTGACTTCGTGGTGATGACAAGGGCATGCCGAGCATCATGGTAATACGAGTTAGTGATGGATTGTGCTTGAGATGCAACTATATAATACAAATTGTTGATTAAATAAATTTTGTATGGTAATAATGACTTGTGAATATCTAAGGTTGCGATTTTCTACTATTTAGTGAGAAGCGAGGTTGTATGGAAAGTTTTGAGAGAAGTTGGGGCACCACTCGAATAGACTTTAAAGAAGCTAGAGTCATAATGAAAATGAAATAAAATTAGTGGAATGAGTGTAGCCTTCGAAAAGAGGTGAGAGTAAGAATATTTTCTCCTGTTGCAAGGACTTAAAAGGTATCATAAAAAGGATTGACAATTGGGTCCAGAGATGCGTAATTTCATTTGTTTTGGTCTGGTTATGGTAATAGGGTCACATGTTCATCAGTTAAAAAGCTAATGGATAAGACTTGACAAAGAAGTGTACATACGTCCAGCTCGAGTGTGATGATAAGTTCTTTTGTGGTTTGAGTTTGGTAATGAGTACATTTGGATTTTTAATGAAGGATATGGTAAGATCGATGGAGAGGCGATTAATGATAAGCCAAGATACATGAATTCATAAAAGTCTTCAAGGTATGAGCTAATATTGATAGATAAGGGGATTGGATTCACAATTCAAATTTTTTTTTTTTGTAAGTCTACATTCGTAGTGGTATATTTTGTCAAGATATGAATTTGTAAGATAAGAAATGATCGTTAAATTGGGTATTGAGTATTTGGAAGGACTTATGCATGATTTTGGTCATAAAGTTTGTTACTTTTGATTTTTAAAGGACACAAGGAAAGGTTTCAATTAAAAGTGTTGGTTTATAGTATAAGGTAAAATGTCATGGGTTGTTGGTAAAAGAATGAGATCGGTAAGAAAGCTAGAGAAATTAACAAGAGACTGATTTATTGAAGGGTCGAGATATTTAGAATTTTACAAGTTGGGAAAAATTTGAGAAAAGTGAAGGAATAAGACCTTTTGGGGTGTAGTTGAAGGTTGTATTGATTTTTGCCTATGAGTTTAGATATGATTGTGAGATGTGAACTTGTTCGGTACAGACTTACTAGGAGTTTATCATCGATTTTTATAAAGATTGAGTTGTGGTTTGGGTGACAAACAATAAGGTATGGAAAATTTAGAGCATTACGTGAGGTTAGATTGCTCAAATTATGATAGATGACTTAAGAATGATGCACAAGGTGATATATAATTCTACATGGTTATTACGAATTTAGAGTTGGATTAATACTACTCTATTGATGGGACTACATAGAATGTTATGATGCGTTACATAGACATTTGATGGTGAATAGAGGTTATGAGCTTATAGTATACATAATGATTTGAGTGACCAATAATTTCCCTAAGTATTGGCATGAGGTATGTGATGGTTTAGAATGGTAGCTAAAGCATGCTATGTGGAAGTGGTGTGACATTGACTTTGGGTGTGATTTAATAGTTTTATCTCGATGGAAAGGTACTATCAAATTTTAAATTAGTGCCATTAGCCTTGTTTGGGACTCGTATTTGTCATGAAATGCTTAAATAGAAATAGAGATAGTCATAGTTTGAACATGTATTTGATAAAAATACTTTTATACTAATGATGGTTTGGGAGTAAGGTAGATGATCGGTGTGGTTATAATGTTTTGTTAGTATTAAGAGTGTTAACTTCAGTGGATGTGGGGTTCGATAAACCAAGTATGTGTGTAATTATAATAGGGACTAAATTGGTGATTGTGGGTAGCTAGAAAATCAAAGATACAGAGTCGGATGAATGAAAATGTTTGATATGGACCTTATGGACGGAGTATCTAGAGTTATTCGACCTTGGTTATGTACATTCTTATGTGACAAACTATTTCATTCTGGGCATGGTTTAGAGTATGATTCACTTTCTACGTCCGTGTGTGTTTTCACTTCTATGGGTGAGTCCCTAGTAGTGGATTGTGTGTACCAATTCTGTGATTGTCCTCTTGGTAGGGTGGCATCCTTGGTTAGACTTGTTCATTCCAGTTATGGAAGAAGATTTGGTGTTGTTTCGGATAGTTGAATATACTAGTGATTCTACATGCACAAATTTGCTTATACAAGAAATTGCACTTAACGCTACAAAACACATTGTAGCTAAATATGAAATTTTCCATAGCTAAACACTTTAGCCATAAAATATTTTTTCGTAGCATCCGTAGCAAGATGTAGGGTGGCTAAAAGTTTGCTACAGACTTTACATGGTCTGTGGCTAAGGACTAATACTTATAGCTACAAAAAATATTATGTTATAGCTATGATAGTAAAAAATTCTTGCTACGAAATATATACTTGTAGCAAATAATTTTACTCTTTTGCCACAACAAATTAGATCTATAGCAATTTTTATATTGTAGACACAATGCATTCTATTGTGGCAAATGACTTAATTTATTTGCTTTGAAACTTTAAAATTTATGGCTATTTTATATTTTATTCTTGTGGCAAGAGTACTTGTATTTAGCTACAAATTAGAAAATCTATAGCTATAAAATTAAAGTATTTGCTACAAATATTTTTCACAAAGCTAAGAATTTAATTTTTTTGTCATGACATACATAAATTATAGCTAATATTTTTAATTTGCTATGAAAAATGAAAATGTATTGCCCTATTTTTTTTTTTATAATTACATATAGATTTAGCCATAACTATAAATATTCATTGTTACAAATTGAAGAATACTATCATAAGCATTATTAATCACAAGAATTTTTATAATTTAGCTAAAAAATAAATTTCAACAATTTAAATACTATGAATGAAAGGATGTTGGTAAAAAATGTTACATAATGTAACCACAAATACATTTTTGAGATTCCAAAATAATTCTCAAGTACATATAATTTCATTCTATAATTTTGAGAATAGTCACAATATACAATTCTTGTAAGACACCATCGTGAAGGAAGCATATAGTCTTGCCCTATCTCTCCTTCCACAATCTTCAAATTGTATGCATCTTAGTTTGTTCACCATCGATCCCAATTTATCATTTATATGCTCTTGTTCCATAAATATGCCTATCAATAATGGCAAAGTAATTTAGCACCAAAAAAATAATGATTTGAAATTACAAAGAGGAAAAAAAATGTCTTGGATAATCTTTTTACAAAAATGTTTAGCAAATAAAAACCAAAAACTAATACAAAGAAAACCTAGAAGTAAACGAACTTGTAACTTTTAAACTTCTTAAAACTTGTAGATATAGATCTCAAATTTTAGTATCAATTATAAAATTCATACCTAGTCAAAAAATCACCTTATATTAATTATAATATACAAATCTAATACGATACCTATCAATTCAAATCATGACAACAATCTCTTGCAAAAATACAAAATATAATTGTGTATGATAAATTATTTGTGGTTCAATCTTTTCTTAAACCTATACATAATAGAAAATTTAGAGCATACAATTGAGTAAAATAAAACAACTCGTATTGTAAAAACTTATCTCATCTGCTTGGAGAATGCTATGTAAAACCTACAAAAGAGAAATTAGCAAAACTTTAAAAAAAATTGAACAAAAAAACTTAGATAAGAAAGGGTGAGGGGAGGGAGAGGGGAGGGGGCGAACAAGAAATATATGGGAAGAGGGAAAGGATGTCTAGGTATTTGTTAATTGAATTTTGAAATTTGGGGGGGCGGGGGGGGAGGGGAGTATATATTTATACTATATATATATATATTTCCATTTTAAAGTATAAAATAAATCAAAAATTTTGATCTTTCGCAATTTTAATTTTTTTGGGGGGAGATTTTTGGATCTAAATGGGGAAGGGGAAGGGACGGCTGGGAGAGATTTTGGGGGTAGATTTTTTCTTTACTTAGTTATTATTTCTTATTGTATATGTATAATTTTTGCTTTTTTTTATTTTACAAATTCTATTACAATTACAAAATTAACAAATACAAAAATTATTATATATATATATATAACAAAGAACATTATTTCATGAAAATAACAATAAATAATAATAATAATAATAATAATAATAATAACAACAACAACATTAGTAATAACAAATTTATACTTTGCTTTTAGTCAATGGAAAAAATCAATTATTTATATGAAATAAATATTATTCTAAAATATATATTCCTTGGTCCTTTATTAATTATTTAATTTTGTTATCTACTCTCATTTTCAAAATAAACTATTAACTTATACTTCATATGTCTCATATTAGTTGTCCAATAACAAAAATAATAATATCTCTAGTGAAATCTCATAAGTAAATTTTAAGAAGAATAGCGTGTACCAAGACTTTACCACTATCTCGTGAAGGTAGAGAGACTGTTTTAGAGAGACCATCAACTCATATTAGTTGTACACATTAATAAAAATAGTTGTCCGAAATTAATTGTCAATTTATGAAATCAAAATATAATTAATTACATTTTCTCAATTTCCCTTACATTTTATTCTTTTTAAAAGTGTAAGCAAGTTTGTAAAGTTTCAGATAAAAAAAAATTATTGGGTAAAGTAGTAAAATTATCCTTATTATTTATTTATTATTTTTATCCTTCTTATTTATGATTTTTTAAGATCGTGTCTAGGGAAAAATAAACAACTAATATGGAACAGAGAAAATAGTGTTTAATCAAATTTATGATCATTCTTAATTTTCAATTACTGTTTTTAGTTTGCTTTAAAAATATAAAAAAATTATATGGATTCAAAATAATTTTCTCTATATCTGAGAGAGGGGTAAATTTTTGTACACTCTAGTATCTCCAGATCTCATATATTGTAGAAAGTTTTGCTTATACTCTACTTTCTTAAAATCTAATATTATAGTACTATAGTGAGTATTTTATTATTGTTATATATTGTATAAAAATTTAAAATGATATACTCATTAGAATGTCAAGTTAAAAATATAATAATTTAAAATAAAATAAAATTGTTAATATCAGAAAATATGTTTAATCTATTTAGTAGAATTGGGAAAGCAAAACAATGTTGTGATGGCAATTGTTAATTGCCATACAATTCAAATTTGAAAATTACTTTAAAATAGAAATATCAAAAGAAAAAAATAAACTCAATTATATTTTTTATACATGTGAAGTCAAATTCAAGTTAAATTGTTCAACTAATAGTGGAACTATACTTCCACAACATTTGATTATTTCAATTTGAATTTAAATAGAGATGTGAATTTTGAATTGTAATTTTATAGTTTTGATTAAAACACACAATATTATATGGATTAAGATGTTAAGATTAAAATAATTTATTTTTTGCTAATAATAGAAAATTAAAAAAGAATTGAATATCAATATCACTTTTTGTGTATTAATTATATTTAATTAACAATTGATTTGTCTATCTAGATTCCAGAATAATTCATGTTGCATATTTGAATAAAATATGACACTATTTAATAAAGTGTAAATTGATTATACATATTTTTTATATAAAAAAAGTACAATTACATCAAATTAACTAGACATAATTTCTAAATTTTTCATAACTTCAATTTATTTAAATTATATTTATAAATTAAAAATTAAGATCTTGTAAAATTAAATTGATTGAAAGATTAAATCTCTAATTAACCTAGCTCGATAAATGTATTGTTCGATAGAAGAGATCCGAGTCGTATAACATGAATTTTCAACACAACATAAGTATAACTATGCATCACTTCAATTTTCAGATAAAATGTCTCACTTCAATTGTGCTCACATTGTTGTATCAGTTTGTCTTGAGAAATAATTATAACTATTAAGTTAATTATGGCAACACTATTTTGATACTCAAAACATAATATTCATTTAGTTATAAAATTTTATTTTAAATTACTTCTTATGGTTAAACTATTACTAGTGCTTCAACAAGTTTCAACATGATCCTGAAGGTTTTTAATAATTAACTATAAAATTTTACTACAACAAAAAATATATGATAATATTTTTCATATGCAACAACTTTTATAACTAGAATAAAAAGTATTTAGCTATAATTTTTTTTAAAATAATTTATTGTGGCTAAAAGATTATTATTATTACGATAACTTCAAACTCGTGATAAAAGTTTGTAATAATTAGATATAAAATTTTATTATAGAAGAAAATTATGATTATTTCATTTAATTATTGCCACAATATTTTATAACTTGAAGCTAAATTAGTTATTTAGCTACAAATATTTCTTCAAATAAGTTATTGTGGCTAAAAGGTTATTATTACTATGGTAGATTTAAATTTGAGGCAAAAATAATAATTAGTTACGAAATTTTACTATATCAAAAAGTGTAAGACTATTTCATTTAACTATTGTCACGTCTTTTCATAACTTGAAGCAAAATTATTTATTTAGCTACAATATTTTGTTTCAAATAACTTATTATGGCTAACAGGTTACTATTGCTACAATTACTTTTATTGCGTAGCAAAAAGGTTATAATAGCTATTAAATTTGATTGTAGCAGTAAAATTGTAGCTATTTTGATAATTATTGCCACGATTGTTAGTAATTATAGCAAATATAAGGATTTAGCTTTGTCAACTTAATATTTGTGGCTAAGAAATTGATGATTTTTTTAGATAGCCACGAAATTTGAATTGTTATAGCTATTACTAAGTAATAGCTACGATTTTCAAATTCAAAGCTTAGATTTCGTAGCAATAAGTATGTTTTCTTGTAGTGAGAGCTACTATGAAAATTTACATATTTTCGATAGACTTAAGATTTATCTCATCATCGGTATCATGTTTTGCTATGTGTGATTGAATGTGGGGACCATGGGGTCTAGTTCTGTTATTCTTAAGGTTGCCACTGATTTTGTACCAGAGGTTTCAATCTTATCGGATTTTAAATTTATTATCGTATTATAAGTCAAGTCCTGATATATTGAGATAGGTAATTAAATACTAGGTGTATTATATTAATTAAATATCCTTAAAGTAATTGATAATGGGAGGAATTAAGACTTACCCTTAGGCTTGAACTTTAGGAAATTTATTATAGATTGGGTGAGTTTTTGAGTCTAGGATAGACATAGAGTAGTATGAATGTCTATAGATTCGTTAACTTACAAATTAATCATACGTGATAGATTGAGAACGTTCGGAGGCCTTGAGGAAAGGAAAAGTGTTGGAGAAGTAGCTTGCCCGACTTCGGTTCTTCGGTGGAGGTAGGTTAGGATTTATTATGTTTGATAGATAGACTCTTAATAGTGATTGATATGCATTGAATGATATTGTGAAGTTCTCTATGTACTTGATTGTGTGATTTTGTAGCTTGGTTGTGCGGTTTGTGATTGGTTTGAAATCCTAAGACCTTGTAATTTATAATCTTGAACCCTCTCTATCGAAGTGATGCCTTGAATAAAGAAGGCTTGATGAAATATTGTTAATGAATTGAAAAGTGGTGATAATAAATGATAAATTAATGATATTATTGGATCGAAGTGTCACCTTTCGACACGATATTATTGGATCGGAGTGTCACGTTCCGACAAGGTATAAATGGATCGGAGTGTCACGTTCCGACATGGTATAATTGGATCGGAGTGTCACGTTACGACACCGTATAATTGGAACGGAGTGTCACGTTCCGACACGGTAACATTAAAGGAAAAAGATATTAAATTAACTTAATGTACTCATTATCAAAGAATTCAATTCCCAAATTAGTTTGGTTTGGAGGAATGAGTCCTCATGTGTGATCTTAATATTGTTGACTGATTATATACTTACTTTACTGTTGTTGACACTGGTTCATGTGTTTGTTGCTTGCCACCTGCTAAGTGTCATAATAGATTTTATACTATTATTCATTACATATTAGTTTCTATTTTGGGTTGGCCGATGATATCTACTCAGTACATGTTGCCATTTACTAAGCCCTACTTGTGATTTTCTTTGTTTTCTTTTTGTGGAGTGCAGCGAGTGTATCAGTTACTTCGACTCGCCCTCAACTGTAGCTAGTCTCCAGCACATCAGGTTCCAGGGTGAGCTATTCATTCCAGCTTGTGTTGGATTTTCTTGGTCATGTCATGATGTCCTTAGTTATGGGACATAAACTATTTTATTCATTTATTTTGGTGTCTTTAATACTCTTAAACTTAGTATTTGAAGATTAGATGTCCTTGATGTGATGACTTTCAGATTTTGGGGATAATAAGTGTTAGACTTTAAAGGTTTATTTGATTGGTTACTTTAATAAGTTTTAAGATTCCGCATTATTGTTGTTATTCGTAGTTGAATTATTGATATATGTTGGGGTTTGGATTCTTTGGTTCGCCCACTTAGGAGGTTAAGTGTGGGTGCCACTCACGACTCATTTTGGATCGTGACATTAGTGAATTTGAATATGGGTGGTGGAGAAGTGAATTTGATGATAATAGCAACTAGGGGTGTACATAGGTCGGTTTGGTTTAGTTTTTCATTAAAAAAATCTAAACCAATTATGTCGGTTTATTAAATCTAAAAACCAATCAAACCACGCAATGTCGGTTTTTTCGGTTTCGGTTTTAGTTGGTTTTTTCGGTTTTTTACAACTATACGGTGTTTGAAAAAGAGATCAAATATATTTTCACTTACCTGTGTGATAAGCTAAACTTAAGAAATGTTAAATGAATAGAAATTTTCGTAAAAATGGTAAAATTCACATGAATACAATTTTTTTTTTTGGAAATATCAACGTTCATTATGTTAAATTAATAAGATTAAAGGATACAGTCAAACTAAATACAAAACGAAATATTTACAGAGTAAATTGGTAACTTCGAATTTGAAAAACTATAACAATATAATTGTAACTTCGGATCTTAATATAAAATAAAATATTGTATAAATTTTAAGAATAACATAGTTTTAATATGAAAGTACAATTTATCCCTATTTAGTTTGTAATTATATTAATCCATGAAAGAGTAAAACAAACCGGATACATAAATATGTAGTTCAAATATATTAAAAACTAGCTCGGATACATTATAAAATAAAACAGATACACAATATGTAGCTCGGATACATTAAAAACTAGCTCGGATACATTATAAAATAATTTAGAATTAGGAGAGAAATAAGGGATTTTAGAGGTTTTTAGAAATACAAGGGAATATTAGAAATAAGGGAAACATAAGACATGTATTTCAGTAATTTTTCCTAAAATGTTTACAAATTTTACAAGCCAAATTTGAAATAAAATATATAAACATTGAAAACTATACACTAACTAAAAATATATTAACAAAGTAGATTATAAATAATATATTTTTATCTATAAATAAAATAAAATTATATATATAATATTTACAAAATTTTACAAGCCCAAATTTGAAATAAAATGTATAAACATTGAAAACTATAAACTAACTAAAAATATATTAATGAAGTAGATTATAAATAATATTTTTTATCTATAAATAAAATAAAATTATATATATATATATATATATATATATATATTATGTCGGTTTGGTTTGACTTTTTTTCTTTTAATACCAAACCAAATCAAGAGTGGTCGGTTTTTTGTTTCAACCGCCAAGCCAACCAAACCAAACCACAAATCGTTTTTTTTTTTTGGGTTTGACTTGTACATCCCTAATAGCAACTATGGTAGTGATTTAATGGTGGGTTTGATGGTGTATAGGGAGAGAAAT
Organism: Solanum okadae; assembly: GCA_036553675.1. Lineage (NCBI taxonomy): Eukaryota > Viridiplantae > Streptophyta > Magnoliopsida > Solanales > Solanaceae > Solanum > Solanum okadae. Next base: position 3,842,521 of record CM071681.1, read on the forward strand.
TGGGTGACATGATTTTTTTTTTTTTAAAATCTGACGTAATTTTATTGATGTGGTGATGACGTGGCGCGAGTGTGAAACACTTTCTGATTATGTGACTGATTGTATGTGCGTCAAGGTTGAAATAAATTCACTTTTAAGTAATTCAGGTGTGTAATAGATTGTCACAATCGTATAAACGTGTAACTGCCTTTTCGTGACAAGTTTAGAGGGAAAATTTATGCCTTTTCCCTAATTATTTATTCAAAATCAAAGTTTTTAATACATATCATGCTCACCTCTATGCACGTAAAGCATCTTCCTAGTAATCATCGTAATTATTGACATAGTAAATTTATCATTTTACTCCTATTAATTATCAATTATTGCTCTCGAAAACATGTCCCATCTTTTCTTTTCGAATCCATAAAGAAGAAAAGAAAATTAATATTTTTTTATTTGGTCATCCTGACTTATTTTTATATATATTTAATCGATTATTCTTTTTTCAATATTTAAAAAATAATTTTTGTCGTCTATATTAATTATTCTCTTTATTTTTATTTATATATCATCCTTATTAAAAATAAATGTAGTAATCATCATAATTAGTATCCATTATTGCTCTCGAAAACAAGCCCTATTGGTGAAATAACTTTTGTTTCCAAATCCATAAAGAAGAAAAGCAAAAATAATTTTTTTATTCTGTCATCCTGACGTATTTTTATATATATTTAATCAAATATTCTCCGTGCATTTTAATTTATTCAATATTTAAATAATAAATTTTATAGTTTATATTAATTATTTTCTTAGTTTTTATTTATATATCATCCTTATTAAAAATAGAAGTTTCTTAAATAGAAGAGTCCTTTTTATTCCCAAATAATATATTTAGAGAATTAATAAGATATTTAGTATATTTCTATTATTAATAATTACTTTTATATTACATACATTTAATAGATATTTAAATATTCTTTCATTTTAAATTGTATAAATTATGTTTTGGTTTTATTATCAAAATTACTCATACAAATAAAAAATTATAATATTTTATTATTATTCCAACATAACATTATATATGCCTAAAAACGATTTCTTACTTTATAAATAAGATTTACTTGTTCTATTGGTAAATTCATAATTTTGATTAAAAAAGAACAAAATATCATAATATATATAAAAAAATTAAAATAGATATAGGTTGCTAATTTAGAGAGTAAGGTATCTAAATTTATTAATGCAGACTAAAGAAGAAGAAATGACAACTTTTTAAAGTACATTTGAAGGGTATGAAGTGACAACTTTTCAAATTCCTTACTTTGTAATCTATGTCCCTAATTACTTGTCCATTTTTAAATTGACACATCTATTATGAAAATAATTATTGACATAGTGAATTTGCCATTTTACCCCTATTAATTATGAAGTGAATGAATTAAAAGTTTAAAATTTTAAAAAAGTTCTACCTTTTTCAAAGTAATTAATTAGGGATCTATTAGGTAAAAAAAGTTTGTCCTTTCTTGATTTGTCAAAATGGACAAGTAATTAGGGACAACTATAAAAGGAAAAATGGACAAGTAATTAGGGACAGAGAGAGTATTTTCTTAAATTCGTTTTTTAAAAAAATAATAAATGACAACTTTTTGAAGTAAGTTTACAAAGTTTAAGAAATGACAACTTTTTAAAGTAAGGTATCTAAATTCGTTTATATATATATATATATATATATATATATATATATATATATATATATTTTATTTTTTTTTATAAAACTTTGTATCAAATTATCAAGACTTAATTATAATGAATTTATTCACATATATCTTCATCTTTTTTATTCATTTATATAATATTTTGGATTTTCTTTTTAAAATTTTTTAATGCACTTCCCAATTCCTTAAAGATATTTTATCTTTTAGAATAATTATATCTTACTTATGATTTTTACCATTCAAATCTTATAAAGCCATATTCTAATTACGATTTAAACAATAACAAATCAATTGGTCAACTCGCAATCACGAGACAGCTAGGTACAAAAATAAAATAAAATAGGGCAATGACCTAGCTTTTAAGTTATACTACTATTAACTACTATATAATATGGGTCAATCCCAATAAAAACTGAAAAACATGATCCATTTTATTAGCTCTAAATAGATATTCTTTTTATTTTCATTTTTAGAAAGTCAAATATACACCCTCCGTTCACGTTTCTTGTCATTTATTCCTAAAATAGATTATTTTTTTTTGGTAATTAACTGTATATTTATTAATCACCAACTGGTATTTACAGAACATAACAAACTACATCACAGTTTGTTAATCAGAAAAAAACAAAACTCAAAGGAGATACAACTTCACACAAAGCTAAGTTGTTGCAACCTAGAACTAATGGTTGTAGGAGCCCTCATACAACACATATAAGCCACCTCTTTTGCAACGTGTTCAAGATTTCTACATTTGTCTTCAAAAATTCTGTGGTTCCTTTATATCCATACTGCATGACTACATTCTGCATACATTAGTCTGAAAAGCTGGGCAGTTAGATTGTTACCTCTGGCTTTCTCTATGATCCATTTCAAGTGTGTATCCCAAGCATCTAAAGTATAGTCTGGCCATTTGATCCATGCCATCAACTTCCTCCAAATAGCTCTTGTAAACTCACAGCAGACAAACAAGTGATCTCTAGTTTCAAGATCATTTTGACACAGCTTGCATTGTTGATTTATATCCACCCCCCATGAAGCCAACCTATCACTAGTTGGTAGTTTGTTTTTGTATTGGAGCCACATAGTAACAATGGCCTTTGGTCTTGCAGAGTTGGCAAATATCAGACATCTCCAGGGCACTCTAGGTCTGTTTCCAAGTAATCTTAGGTAAAGGCTGTCAATGGTTACCTGATCATTTTGTTTCTGTGTTTGCTCTAAAGTCAGTCTAGCATTAAGTATCTTCTTGACCATCCATGAAGCTTGCTTTGGAATAGGTGCGGTGAGGAATTGTTGAGTCTTTATATAAAAAGAGTGGATCCATCTAATCCACAGCTTGTCAGATTTGTTAGCAAAGTCCCAACAGATTTTGGCAATAGCAGCTTGGCTCCATAATCTGATGTTAATGAGGTTCATGCCTCCAATTGATTTAGGTAGGCATACCTTTTCCCATGCTATCAATGCTCTCTTGTTAATAGTATTAGATCCTGACCAAGTGAAACTTCTACTATATGATTCAATAAGCTTAAGCACTTTTGCAGGAATGATAAAGAGCTGAGACCAGTAGGCTTGAATACCAAATAGTACAGATTGAACCAATTGCATTCTTCCTGCATATGAGAGTTTCTTAGCAGTCCAGGAGGAGATTCTAGCAATAATTTTATTCACTAGTGGTGACCACTGCATAATAGTCAGTTTCTTGATCGATAGAGGAACACCAAGATACTTGAAAGGAAACTCACCACATCCAAATCCACTATGTTGGAGTATGTTCAGTTTTACCTGATCAGGGACACCACCAAAATATATGGAGCTTTTATTCATGTTTGCCTGCAGTCCTGATGCTTGAGAAAACTTTTGGAAACACTGGTATTGTCACGCCTCGAGCCTACACCCTGGGCGGGACCGGCACTCGGAGACCATTGCTGGCCCCAAGCGAACCCTTGTCCTGGCTTTCTTAACTCAGCGGAAACCTAACTCAACAGAATAACTCAAAGCAATGCAATATTTCAAAACAACTTAACTTATAAAGTATGGCCCTAAGGCAACCCGAATCTCAAAATAGGATATTTATATAAATACATAGTTAAGAGACTCAAAACTAGCTGACTGACTGTCTGTCTATGAAGCCTCTAAATTACTGAGATGGATGTTGGGACAGGCCCCGCAACATCCTAATAAAACAAAGCTAAGAACACAAAAACAATTGAGTCCTCCGGAAAGCAAGGAGGCTCACCACTGACTCTGGAGTGCTCAGCTGGATCAACGACGTGCAGGCTGCTGATCTGGGATACCTGAATCTGCATCATGAAACGATGCAGGCCAACTGGCATCAGTACATGGAATGTACTAGTATGCAAGCTGGAATGCTAAGCAACAACGGCTAGAAAGAAAAACTGGGAGAAACTGAATAGCTTACCTGGCTCAACTCAACTCAACCTGACTGACTTCTTTCAATATAAGGCAATTTAAAACAAGTGCGATATAAAGAAAGATTGTTTAAAACATGCTATAAACTCTGTGTGTATACAAAGATACAATAAGCTTGAAATGTATATAGAAATACAATGAACTGATGTATATAAAAATACAATAATCTCTGAGTATGAAAATACAATAACTGCTGTGGGAGTTTCTCTAACCGACAACCATCACATAAGAGCTATAGTGATGATACAGCGATCGACCTCACGCTGCCAGAGCATCTTATACCCGGCCAAAGGTATAAGACCTGAACTGCCTAATGGATCCACTAGTCTAATCTGAAAAGGGTTCATCTAAAAAGCATGATCCTTTTCTACCCATGGTGGCTAACATGGTTCTATGGGGGCTGTGGGTTCTTTGAACGCTCCCCCAATTCGGTGCTCGATACTACTCCCAAAAATGTACTGGCTCTTATGTTTTTAAAACATATTTATTCCTGCTGATATGAGATAATTACTCAAAACTAGCCCGAAGGCTCTTTGGAAATCTCAGTTTCCAACCTTATTTAGATGTAAAGACCTTTCTTTAAAACTTCTTTGGGAATACATAGTTCCCTAATAACTTTGAGAAATGAACTCAACCTTAAACTCTTGACTTAACTGGACTGCTAACTTCACTTGACTTGGAACTATCTTTCCTTGAATCGGAATTATGAATTCAAGGTGTTCGATCACATGTCATGGAGGGATTCTTGAACTCTTAGACGTACTTTGGAGTGTCGGAAACAACCATAAAACATAGGTATAATACTTTGGAACTTGCTTGAGAAAGTGGGAAAAAGTTATGGGGAAATTTGGCTGAGACTTTAGATTTCTGGTGACACAGGCGGCATCCACGGAAGCCATCGACGGACCGTAGATGGACCTACGGTCCGTACTGCAGGTCCGTAGATCGCGTCAGAGATTTTTTTTCCCCAAAAAAAAGGTTTTTTTTTTTGAAAAAAAACTAAGTGTTGACCTACGGTCCTGACTTACGGTCCGTGGATCGATCTACGGACCGTAGGTCGTGCCCGTAGATCGACGCCCCAAAACCAACTTCTGTCTTGATCGACGGTTGACCAGTACGGACCGTCGATCGATCTACGGCCCGTAGGTCAGTCCCGTAGATGGGGATCGACAGCCCAGAACTTTCTGCAACTTGATGGTGAATCAACTTTTAAGGGTCATTACTCTTAGAATCATAATTCCCTCAACATACAATAGGTTTCAACTACACAATCCACAACATCAACAACAACTAACAACTTCACCAACTTTAACAACTTCAACAACTTTAACAACTTCAACAACAATTCCAATCTTTTCTCAATCATGAATAAACTAGGTGTGTGTGGGGGAAAGGATCAACCCACACGAAAAACTTACATACCTTAAATAGGGATCACCCCCGACGAAAGTCCACAACGATCTGGACTAATCTCCTCTTTCTTCTCTTCTTCTTCTTCTTCTTCTTCTTCTCTTCTTTAAACTCAAGAACCCTAACTCTTTCTCTTTCAAAAAGGGACAAAAATGATCCAACGATCATCCTAACTCAACAATATGAGCTCAATTAAAAGATTTGTGAAAGGACGAAAATGCCCCTTAAATTTCCGGATGAAAATCCTTTCCAACTGTCCAACTTCTACCGGGCATAACTCCCTCATACAAACTCGGAATTGAGCAAACTTGGTGGCGTTGAAAAGGTCGTTCCAAGGGCTTCGCAACCATAACTGGAACTACTCCTAACTCATCCTGAGCCAGGAGTTACGACTACTCAAAGTTGGCCAAAAACTCATGTTTTTCCACACTTAGTCAAATTTCCAGATTTTTAATTTCATCAAAGCCACTTCAAATTGTCGGATGTTGCAGGTATATTATCTTTACAGATTTTTGATCCCCTCTACTTAAAAGTAACAAATCATCTGCAAAATATAAATGAGTTATATTCAATCTGTCACACTTAGGATGAAACTTGAACCCCTCAAATTCTCTAGCTTCAGCAAGGCATCTACTAAGGTATTCCATAGATATAGCAAATAAGTATGGAGAGATGGGGTCTCCTTGTCTAAGACCTTTTGCAGCATTAAAGGGGGGTGTGGTCTCTCCATTTACCATGATTGTATAATTCACAGTATGCACACATTCTAGGATCCATTTAATGAATTTCTGAGGAAAACATAGGTTCTCCAGTACCTGTTCTAAAAAGGACCACTCCACAGAATCATAAGCCTTTTGTAGATCAATTTTTAGCATACATCGTGGAGAAATGTGTTGCCTAGAGTATGCTTTAACCAGCTGAGTTCTAAGGATAATGTTATCAACAATCTTTCTCCCTGGAATGAATCCTGATTGAGCTTCACTAATAATATGTGGCATAACTTTCTGCATCCTAGCAGCTAGGACTTTAGCAATGATTTTGTAAATGATGGTGCATCAAGCTATGGGTCTATACTCTTTTATATTCACAGGACTGGAATTTTTTGGGACCAACGTGATCACAGTGCAGTTAACTGGTCTGTAGAGTTTTCCAGTTTGAAAAAACTCTTTGATAGCTAACATCGTGTCATCTTTGATAATATTCCAGGCCTTTTTGTAGAAATAAGCATTATATCCATCTACTCCCGGTGCTTTATCATCTCCAATGGAAGTTAGTGCATTCCAGATTTCCTCATCCATGACATCTCTACATAAATCAATTCCTTGCTCATAAGTAATTGTGGGTCCTTTCTTCATTGTATTTCTGTCTACAGCAGGTAAAGATGTAGTGCTGGATCCCATTAATGCCTTATAGAAGTGTACCACTTCCACCTTAATAGCCTCTGGTGTATTAAGTTTTGTGCCTCTAAGTGAAATAAGCTCAAGCATGAGCTTCTTGTTAGTTCTCTCCTTGATTACTGTTGTGAAATATTTATTATTATTATTATCTCCAAGTTGTATCCATTTGGCCCTGGACTTTTGCCTTAGTGCACGTTCATCAACAAGGCTCCATTTCTCAATATCCAACATTGTTTGTTTCTCTTCACAAAGCAATTCATCAGTGCATTGTTGAATGATTTGTTTCTGTACTTGTATCAATTCTTGTCTAGCAGCATTTACCTTAGTAGTTGTGTTTTTGAATTCCTCATTATTCAGAACTTTCAATACTTGCCTTAATGCTCTCAACTTTGCCCAAATATTAGCCATTGTTCCTGAAGTCATGTGTTTATGCCATATTTCTGTAACTTTGTCCATGAATGTGTTGCGTTCTGACTTCTGCCCATATATTAAAGAATCTGAAAGGGACCTTGCATGTCCATTGGTTGCCTGTAACTGTGAATAGCATAGGGGAGTGATCAGAGAAATATGGCAGATCATATTTAGTACTCACATGACCCCAAGTCATCATCCATTCTAGATTGCCAAAGACTCTATCAATTCTGCTACAAATTCTGTCAACTCCAAATTGCTTGTTTGACCAAGTATAGTAATCTCCTTTCCATGATAGTTCATTCAGCTGCAGAGTATGGAGACAATTTGAAAAATCTTGAGTTTCTACTAGAGAAATTGATGCACCATATAACCTGTCATTTGGATATAGCACAGCATTAAAGTCACCAGCAATTATCCAAGGTTTATCCACCCCTTGCTCAATGAGTACTAGTTCTGCCCACAATTCCTTTCTCTGTTCAAGTAAAATAGATTTTCATTTTACTTGTGATCACTTTTGATTTATTAAGAAAATACAATTATTTTTTCCATGTTTTACCTTCACAATTAAATATTTATTCTCCTAATCATTTTCCAAAACTTAACACTAAACATCATCTTATAGGAATATTTTGATAAAATACCTATATCAATAATTATTTTCTTAAAGAATGTATCAAGTCAAACAGTGACAAGTAAAAATGAACGAAGGAAGTATTTTTATTAACTTATACTTAATATAAATATTTTGGAAAAAGTGTATCATTAAGTAATTTTTTTATTAAATAAAATTTTCTTTACTTAAATAAATTTCAAATTAAAAAATATCATTTATGTCTTTTTAGTTATGTAAAATATTATTTATTTCAAAATAAAATAAAAATATAAAGTAACACTTATTTTAAAATAAAGAAAAAGTATACAAAAGTATAATTGCTTAGAAGTTGGGATAGATATAGACGAAGAGCCGTTTCTATCGACGACTATATATTATACATTATAAATATAGAGAGAAAAGCACATGCATAAAATAAGGAAATCATATATAAAATACATAACACAACTTTGTATCTTTTGGTTTTCTTTATTTTTTATAAGATTGTTTTTCCTAATATATTTTCTTTTCAAACTGATTTTGATATGCCTTATTTGAGTCGAACGTGTATTATTTATTTTTTAAAAATAAGTAAGGGGAAATGGAGAAGGACATTACTGAGTGAAAAATTGAACACTTACAAAAAATTTAGATAATCAACTAACTTAGCTGTTAAAATTTTCAATTGTTAATATTTATATTCTAAAAATATATAAAATATTTATGGTGTTGACATATTGTCCAACTATAAAAGGACATAGAGATTCATGTTAATAATGAACCACACACACTTCATCTTTGTAAGATATCATTTGAGAGAGAAGAAAAAATGAGTCTTGAAGGAAAGTTGGTTTCAGAGATAAATATTAAGTGTGATGGAGATGTGTTTCATGAGATTTTTAGGCATAGACCACATCATATTTCAACTATGAGTTCTGATAAAATACAAAATGTGGATATTCATGAAGGTGAATGGGGTACCGTTGGCTCTGTCATTTTTTGGAATTTTACCCATGGTAAGTTGCCACCACTTTTTATACCACTTCAACTTCTTGTTATATTGATCAGAAGTGAATTTCGATTTTAAAGTTTATAAAATTCTATAATGATCTTGAGTTAACATAAAATAATACTTTAACTTACTTGAGTAGTCCATAATAATATATTTACAAATATTATTTTGAATTTTTGATACTGCTAATTTTTGAGGTTGAATTAGATTGAAGATCCATATAACAAATTAAAAATAAGGATAATTTGAATCTACATGTAACTTAAGGGCTAGATCTGCCCTTATATTGTCAGCCTCCATTTTATGGTACTCTCTATGGTCTAAAATAAGTATTGTTTAAGGTTTTTAACAAATTTATTACAAAAAAATTAATGATTGGTGATGATAAATAAAGATACATGCATAAGTGCAGAATTTAAATATATATAAATTCAAACGATAAGCTTCTTAGCCTTAAATGTATTATATTTTATAAGTTATGATTTCAGATCTATTATATTTATTACAAATTTAGTAAATATTTATGCGTAGACTTAAGATCTACATTGAGAGTATTCGATACAGATGAATCTGATATCACAACGCTGCATCCCCATATGATCATTTGAATAAATTAACCTTGCTTCCGAAATTACTCTTTATCTCTCCTCGGACTTTTAGATCATTTATTGGTGAAAGGGTTGAGTTGACAAAAATAATTACTTCCTCTATTTTAATATGTTTGTGTGGTTTTGATTTGATTCAGAGTTTAAAAAGTAAAGGAATTTTTTGAATCTTATGATGTTAAACTAAAGATACATAGAATATTATTCAAATGTCTTTTAATCTTGTGATCTTAAATATGTCATGTGTAAAATTGAAATTAAAGAGATAAAAAAAACATCATTTTAAAAACAAACTAAAAAAAGAAAGGAACACAAATAAATTAAAATGGAGGTAATAATGTTATCTTGATTTAGAGACACTTAATTTGAATGATTTAGGTAAAACAATACTTAATTCAATTAAATGGAGTATTTTTTTTTTGCACATTAAAGATTTGTGTAAATTATAATATGCATAGATGAATTCAAAATTTAAAGAGTCAATAAGTATAATTTGTTATATACACTTTATTTGAAAGTTGCTAACTAAAGCTTGTGTATATTATAGATGGGAAGGAAAAGGTTGCAAAGGAAATAATTGAAGAAATAGATGAAGAAAAGAAGCTTGTTAAATTCAAGGTGATTGGAGGAGATATATTGGACTATTACAAATCATTTTACGTCACTGTTCATGTTGAAACAAAGGGTGAAGACAATTTAGTTACTTGGATTTTGGAATATGAGAAGTTGAATCAAGATATTCCAGATCCTCACACACTAATGAAATTTTGTCTTGATGTTACAAAAGATATTGAGACTCATCACCTAACAGGAAAGTTAGTTTCTGAGATAAATATCAAGACTGATGGGGATGTGTTTCATGAATTATTTAGGTATAGACCACATCATATTTCTAGTATGTCACCTGGTTATATACAAAATGTCGATATTCATGAGGGTGAATGGGGCACTGTTGGTTCTGTTATCGTTTGGAACTTCACCCATGGTAAGCCTACATCCTACTCTTTCTTGTTATTCGATGTTTGATATTTACTGACTCAATTAATCTAAATTTGTGATGAGTATGATCCATTAAAGAGAAAATGTTTCCTACTTTTCATGAAGTTTTGAGTTCGAAATCCATGATATGCATTTTAACTTTACTATTATCTTTTTTGTTCCAATTTATGTGAAATCATTTGATTGGATTTAAAATTTAGAGAAAGAATAAGAAAAAGATAGCTTTTTAAAGTTGTGATTTACAATAAGTTTTAGACATTTGTGTGGATATAAAATATCTCAATAATGATAAACTAAAAAATTGAAAGTTAATTTGTTTCTAAAAATATACTATTCAATAATTGAGATAGGGAAGTAAACATTTTATATAAGTTAATTGTTCCAATACTCAGTACATGTTTTGTCTTTGATTAAACAATAGGTCATAATCTAATCTTATGAAAGCTTAGACAAGTCAAAATTTATAATCACATATAAAAATAAATAATTTTTTGGATCTGTTGGTTAGATATAGACCTGATAATTAAATGAAGGGTAAAACTTTGGTTGTTTTGATTAGGCAACTAAATAATAAACAAATAAAGAGAGATTTTGAATTGGACATAATGGATTGCGACAGTTGGTTAGATATAGACATGATAATTAAATGGACAAAACTTTGGTTAGTTTTTTTTTTTTCTTTTCTTTAATTAAGGAGTAAATATCATAAACTTGAGCCAAAAATGGCTCCCAGAGTTTCAATACACCTCAGAAACAGAAATACATTAGGTTTAGGTGCCATTAGCACAATGTAACTACTGAAATTTAACTGCAAACAATGAAAATAAGACAAAAACGCAATAACCTAGAGCGACGGAGATATGTCAAAAGCTAAGAACTGCAAAGTACAATTCTACTTAGTTTGATTAGGTAATTAAAATAATAAACAAATAAAAAGAGATTTTAAGACATTAAATTGTGATACATTATTTAGCTTAAATTGACATGTTCGATCCATTAACCTAATCAAATTTTCAATGAGCTATGCTTCTATGCGTTTATTAATTCGAATCATTTTAACTCGTTCAGATTCAATTCAATACTCTCATTTGATAAAAGGAATTAGTAGTATTAAATTCTTACTATATATCTTTGTTTGTAGATGGGAAAGAGAAGGTGGCAAAGAATGTAATTGAAGAAATAGATGAAGAAAAGAAGTTGGTTAAATTCAAAGTGATTGGAGGAGATATTTTGGAGGATTATAATTCATTTTACCTCACTGTTCATGTTGAAACAAAAGGTGAAGATAATATAGTTACTTGGATCTTGGAATATGAAAAGAAGAATTGTAATGTGCCCGATCCACACACTTTAATGGAATTATGCCTCAATATCACAAAAGATATTGAGACTCACCATCTCAATTGATATATACCAACGACTATATATATATTGCTCGGATTCTTTGAAAATATATTGACAGATGCTATACTGTCACATGTGTGCCAATATTTTTAAAGAGTACGAACAATATATGGTGAATGCTTGGAACTAAGATGTTGTCTCAAGTCTTGTAATAACGTACGTTTGTTGTTATTAATGAGTGTGCTTTGAAATGTCTACTGCATGTAACAAGAATAAAAATAAAATAAGGCAAACTGAGTGAATATGTAATTTCTAATATATTTTGTTGTGGATTGAAAAAACAGTTTGTATTTTTTAATATTGCTCTTGTATTTTTTTCTATATTTGATTTTGATATATTTTGATCGAGTTGATGGCTTAATAGAAATAATCTCTATTTTCACAAGGTTAGGTAAGACTGTAAGAGTAAGATCTATGAATACACCATATCTCTTGACTTTATTTACGAGATTACATTAGATATATTATTCATATTAGAATTTCAATTAATCTAAATTCATATCGTGTAGGATCTATTAATAAAAAGAAAATGCTTCTTTTAATTAGGACTTTCCTTATTTACTTATCTAGGTCTTAATATTTACTCATCTCTGATTAAAAATGGAAGAGTCTTATCTACTAGCCACATGCCCACGTCCCTCGAATAAATTATCTTTTTCTAAAAGAAATGAAAGATTGGTTTTTGGGAATTGTGTTCTTTACTTTCTTTCTAGAAAGTAAATATTTCTCAACCCATATTTTATATACAATGTCAGTTATATACATTATATAGCAACATGTCACATGGACTTGAAGAGAAAATTCCAGTGGAGTAAGGCACTATTCTTTTATCACATTATATTTTATAGGGTAAAAGGACAAATATATCCTTGAACTATCGTAAATGGTATGCATATACCCTCCGTCATATTTTTGGGACATAGGTGCCCCTACAGTAAAAAAACTAGAGCATATATGCCCTTCACTCTGACGGAAGACTAATTAGGGACACATGGCGCAATCTTATCCGTCAATCCGATATTTAATAAATGTTGGATCGATGGATAATATTATGACACGTGTATGTCCGTTAGTATAAAGGGTATATATGCTCTAGTTTTTGGACGGCAAGGGCACCAATGTCCAAAAAGTATGACGGAGGGTATCTGCATACCATTTACGATAGTTTGGGGTATATTTGTACTTTTTCCCTATTTTATATATGTGATATACTTACATATATAGTAGGAGCCATTTTATATTAATGGACCTTAAATAAGGGTGAAAAGAAAAATTAAAATACAGAGATATTTTTTTAAAAAATTATTAAAAAATTCATGTATCGTTTCATAAATATCCATTATCATAAAATATTTCATGTAATAATTTTTAAAAGATCTTTGTGTTCAAGTAAAGCTCTTTATATCGTAATGTCTATTTCATAGTCTTGGCCTTCCGTAAATACAGTTAGAATAAAACGTCTATAATAGAAGCGTATTATATTTATTCTTGATTTAATACACTTTTATTGAACGTCTGACTGAGTATTATTATTTTCTCTTCAACCATAATACTATTAGTTGATTAGATCATCAAACACAATGATTTTAATTTATTACAACAAAAATAGTAAAAATAGTATGGCCCTTATATTACATAAAGCATGTAGCAAATACCAACTAGTGTTTGCACATTATTTATCAATTAGAATGACCTAATACAAGGCTCATCCCTTAACACTTATACATATTATAAAATTTACTAATAAAATTATAGCTTATGCAATATAAAATGCATCCTCAGATAACATTTTAGGTATCACCTCAATTTGCAATTTTACTTCACCACATTCCACATTTTGCAAAATAAGTGTCATGTCTTGGATCAATTTGCCATTTTCCCATATGATGCAACTTTCCTTAGCTAAGCAATTGTCTCTATTTTGCTGAACTTTGTCAACTTTGACACCATTTGGAAGGTCTTGATGATAGCTCATTTCCAATGCTTTAAGATATGGTTTGATGTCTATCTTTGCTTCACCTATTCTGTCATCTTTACTAAATGTATCTTTGTCATACACAGTCTGAAAATATCATAATCATCAAATTAAAATTATATATATTGAGAAATATCAGGAGCTCAGTTGGTTGACTAATTGAATTTTTACCTTCACTACAACAAAAAAGATATTGACATAATACATAAACATGACCCTTAACTTGGCATCAGATGACAACTACGACCTTCAACTTTGAATGTGCACAAGTAGACACTTGAACTTTTATAAAATTGAACAAATGGGCATATCTGTCCTACATGACACCCTACATGGAGATTTTGTGTCCTACGTGGCGTCCTACGTGTATTATGCCATGTAGGACACGTGAGTCTACTTGTTCAATTTTATACAAGTTTAAGTGCGGAAGCCTTAGGCGCTCAGTTTGCGACAAAAATTGTGAAGGACAAGGGGTACGAGAAGTGCACCATTGAGATGGACTCCAAGATTATAGTTGATATGATGCAAAGCAGTAACTCTCAGAACCTTAATCTGAGGCCCATTATGGAAGATATTATTCGCCTCATTGATAAGAACGATATTAATTTCATTCACTGCTTTAGAGAAGCCAACAAAGTAGCGGATTATCTGGCAAAATGGGCCACAACGATTAACACAACGATCATCTACGACAATTTTAATGAAGTGCCGGAGGGTGCTAAAGGTCCATTCTTTCTCGACAAAGTGCAGATGCCTAGCTTTAGGTTCAAATATGACAAGGCCAATTTTTTTGTAAGCTAACTAACCTATGTATATTAGAGAATGGGTGGCCTTATTAGGTAAGCATTCTCTCTTTTGTTTTTTGGCTGATTGCTTGCAATCTAAGATGTAACTAAGGGGTAAGGCTTAGTCCCCCTCTCCATTCAATGACATACATCTGCCAGGGATACTACCTGGAATTTTTTTTTTTTTTAAAAAGTGCCTACTTCTGCACACTCAAAGTATGAAGGCATAGTTATCCGTTGAAGCCAAGTTAAGGATCATGTTTACGTATTACGCCAAAGACATTTAGTGATAATAGATTTTCTGTGTATTAACGTAAAATATTTAGCTACAATTGAGCTTAATTAGTTTCATTGAAGAATAATATGAAGAGAGAATACTCACCAAAACTATTTGGACATTTGGATATTTGAGTGCAAGGGTCAATTCATCATCCCAGACAGGGTTGCAGTTGTTCTTCTTACAACTAGTCTTCACTTTCTATAAGACAATTGCAGAACATCAGTACAAATAACAGATATTATTTAAACTTTGACATAATGAAACACAAAAAGACATATTCATGATTTTAATTAAGTTTATGAATTCTGGATTTACAACAAGATAGTTTTTTGAGATATATTATTTATGTACTTCACTCCAATTTTTTGTGAATATACTGGATATATGTGTTTGTGCTAGCACAGGTCCAATATCTGTTATTTTTTTGTCTTAATTTATGTGATATAGATAGAATTTAGAGAGTCAATTAAATTTTAATATGATTTTTAAATATTCTAAGTTGTTAATTGTTGTGATTTATAGTAATTTTTACGTAATTTTTAAATAATATATGTTATTCCCCTTGTCCTAATAAATATATGACATATAAAATTTCAAGAGTAAATCAAATATTGTTAATTATTGAAATTTACAATACTTTTTACGTAGTTTCCAAATTAAATAATACATGTTACTTCTTTTGTCCTATTTTATGTTGACACCGATAGATTAATTTCAAAAATTAGTCAAACTTTTTATATTTTTTTAAAAATATTTTAAGTTGTCAATTATCATAATTTATATTTTTTTTACATAATTTTTAAATATAAAAAAATAAAAATAAGATAACCAAATTAAAACGGAAAAATCACCAATAAAATTACACAAATACCCTCAAAGTGCTCAAGCAAGCATATTAACCAGTTGCCTACTTGAGCACTTGAAACTTCCTCTTATAATATAGTAAAATTTGATAAGAAAATGGAATATTACAAATATGAATTAACTTATGGTAATAAATATTAGCGCTATATATCAAACACGAATCCATTTTCAGCGGATTTACTTTAGAAAGCAACTAATCTCGAATCCTGCTAAAAAGATCTAATTTAAAGGATAAAGTACTCCTATTAAAGTCAACTTCAATCCGATCCATTTTCAAGAGTACTTGCTTTAATGTTTAATTAATTCAGATTCAGACTAAGAAGTCCATAATACTTTAAACTCAGTTTTTATAATTTTTAATTACAAAGTGAGATCATCTTAAAATTGTTTGAACAGATTTATGGATATAAAATAATTTAGCTTAATAATATTTATCTAAAAACAAACAACTTGTAAATTGGTTATTTTAAAAATAATTAATATTGGTAAAATGTCCCTACAAAGAATTATTTTAAATTTTCAAAATTAAAAAGTATGATTGTCCATATGTGAAATAAAAGATTTGTTAATTATGGTAGATTTGTATAGTGCACCTTCTTTTTTTTTTGGTCCCATTATTTATACTTTTGGTGTTTGAATTGTGGAAAATACTTCAATCAGTATGATTTTTCAACAGTGAATTTTTAAAGTACAGATTCCAATTATCTGGCATGCATTAAAGCAAAAAACACATGTTTGAAAAAAAAAATCTACTTTTCTGACTTAATTAAATCTAGAACATATTTGTATACTTATAAATTATTTCTTCAAGGTGAGATGAGTGTTTCTGATTACTAATATAAAAAAATATTACATTTGAACGGACTAAAAAGAAAGAGTAACACAATTAATTAGACAAAGAAAGTATATACATGAACTTTTTAGAAGCTTTTTTAAACATAAAAACACATAGTCCAAGACCAAATTGTTGGTTTTGTAATAAGTTGTAAGATATAAAAGCGAGATTTTCTAAAAAGTTAAAGTCGTGGGTGATCAAGAATTTGTAACTAATGATGGTAATATATAGTTTTCATATAAAAATATAGGAGCTCGATCAACTATATTATTAAAAAATCTATCCCAGATATGCCTCTAAAAGACGATATATTTGATCATTCAATATGATCAAACTCATGAAATATGCCAAAATATTATCAAAGAAGAAGATATTATAACATGTACCTGATCACCCATGGTAACAACAACATAAGGATCACTATGAAATGTATCCTTGAGTGGTAGATTGATGCCTTTGTGCACCCTAATTTTAACAAGTCCCAACATCTTCAAAAAAATTTTTGAAATATTTTCAACTTAATTGGTTTATGTTCCACAACAATATATCAATATGGCCTTAGAAAACGAATTTCATTTATTGCATGACCTTGTATTGATTTATTCTTTTTATCACTTCAGAATAATTCTAGCACTTAATTAGAATTTCAAAAAGAAAAAGGAAAATGGGAACTTATACCATCGGTCCATTATTCACCTTAAAAGAATCTCTCGCTTTCTACTTAAAAAAATTATCGGTAATTTCTAATTAATTCATCACTAAAGTCTAAATAATTTTTTTTAATAATCTATTACTAATTTATAACTAAATGAAATTAATATACAATTTTATTTATTTAATTATCAAATTTTATTCATAATTAACTCCTTATTTTGTAATAGTGTCTTCAAAGAGAATCTAATAACTTTCTAGAGTTATTCTTGAACGTCCTTGGCCTGGTTAGCTTTATTCCAATGTTATTCGAAAAAATTATTGAGTCGGATCCATTCATAACATTGGTCACACTACCTGTTCACATCTTTTATTAAAATAATTTTTTTTGTAACATGCCATCGAATTATTATGAATAAATTATTTATATCGATCATTCGTTAAAAAATAGGTTTATCTATGCCATTACCTATATAAAAAGAGTTCATTTGTGTTATTATTTTTAACAGAAAATATATTTAATTTTGGAAAATTATTTATGCCACATGGTTAATTCCTTATTAGAGGCCTACGTCAGTTAATTAAAAAAATTCAATATTGGATTAAATCAAAATTAAATATGAACTGATTTAAATAAAACCGAATTCACCATATGATAGTATCCAACACAGTTCAAACATTATTCATTACTTATATTTAATATAATTATCAATAAATAAAACATTTACTGACCTTGTTCCCCAATAATATACTATCAAATATCACACTGATCACCAGTAGTATTAAGTTATTATTAATGTGAACCACAAAATTAACTCTATTCAGTAAAATCAAAGTAAAATCACCATAGACACAAAATACCTAAAATTAAACATTCAATATTTAGGGTATAAAAAAAAATACATGTAAAGCCCAAGAAACACAAATAACTGATGATATATAGAACAATCACATAAATATATATCCTCCAAAAGGGAAGCTGCAAATAATTCTAGCACAATAAATAAAAAACATATATATATATATATATATATATATATATATATATATATATATATATATATATGGTCACATTACATAATGAAGTGTTAAAAATTTAACGATGTTGCTTCAACGAAGCAAAGATGATTTTATGTGCCTCGCGCTCAAGGCTTTTTAGGTACTTGAGGAATTTCTAGCTTTGGCAAAGTTGGTAATTCAGGCTTTGGGATTTTTGGCGGTTCGGGCTTTGGTAGAGTTGGTAGCTCAGGTTTTGGAATTTCAGGGAATTCAAGCTTAGGCAAAGTTGGGATTTCAGGTAAATGTGGCAATTCGGGCTTAGGAAGCTCAGGCAGAGTTGTTTCAAGAAGATGACGAGCGTCTGATTGAATTACGTAATCACTTGTTAAAAACAAAGTGACAAATAATAAGAAGAAAAAAGATGGGTTGTAACAATAAGCCATATTTGTTGAAAGGTGATATCAAGACTAGTAAGTTATGCTTTGATTGATTTTGCTTTATGTTTCACTTCAAACAAGTTTATATAGATGTGTGGTTGTAGAAATTAAAAATTGGAGAATTAGGGCTTTGGTAGAGGAAACTGTGTTAGTTCATCTTCTAAACTATCTCCTAATTTAATCTGACAAAAAATTTACTTATGTAACATATTTTATGTAGATATTCCTATTCAACACATAATAAAAAGTCTTCAAGTAGGTAACCTAAAGAGATTTCTTTAAAATTAGACTAAGGTTCTATTGAATAAAATGACATACCATAACTAGATTATGTACAATAATAGTAAAGATAACTGTTGACAATACTCATGTTATGTTCCTAGTTATTGTCGTATACTACTGTTTTGAACCAAATCCAGCCCAATATGAATAATAAGGTCACACAAATAGTTATTGGGCTGATAAGAGTTATTGGGCCGAGAATGAGCAATAGGGCCAGGTTAATTTGGAATCAGGATTGAGTAGCGGACATGAGAACGGTTCCATAAAAAATGTAGTGATATGTGATTTAGGGATTTTATATGCAAAATGTTAAGAAAAAGAGTTTGATTCCTCTTATCTCTGTTCTTAGCCTGAGCTTGTCATCCCCTTCTATCTATCTCTGTATTTTCTTATCTTCTCCCCCTAGATTAACATTCTCAGTTTCGTTTTAAGGATCATTAGTTGTTACTTGCTTGATATTTCCATTTCTCAATTGTATTTTGTGTTCTCAATGATTATAATACACATCATTATTGTGCGGTAACTTGAACACCTACCTTGGGGTCGCAAGAGGAACTCGTAAACTTTCAAATTTTGAATTTATCTTCACTTGAATCAAGAAAACAGTACCCAAAATATCATGAACCGAATGACCTCCACACAACGAAAGGTTTATTTAAATAGTCAGGTTAGTTTCATTGGCTTCACAACCTCATACTTTTGTTTGAAACTTATATGCTTTCTAACTACCAGAAATGATAAGTTGTTCAAGGATCTCAGAAGTTATGCAGAGTATTAGAAGTTATGAATTATGCATTTGTTTAATTCAGATAAGGCACTCAGAAGTTATGCAGAATATTAGTTGATCTATACTTGTACAAGACAATTTTTCTTTTTTAATCTTTGGGTATAAATGTGTACTTCAAATCTAATCACACTGCTAACATTTTTATAATTCAATTTCTTATTAAAAATAATTAATGATTTTAGCATTAAAATGATTATATAGGTGGTATAATTATGTTATATACTCTTCAGTTGTAACATTATATATATATAGATTTCGGAGGTTATAACCCTTGCTTAGATATGTAAACGTAAACTCTGTTTTGATTTGCGAAACCAGTGAGATTCTGAGTAAGGGTTTTGGTTACTCGAGGGGAAGGTATTAAGCATCCCTCAAAGATTATCTGAAGATAGTCCTTAAACTCAATTTAGGGAAAATATTTAGAAAAATTTATTGAATTTATTTGCTTTAAAATCAATGATAAGTGAGTTTCATTAGTTTAAAGAAAAGAGTAAAATACAAGGTACGACATATATGTGTCTATTAAATGAAATTAATAGTAGTATGTTTATCATACAGTAAAATAAATAAATAAATGTACTAAAAATGTATGGCAATTTTATATGTGAAAAAATATAAATGTGTCTTATATAAATGTATCCAAAATAGATGTTGAGTTTAAAGGATATGAAAATTTGTCGTTTTATTTATATATAGAATTGAGATGTAAAGGAAAATAAAATAAAATAAGATAATAGTTGGGTGTAAATATATAGTAAAATAATGTGTATATTAGAGTGTAGGGATTTATAAATTATAAAAAAAATAAGTATCATTTGTAAAAGTGATAGTAGAAATGAGAAAAATAATATGAAAGTGTAACAAAATAATAAGTCACATATAAAAAAAATATAAAATTTTGTACCTTTATGCGTGTGACATATATATATGTATGTACCTTGTATTTTGAACCTGTTGGCATATCTAAAATCTTGAAATAACATGTTAAGAAGTTAAAATGTTTTAGCAATATTTGATTTGAAAAGTGATAATAGTAAATATATTTTCGAAAAGGGGTGATGTAAAAAATGGGCCTAACTGTTGGGACTTATTCTATAGTTATATTTATTTTTTGTTAAAAATATATCGGCCTACTTTCTTACTTGTTTTTTCTTAAAAATAGGTATTTCTAAAGGTATTATCTTAGTCTTGAATATATTTCTAAAGGGTAATTTGCTTTAGCCTTTTAACTGGTTTCAAATTTATTTGGGAGTTTTTAAATGATGAGTTTTCCTATCCCTTAGGATGAACTTTCAAAGACTTAAAAAGGGGTAACAATTCTATAGCTAGCAAACTTATAACATCCATTTTTGGCTTTTAAAATAATGTTCTTCTTCCTCTTGAAAGTAGTATTTTAAAAGCACCTTTGGACCCAAACTACTACACTTTAAAACTCTCAAAGTGTAGTCGTTAGCTCCAAAAATATACTTTTAGATCCTAGAAAAAAATGGTGTTTTTAAACGTGAGTGAAAAAAAAAAACTGCATTTTTATACTAAAAAAAAATAATCTGCACGAAGGGATAAAAAAATGACAGTTGTGTCTTACAAAATCTGCATTTTAAGGCTAAAATATGCCTTTCAAAGCTCACAAAACGAGTTGGTTTTTGAGCCTCAGAAGCCTGCATTTTTACACTCAAATTCTGCACATTTCAAGTTCAAAATGCTGCACCTTGAGATCCAATATACCAACACCTTTAAACTCTAAAAAGGGTGATATCTCTAACCTTAAAATCTGCACTTCTTTCGACTTTAAAATCTGCACTTTGAATTCACAAAAATCTGCACTTTAGGCTACCAAAAGTTGCACTTTAAACACTTGTTTAAAAAAAAATCTGAGAATAGATTCATGATATTCGAAAACATTATTTCCAAGCTTAACTTCTTTTTTTTTAAAAAAAAACTCATGCTTTCATAACTAAAAAAATGTTGAGTAACAAACAAACTTAATTAGAAAGCAATGATTTAAGCCAAGTGACTATACTAAACACAATATCTAAAAAAAAGGCGGGAGGGTTAATGACTACATCTTACTACCATTCTTGGTTGGTTTACAAAGTCGAACACAAATAAAGCAAATATGAATATAAGCGCAAAACACCGTGTAAAACGTTAGTCAATATAAGTGTATGCATATATAAAAGAAATGCGAAGCTTTGAAATAAGGAGGAAGCGTTGGACGCTATTGACGCGATAAAGGCTGCTCTAGACACGACGACTGCAAGTATATCGATGAGCACAAATCTGATTTGGGACAGATGAATTAATGGAGTCGTATCACAACTCCAAATGTGCTCCAAAGTGTACATGTAAAATAAAGAAAAGAAGAGAATTAGTAAATGAGATTCGAAACTTGTGAGAAAGCACATCAAAATAGATTCTATCTAGCCATCTGTTAACCAAACTTCAGGCTTACTTATTCCGGCAATCAGACTCTTGGAAACCATGATTTTTTACAAATTCATATCCATTCAAATTTTATGTACAGTAGTTTGGAGCTTCAATGTTCAGGAATACTTTTTTTTTTTTATGTCATCAAACAAGTTTAAGCATGTCTACAACTGTCTACCGAAGCATGAGACTATATATTTATTCTTTGAGTCCAACAAAGGAAGCCAAACAATATTATCACTTGTAGCTTATAAGGAACAAAGAGCATGCTGTAGATTGTTTTGGTAATAGCAATATTATATGTATAAGAGTATGAAGTGTATATGTGTTTTTTTTTTTTAGAATAAAGGTCTGCACATTTACAGGCAGGGTGAACAATTTTGTTCTAAAAAAGAGAATGGAAAGCTTTGAAAGAACTCCAAACAGTAACAAAACTAGGATGGAATACATATGCATTGAACATATCTATGCTGAAGTTCCCATTGGTGTTGGGTTTGCATTTCCAAACCGGATACAAACATGGAGAACTCATAGTTAATACCTGCCCATTCCTTAAACCGATAAAAAAAACATAGCATTTCTAGAACTCTTGACAACAGGTCATTGAATGGCACATGAACGCTTAAGTAAATGTTTCAATTCATCATTATGGGAGAGGAAAAATCCATGACTATACTACTTAATCAAACATAATAAACTAACATCATTAAACTAATATGGTGGTAGTGGACTGTATTACGTAAACACACTTAGCATGCATTAAGCTGCTGAATAAATTCTTATCTAGTGTCCTCGACTTCACATGAACACGAGTAGATTTATTATGTGTCAATACTCATGAGAGAGGAGAAAAATGCAGTAGTTCAATCCAATATAAAGCTATCATGGGATCCTTCTAATTACTTAGGCGAGATATGAGACCAAGGAGAGAAACTTATCGAAATTTCAGAAAAATGAAGTATTCAGGGGATCAAAGAGAACAACTAATTTAAATTCCAAATAACAAGTGTAAGGACCTCTTGAATCTGATCAAATTCATATGTGACTAATTCTTAGTTTACCTAATATGAATTAGCATGTACAATATGCTAAACAAATGAAGGCAGAACAGACTCAGCATCAATTAATTTTATCATATTCTAAAGTTCAATGAGATAGTAACTTCTTCTTCTACATATTCATAACCCAACCTTGAGCCTATTACGTAATGACTCTTTTCTAAAAAATATAGGAACAATGTAATTTCTACTGGCACACTCACTCTAAAAGAAATAAGAGTTTCAAAGACACATGGTTCATACAAAGTTAATAACTTGCAGAATAAGTATAAAACTCACACAAATGCCCAAAGAAGTAGAAATTCAGATAGGTGCTCAACATTTAATCATGAATAATAACAGCAAAGGTGACATGTACTAACCTTATGTAGAGCAACAAACAGGGCTTGCCGTCAAGATTCAACTTAGAACTTCCTTCAACTCAAATTCAACACTAAAGCAAACTCGCTGGATTGTTGTTGGGTCTTTTTTTTTCAATCGATTTTTGGATTTTCTCACTGGTTTTTCGATCGTTTTTTGGATGATTTGTTCTCTGTTTTCAGAAGGAACCAAATGGCTCCTTTTATAGCCAAATCGTAACCTCTATTTGCCTCAAGAATTCAAAATTGGAAAGCCAAAACGGAAGGACTAAAGATGAAGGGACAAAAAATCTCTCAAGAATCGACCTTTCTAGGTCAAGCCCTGAGCCTACACCCTGGGCGGGACTGACACTCGAGAACCATTGCTGCCCCCAAGCGAACCCTTGGCCTGACTTACTTACTCACCGGAAGACTCTAAGCATTATTACAATGATCAAATGCACTTACTCAATGGTTTAATAAAATAACTTAGAATGTTTAAAAGTCAACATTCAACTTGGCTAAAATGCCAACTCAAGTCTTAACATAGAAAATGATAATGTAAAGACAACTGAACTACTAACTGTCTATGAAGCCTCTAAAACAAAGCGGGATGTTGGGACAAGACCCCTGATCATCCTAACAATGAAATACTGAAAGCAAATGATAAAAAGAGTCCTCCGAAATGCAAGAAGGCTCACCAACTGACTCGGAGTGCTCAACCTGATCAACGAGGTGCTGGATGTTAATCCTGGTTACCTGTGTCTGCATCATAAGACGATGCAGGCCAACTGACATCAGTACATTGAATGTACGAGTATGTGAGTTGGAATGTTAAATACAATTTAAGCTTGAAAAGGATCTGAAAGGAACACTTACCTTGGCTTTACTCAACTCATGAATAACTCAACTCAAAATGCAGTGTAAAACAACAATAATAGTGCAATTTATACAAAGCATTTAGAACAGTAAATAACAACTCAATTTGTTAAAGATATGCAATAACAAACTCAACTTTACTCATATATCAAAGTCATATAGTTTCTATGGGAGATTCTCTAACTGACAACCACCACTATGAGTCTAAGCGGTGATACAACGCTTGCCCACACTGTCAGAACTGTCCTATACTTTGCCATCATATAGAACGCCTTATCTAAGTGGATCCACTAGCTAAAAGCATCTTAATGAGTCATCTAAAAAGTATGATCCTTTACTACCCATGATGTCTACATGGTTTATGGAAACTTGAGTTAATATGAACTCGCATCCCCATATCGGTGCTCAATACTACTCTCAAAATATACTTAGCTCATATGTTTTTAAAACAAAACTTCTTTCTTTGGTTTGAGATAATTACTCAAAACTTAGCTTAAAAGCTCTCTAGGAATCGATGTTCCCTTTCTTGTTCAAATGTGAAAACATTTTAAACTCTTGGGAATACTTAGTTTCCTTATAGCTTTTGGAGAAATGAACTCAACTCTTTACTCTCTTTGCTTAATCTTAAAACTTAAATCTTAGAACAAAGTTAAAACGTTTGTGAAAGACTTTTGAAAAACTTTAATGAACTTCTCTTGACTTGATTCTTAACTTCTAAACTTGACTCTTTACTCTCCTTGAATTGAATTATAGATTCAAGGATTGTGATTTCTGATAGGAAAGATCTCATGATGTTTAGGAGTGTTTTTAGATAGCTAAACATGAGAAAAGATCAAAATTTCATTGTTTGAGGGTGGGTCCGCGAAGCGGAGAGGTAATTAAATTTTGGTCGCGAAAATACTTTTTGAGGCAGAACGGTCCGTGACAGCTCCGCTCTGCGAAGGCATTTTTTTTCCAAATCTGGGGAGCAGGTCCGCGACGCGTAGCCAGTGCCCAGATTTGCCCGACTAAATTTCTTCTTCATTTTCCAGCCCCAATTCGCCCAAACTTGGTTCTTTTTCCCAAATTCTTTTTAGATATAGATACCCAACAAATGTACCTAAGAACCTAACTCCAAACAACTCAATAATTTGACGTAATGATCTCAGAAACTTCTCAATTTCAGCCCAACTCAAGAACAATAGCAATTTCAAGAATAGATATCAAGAACATCAACTTTCAAACTCTTTTAGGACGAATTCACGCTGAAATAAACATGTTTGGCACGTGGGTGAACGAACCCAACGTTATGAAAGACTCACATACCTTGTAGGGATCACCCCTTGACGAAATCCACAAGTTAAACTCGACGATCTTGACAAATCTTGATTTCTCTTCTCCCTGCTCCTCTTTTCTCTTTTATCCAAGCCCTAGCGTGAAACTTCAACTTTTCTAAATTGACTAAAATCTGATTTTCCCCCAATTAACTCCTAAAAACGAATTAGAATAATTAGGTAAGGAAAATACTAAATTACCCTTCAAAAACCCGGATTAGACTTTTCTTATTCCAACAGCCCAACTTCCAAAAGGCATAACTCACTCATACAAACTTGGAATCGTGCAAACTCAGCGGCGTTGGAAAGGTTATTCCAAGATCTTTCCAACCATATCTGTAAATACACCTAACTCATCCTGAGCTAGGAGTTATGGCCGTTTGAGGTTGACCAAAAACTCAACTAACATACTTCACAATTTTCCAGATTTTCATATACTTTCCAAAAATGATTCTTTCCCCAACATTTAACTCTTTCCTAGTTATTTCAATTTGCGAGATGTTACACTCAGGTTTTGGAATTTCAGGAAATTCGGGCTTAGGCAAAGTTGGGATTTCACGCAAATGTGGCACTTTGGGCTTTGGTAAAGTTGGTAGCTCGGGTTTTTGAATTTCAGGGAATTCAGGTTTAGGCAAAGTAGGAATTTCAGGTAAATGTGGCAATTCAGGCTTAGGAAGCTTAGACAAAGTTACTTCAAAAAGATGGCGCGCGTCTGCTTGAGTTATGTAGTTGTTGGTTAAAAACAAAATGACAAATAATAACAAGTAAAAATATGGGTTGTAGTGATTATAACTCATTGTTAAAAGGTGATAAATGCTTCAAGACTAGTAATTGATGTTTTGGTTGATTATGCATTATGCTTTACTTCAAACAAGTATATATAGATGTGTGGTTGTGGAAAATAAAAATTGGAGAATTAGGCTTTGGTAGGAAAATTTGTGTGTTAGTTCATCTTCTCAACAATAACCTCAACATATTCTAGCACATATTTTATGTAGATATTCTTACAAGGTCAACACATAAGAAATTAGGTCTCCCAAGTAGATAATATAAAGAGAGAACTTACTTTTCTTTAAAATTAGACAAAGGTTCTATTGAATAAAATGACATACCATAACTAGCTTATGTACAATAATAGTAAAGATAAATGTTGACAATACTATGTTATGTACATAGTTATTGTCGTATACTACTGTTTTGAACCAAATCCAGCCCAATATGAATAATAAGGTCACAAAAATAGTTATTGGGCTGATAAGAGTTATTGGGCCGAGAATGAGCAATAGGGCAAGGTTAATTTGGAATCAGGATTGAGTAGCGGACATGAGAACGGTTCCATAAAAAATGTAGTGATATGTGATTTAGAGATTTTATATGCAAAATGTTAAGAGAAAGAGTTTGATTCCTCTTATCGCTGTTCTTAGCCTGAGCTTGTCATCCCCTTCTATCTATCTCTGTATTTTCTTATCTTCTCCCCCTCGATTAACATTCTCAATTTCGTTTTAAGGATCATTAGTTGTTACTTGCTTGATATTTCCATTTCTTAATTGTATTTTGTGTTCTCAATGATAATAATACACATCATTATTGTGCGGTAACTTGAACACCTACCTTGGGGTCGCAAGAGGAACTCGTAAACTTCAAATTTTGAATTTACCTTCACTTGAATCAAGAAAACAGGACCCAAAATATCGTTTGTGTAGAGTACTTATCTAATGAAGCGTATTAGCGCCTTAGCTAATAATTAATCAGATTTAGCAGTCATAGGAGGTTACAGTGTATATGAATTATTACAAAATTAGCTCTACTTACTCTAAAATTCAAATATATATATTCTTCAAACATGACATTAAATAGAGGTGGAGTACACACACACACACACACATATATATATTCTTCAAACACAATATTATTTATTTTACACGATAGCTAGGACTAGCCAATATTTTCAAATACTCATCACACAAGAACAAACACACAGATATATGTATGCATAGGACCATTGAAAATAGTAGATTTTCTAATTCTTGAGAAGGTGACCCTCTACATCCTTGATCAGACCAATGTAATAATCCAAGATAGCTAGGGGTTCTGGGGTATCTTCAGTTTTCTTCTCATACACAAGTGTATATGTCATCCATTGATGTTCAGAGGATGTAATAACAGTGAAGGAATTATACAAATCTAACAAATTTCCTTCAATCGCATTCCAAGTGATTGAATTCTTCTGAGGGATCGATGGCTTCAATCACAGTCTTAGCAAACATTTCTTTTCCATCTATTCATTAAAGATCAAAAAAATACAATAGATGTTAATCCCAATTCAAATGTTCAAATTATTTCTTTTATTTTCCCTCTTTTATTATTTTCATTTTAATAAAAATGATCTAATGCTCGTGAAGATTAGAATGATGGCTGAAGTAATTATCCATGAAAAAAATACATCAAATGTTATTCAAAGTTCTTATCGTTTGACTCTAAGAAAAGGAAAACATGACAATTAAAAGTGGATAGAGGGAGTTTTTTTTTTTTTAAATCAATAGGCTTTTTATTGAAACAAAACAACACATACAGCAATCATTTGGGCCTATTGCCCATTCCAAAAAGACAGTACAGAGATAACAAAATTAACGGGCAATATCCCACTTTTGACATAGTCCTAATCTCCTGCACTATTATACTTTCCTAAAGTGTAGGGTTTCCAGATGCTTCCTCCGTGGCGTATTCGTCTCCTTCGCCTCCTTTTGATTTTGGTCATCAATGCCTTTGAATTGATTCTCAAGTATTGTTTGTTGTTCAGCTCACAAAAGTAAGTATACATCCTCCTCCTTTGTCCTTTGTTCTGTGTTTCCTCCTTTTGATTTCTCTTCTTATGTAGATGTGCTCTCTAATGGAGCTTCTCTCTTGCCTACTGGATCTTGTTCAAAGGAATGATTGAAGTTAATCGGTTCGTCCTCCATACTCTTCTGTTCTCCTTTTCCACCCTGGATTTCTGATTTCGTCATTTTTCCTGATGATGCTAGAATGGAGTGATTCCTCCTCCACATGTCATTGATTGATGCTCCTTCCAGGTGTAATCGCTTCCACCTGATCCCAACTCCTTGTTGCCGAGTCCATTTTAGATGGCTAATATAGTCTAGACTAGGATGCATTTCACATTCATGTTGCATTTTGGTATTTTGTAAATGGTGGTGTATATGTGGACAATACTTCATAGTAGTCTCCCCTTTCCCGTTATCCCCTACAAGGTGAAACTCGCATATATGGGATATTTAATTTGTCACTGTTCAGGATCCTTCTTCCATGTGTATCCATGCTTTTAAAATCTGTGAATATGTATCTGCCCTTCTCTTAACTAACTTTTTCATGGATAGGCGAATTACTTTTGAAATATGAAATACACCTAAATGTGGAAAATTGATGCAATAAGTATTGCGAGAAAGAGAGGAGAGAAATGTGTGTGCTACCTTCGTAATATTTCCAGCTAGCAACCGAACTAATTTTTCCTTTTTCACCTTCATGAATCTCAAAATGCTTGACTCTACTAGGGCTTATGTTGGGTAGATGTTGGGTATTAGTGTGGAAAATATCATGAACCGAATGTCCTCCACATTTCATTTCCAATGAAACAATCAACTTACCTTTTACGCCCATATTTTCTTTTCCTAGTAATAGCAATGAGTTGCGAAAGGAAGGTGGTAAGAAAATATATAAAACTTGTACCTCTTATATAGATTTTAATTAATGTAAGAAGCTAATCAATGAAAAATATTATTCACCACATATCTATATCACATAGTGGCGGTGTTAATTAAATTGTGTATAAGTAGGTTTTAGTTTAGTTATAAATTTATTATGATATTTTACCATGATAATTTAAATATAATGACAATACAATTATAAATAATGAAGTATATTTATTTTTATGTAACCGTATTTTAATTTCTTATTTATTGATGGTGATCAGTTGTGGTATAACGTCTTGCTTCTTTTTCGATCAAATATTGATTTCATTTTGCTAGCTTCTCCCGATCGTAGAGCCTGATCGACTCAACTATTTAATTCCCTGCCCCATGCCTCTCACTTCGTTTCATTCTTCTTCTCATGTACCCTCGCTTGAATGAAGACACTCGATCAACCCGACTTTCCCAAGTGCCCCCACCGGTCCTTATCCTTTACGAGTATGGATTAGTTATTCCTGTAAAAATTACTCCCCTAAAAATCATCTTTGCCAAACAAGTGAGTAATGTTACGAATAAAAAATATACCGTTGGAAAACTATATGCACAACAGAAGCATATCCGAATCATACTGCTTACATATATAAATAATAGATAACCAATATATATTTATGCTAGAACACATACAATTATGCTAAAATACATAAACTTGCTGAAATTTAATTAAAAAATTACCTCTTGAAGAAGCGTGAAGCGTGAGCAGATACCTTCGAACTCTCTCAGTACTTGGATGAACAAGTATCGTATAAAAAACTTTTCTCTCTCTCTCTCTCTCTCTCTATATATATATATATATATATATATATGATTCTTTATTGATTTGATTTGACTTTTCAATTTGATACTACCATTTTTAGGTTTGATTTAAACAGCTTTATGCCTAGCCTCAAATTTATAGGGTTACTCCTAACTTGTAATATAAGGCCACTATGGAACTTAGAATAGCACGAGGAAATTATAAACTTTACTCTTCTTTATTTTTCTTCTGAGTTGTATCCTATGAAATATCAAAATATTCAATGTTGAATTGATAATTACTAACTTCTTTTTTTGGCTATTAATTTCTTCAATTTATTATTGTATCATCTTCATGCTATAATGATAAGTTGTACATATTTAAAAGGAAGTTTGAATCTATAGTTTAATGAAACTAACACTCTAGGACAAGGGTTGGATACTGCACAATTTGCAGCTCGAGTTGTATGTTGAATATTCTTCATGCACTCAATATATGTACTTTGAATGAGAAAAGACTCAAAATAGTCCATTAGCTTAATTGCCGCTAAATATATTCTTTAGAGACAATTAACACTCTTTGTAAATGTGCTTAAAGTCTAAGAAAAAGATTCAACATTTACTGTATAAAAAAATATATACATGTAACACCAGAAGAAGCACAAATAACTGATGATATTGTAACACCCCGCTACTAGAAAGACTTGGAATTAGAAAGAAACCGTTTTTGGAAATAATCAAATTTGGAAAGTTTGACAAAGTTAAGTATGATTTTTGGGTCAACTTCAAACGACCATAACTCCTAGATCAGGATGAGTTAGGTTTGCTACAAGACACCATAGGAAAGATCTTTGAATTATCTTTCCAACGCCGCTGAGTTTGCTTAGTTTATAGTTCGTATGTGTAACATCCGGCAATTTGAAATAACTACGAAGAGGCTTAGAATTGGAATTAATCATTTTTGGAAGGAATTTAAAAATCTGGAAATTTGGTTAAGTATGGGAAAAAGTGAGTTTTTGGCCAACTTTGAACAGTAATTACTCCTAGCTCAGGATGCGTTAGGTGTAGTTCCATTTATGGTTGCAAAGTTCGTGCAATGATCTTTCCAACGCCACCGAGCTTGCTCGATTCCGAATTCGTATGAATGAGTTACGCCCTTTGGAAGTTGGGCAGTTGGCAGGGAAATTCGTCCGGAAATTTTAAGGGTATTTTGGTCTTTTCCCTAACCAATTCTTTTTGGTTATATTGTTGTGGTAGACTGATTTTTAGATCAGTTTGTTCCATTTTAAAAGAGTGACAGTAAGGGTTTGAGAGTGAAGAGGAGAAGAAGAGGAGAAAGAGAAGATCAAGCAAGGTTTCGTCAAAGATCGTCGTGGATATCGTCGGAGGTGATCCCTACTAGGTATGTGAGCTCATAGTGTTGGGTTGGTTCTTTCCCCCACACGCCAAACTCGTTTTATTTCCGAGAAAAGTTGTTGGTTGTGTTGTTGAAGTTGTTGGTTGTGTTGGTGAAGTTCTTGTTGGTTTAGTACATGATTTGGTTGTGTTTATGAGTTGAATCTCTTGTATGTTGAGGGATTTTTATGATTCTTAGTGTTTGGAGTCGAAACCCTTGAAGTTAGGGTGGTTTAGAGTTGGAAAAAGGAGGAAGAAAAGTCGAGTTTTCGGGGAAAAGGGGTGGCGCGTCGCGCCTGCCAGCGCGCCCCAAGAGGGACTCTGAAGTCCAGCCCTTGGGGCGGCGCGCCTAGCAGAGCGCCAGCAGGCCCCTTCTGAGCTTCGAGGGCTGGCGCTCCGCGCCTTGCAGAGTACCAAGGATGCCAAGTTTCCCCATTCTTTCCACACTTTCTCATGCATGTCCCTTGGTATTGTACCTATGTTTCGTAGTTGTTTTCAACGCTCCAAGGTACGTCTAAACGTCAAGAACTCATCCATAAACGTGTGATCATATACCTTGAATTCACAATCCAATTCAAGGCGAGTTAGGATCAAGTCAAAGTGAAGTTAGAGTCAAGTCAAGCAAAGTTAAGAAGTAAGTCCAAGCAAGTCTATAAAGCTTTTCAAGAGTCTTTATTGAACGTTTTAACTTCATTTTAAGGCTCAAGTTTCTAGTCGAGTAAAGAGTATAGAGTTTCAAGCTAAGTAAAGAGTCTCAAGTTTCAAGTTAAGTCAAGAGTTTAAAGTGGAGTTCATTTCTCAAAAGTTATTAGGGAACTATGTATTCCCAAAGAAGTTTCTAAATGTTTTTACATTTGAGTAAGAAAGGAACTATGATTCCAAAAGAGCCTTTGGGCTAGTTTTCAAGAAAAAGGAACATCGATTCCAAGTGAGACTTCGGGCAAAGTTTTGAGTAATTATCTCAACTAAAGAAAGATGTGTTTAAAACACTTAAAAGCTAAAGTATTTTTGGGAGTAGTCTTGAGCACCGAATTGGGGACACGAGTTCATATTAACTCAACTCTCCATAAGAACCATGTAGCCAACATGGGATTTAACGGGTCATACTTTTTAGATGATCACGTAAAGTTAAGCTAGTGGATCCACTTAGTAAAGTTAGCTTCCTATATCACGGCAAGGTATAGAATGGTTCTTGGGCAACGTGAGGTAAAACGTTGTATCACCACTTAGTTTCATAGTGGTGGTTGTCGGTTAGAGAAACTACCACAGCAGTAGAAAGAGCTTGGTTCCTCGAGAAGTTCTGCTTAGTGTGGATGGGGGTATGGGACTTCATTCATGCATTGCACAAGTAGACTTTGAGAGGAAGCATGATATTTTTATGATATTATAAATATGATTTTTACGTCATGTTTTAATAGTTTTACAAGCTTTATATATTGCATGTGTCTTATTGCTTTATATATTGAGTTCAGTTATTCATGAGTTGAACAGAGCCAAGGTAAGAGTTCCTTTGTACTCCTTTCACGCTTAAGTTGTGGTTTAGCTTTCCAGCTCGCATACTCGTACATTTAATGTACTGATGCCAGTTGGCCTGCATCTTATGACGATGCAGACGCAGGTACCCAGGGTCAGCATCCAGCACGCCGTTGATCCAGCTGAGCACTCCAGAGTTAGTGGTGAGCCTCTTTGTGTTCCGGAGGACTCAATTATGTTGTTCTCTTAGTTTTGTTTTATTGGGATGTTACGGGGTTTGTCCCAACATCCATCTCAGTATTATAAAGGCTTCATAGACAGTCAGTCAGTTAGTTTCAAGTCTCTCATCTATGTATATATGTAATATTCTATTTTGAGACTCGAGTTGCCCTTTTGGGCCAGATTTTATCGGTTAAGTTATTTTATGTCCTTGCATTGCATGGAGTTATTCTGTTGAGTTAAGTTTCCACTAAGTTAAGAAAGCCAGGCCAAGGGTTCGCTTGGGGGCCAGCAATGGTCTTCGAGTGTCGGCCACGTCCAGGGTGTAGGCTCGGGGCGTGACAGTATGAGGGAGATATTCCCATTTGAAGTTGGGTTGTCTACATAAGGAAAACCAAACTGGATTTTTGAAGGGTACTATGGTCTTTTCACTACCCAATTAATTTATTTCATTTTTGGTAATTACTTAGGGGTCTAAACTGAATTAGGTCAGTTTACGCACTCAAAGATTTCACGCTAGGGTTTTAGAGAAGAACTTAAGAGAAAAGAGAAGAGGAAAGTCAAGATTCGTCGACTTCGTGAAGAATTGATTGCGGATTTCGTCAAGGATTTGATCCTACAAGGTATGTGAGACTTTCATAATGTTGGGTTCGTTCACCCACGTGCCAAACATGTTTATTTCAGTGTGAATACAAACATACATGCATGCATTATAATGAAGCAAATACTAACATACAACACACAAACATGAAATCAAATCACCGCCTACCTCGAAACCAAGCTTGAATCCTCCTAAGAAACTTGACTCCTCACTTTTCGGATTCTTTCCGCTTGTTCTAGGTCTACAAACAGTTAATATAACGCATGGATCAATAATTACGTTGTAATTACCCAGATTAAAGCAAACCCAATAACCTAAGACCAAATCCATGATCCTAAGGTGCAGCTAGGGCTTTTTCCCCATCATCCAATTCAGTCCAAAAATCCTTCCCCAATAGTAATTAACCAAGAATCCAAGTTCTACAAATCGAAAAATGGATTAGGGGAGTAAAAACCTTACCTTTAGTCTAGAAGAGGTGGAAAACTGTCAAGAATTTGCCCTGGTTCGCCTCCTATCCCTCAAGAACGAAACTTGTAGAATAAGACATTTTTGGAGTTTATTTCTGACTTAAGTCGCGACTGGCCCGCTATGGCATCCCCCATCCCACCACAGCGGCCCCGCCCTAGCGGATATAATCCCGCCCCAACAGCTTACATGGAGATAGTGAGTTGGAATTTGTGCTCCAAACCCCCATTTCACAACACACCTTAAATCAGGACGTTCAAAAACTACATGCTCACGCTAAGATCAGTTTCGGGAGTTCTACTCGCCCAAATTCGATTTCGTAAAGTCGTACGGGTTTCTTAACGTCTCAGCTATCTATTCATGCAACCAAATTCATTATTGAATCTCTCATTCCTTACCAGATTTCCCTAGACTCTCGTGACTCCGATTCCGTCCAAATCTGGACTAGGCTAGAAAATTTCAAGTTACTACAAAAACTTTTTTTGACCCAAATTTTTTCCCCATTGGATTTTCTATAACGACGAAATCAGGTCGTTACACTCGTAAACTTCAAATTTTGAATTTACCTTTCACTTGAATAAAAAAAATAGGATACAAAATATTGTTTGTGTAGAGTACTTATCTAATGAGCGTATTAGAGCCTTAGCTAATAATTAGAGTAAAAAAAAATGTATATAATTCCACTTGAATCACAAATATATATTCTTCAAACATGACATTATATATAGAGAGGCGAGCGTACATAGTACTTATAATATATATATTCTTCAAACATATTATTTATTTTACACACTAGCTAGAACTAGCCAATATTTTCAAATACTCATCACACAAGAACAAACACACAAACACATAGATATATGTATGTATAAGACCATTGAACATCGTAGATTTTTTAATTCTTGAGAAGGCGACCCTCTACTTCCTTGATCACACCAATGCAATAATCCAAGATAGAAAGGGGTTCTTGGGTATCTTTAGTTTTCTTCTCATATACAAGTGCATAGGTCATCCATTGATGTTCAGAGGATGTAATAACAGCGAAGTAATTATACAAACCTGGTATCAGAGCGTTAGGTTTGGTGATCTCATCACACAAGGACAAGTCTAGTAGAGTCTTGTGGAACGGTACGGGGACACCTTTACTTTTCTTTGAGAGGTTATAGGACATTAGGAAAACCTCATTCCTTATTTCTTTCGTGCTACTACTTGAACCCAATTGATAACTAGGTGATACAAATTGGTATCTGAACTTCTTCACTCTATTTCACATATGGTTAGTACTAGAGTATTAAAAGTTGAAACAATAACATCAGGAAAAAAAAAGTGTCCTTAGAAATAGGTATATTTTCTCGATTGACTACAGGGCCTGTAATGACTAGTGATCAACATGATTTTTTTTATTAAGTTCATAAAATTGAAACCTTTATTCTTCATGGGTACTGATTATGAAGATGCTTATGCTTTCATTGTTGATTGTTTTGAGCTGCTTCATAAAATGAATATAGTGGAGAGTCTTAGTGTTAAGTTTGTGACATGCTAGTTTTGGGTAGATGCCAGAATGTGGTGGCAGTCTCATGTTGAGTGATGACCAATAAAGGCACTACATATGACTTGGGAAGCATTTTCTAACTTCTTCATGGTGAAGTGCATATCCCGTACTTTGAAGGATAGGAGGTAGAGGGGGTGAATCCAGATAGCTTTGCCAAGGTGACAACATTCAAGAAGTTTCATAAGGGAAGGCTAGATAATGAACACCATTAATTGGAAAATACCGTTAGTGAAGTTGTCGTAACACGTATAGGTTGCTTAGCGAATGATGAAATTATGTTGCGCCAAGTGAAGTCAGAATCACTACTACAATTTTATAGATTGAGTGTATACCAAAAAGGATCATGATACGACTATCAGAACAGTACTGATGCTTGCTTGAATAGAGTTATGAAGTGTGTTACTTTTGTTATCGACCTGATCTAAGAAAGAATGCAAAATTGCTTGGGGGTAGAGACATAATGGATTTGGTAATGTTTTATAGTTATTCAATGGGTAGAATTGTGTGAGCTATTCAGGTACGATCTTCTTGATAGGTATGATATGTGATGGATCTAACAAACTTTCACGATGTGGTTCTAGTGTTATATGAAATGAATACGTTGATTGTCAAGTGGGGATACTTACTACTTAAGGAGTTATCAGTTTTACGACATGTTCAGATAATGAGATTTAGTGTTGCATTGATCACATTTGAGAAACCAACTAGTTTGTTGCTACGGATGCTTGGGTTAAGCATTGTTTTAAGGAAGTTTTTAGTGGTGGATCTTTGGTATGGTATTAATGCATTAGGTAGTGAAGTCTATCTTGATAGTTTTAGACTAGTGATTTTATCTTAAGCTCCAAAGGAGTGGATTGATACCGGAGTGACAACCTTATGTATAAAGAAAGTCAGTAAGTATACTCAGGTGAATGCAATTGAAGATTTTAGTTAGAAAGTGTGTATAAAATTTGAATTAGTCCTTTGGATCTAATCGATATAACTGAGTTGAGGTGTCATGTCGATGAAGAGGTTGACTTCTTGGTGATGACAAGGGAATACTGAGCATCATGGTAATACAAGTTAGTGAAGGATTGTCATTGAGATGCAACTATATAATACAAATTGTTGATTAAATAAATTTTGTATGGTAATAATGACTTGTGAGTATCTAAGGTTGCGATTTTCTACTATTTAGTGAGTAGCGTGGTTGTATGGAAAGTATTGAGAAATGTTGAGGAACCACTCGAATAGAATTTAAAGGAGCTAGAGTCATAATGAAAATGAAATAAAATTAGTAGAATGAGTGGAGCCTTCGGAAAGAGGTGAGAGTAAGAATATTTTCTCCAGTTGCAAGGACTTAAAAGGTATTTTAAAATGGATTGTGAATTGGGTTCAGAGATGCGTAATTTCATTCGTTTTGCTCTGGTTATGGTAATAGGGTCACGTGTTCATCGTTAAAAAATTAATGGATAAGACTTGACAAAGAAGTGTACATACGTCCAGCTTGAGTGTGATGGTAAGTTCTTTGGTGGTTTGAGTTTGCTAATGAGTACATTTGTATTTTTAGTGAAGGATATGGTAAGATTGATGGAGAGGCGATTAATGATAAGCCAAGATACATGAATTCATAAAAGTCTTCAAGGTATGAGCTAATATTGATAGATAAGGGGATTGGATTACATAGTTGGATCCACAATTCAATTTTATTTATTTTTCTAAGTCTACATTCGTAGTGGTATATTTTTTCAAGATATGATTTTGTAAGATAAGAAATGATCGTTGAATTGGGTATTGAGTACTTGGAAGGACTTATGCATGGTTTAGGTCATAAAGTTTGTTAATTTTGATATTTAAAGGACACAAGGAAAGGTTTCGGTTAAAAGTGTTGGTTTAGAGTATAAGGTAAAATGTCACGGGTTGTTGGTAAAAGAATGAGATAGGTAAGTGAGCTAGAGAAATTAACAAGAGTCTGATATATTGAAGGGTCGAGATATTTAGAATTTTACACCATGGGAAGAATTTGAGAAAACTGAAGGAATAAGACCTCTCGTATAAACCCTTGGGGTGTAGTTGAAGGTTTTATTGATTTTTGCCTATGAGTTTAGATATGATTGTGAAATGTGAACTTGTTAAGTACTGACTTACTAGGAGTTTATCATTGACTTTTATAAAGATTGAGTTTTGGTTTGGGTGATAAACAGTGAGGTATGGAAAATTTAGAGTTTTACATGGGGTTAGATTGCTCAAATTATGATAGATGACTTAAGAATGATGCACAAGGTGATATATAATTCTACATGGTTATTAAGAATTTAGTGTTGGATTAATACTACTCTATTGATGGGACTACATAGAATGTTATGATGCGTTACATAGACATTTTATTGTGAATAGAGGTTATGAGCTTATAGTATACGGAATAATTTGAGTGATCAAGAATTTCCCTAAGTGTTGGCATGAAGTATGTGATGGTTTAGAATGGTAGCTAAAGCATGCTATGTGGAAGTGGTGTGACGTTGACTTTGGGTATGATTTAATTGTTTTATCTTGATGGAAGGTACTATTAAATTTTAAGTTAGTGCTATTAACCTTGTTTGGGACTCGTTTTTGTCATGAAATGCTTAAATAGAAAGAGAGATTGCCATAGTTTGAACATGTATTTGATAAGAATATTTTGATACTAATGATGGTTTGGGAGTAAGGTAGATGATCGGTGTGGTTATGATGTTTTGTTAGTATTAAGAGTGTGGAATTCAGTGGATGTGGGGTTCGATAAACCAAGTATGTGTGTAATTATAATAGGGACTAAATTGGTGATTGTGGGTAGCTAGAAAATCAAAGAGATAGAGTCGGATGAATGAAAATGTTTTATATGGGCCTTATGGACGGAGTATCTAGAGTTATTAGACCTTGGTTATGTACATTCTTATGTGACAAACTATTTCATTCTGGGCATGGTTTAGAGTATGATTCACTTTCTACGTCCGTATGTGTTTTCACTTCTATGGGTTAGTCCCTAGTAGTGAATTGTGTGTACCGATTATGTGATTGTCCTCCTGGTAGGGTGGCATCCTTGGTTAGACTTGTTCATTCCAGTTATGGAAGATTTGGTGTTGTTTCGGATAGTTGAAGTATACTAGTGATTCTACATGCACAACTTTGCTTATAGAGAATTTATAGGAGTGCTACCATGAAAATTTACAGTTTTTCGATAGACTTAAGATTTATCTCATCATCAGTATCATGATTTGGCTATGTGTGATTGAATGTGGGGACCATGGGGTCTAGTTTTGTCATTCTTAAGGTTTGTCTATAATAGCTACTAATCTAGCATTTCGACACTGTTGTTAGAGGTTATGTATGCTTGGGTGTATCACTCGATGGTGGTTACTTGATCAACTTTATTTTTGGTTCAGATGAGTTCGATTCTCCTAGATGATTACTTGTTGTCTAAAGATCATATTTTTATAGCTTAAGCTCCAGGAAATATTTGGTTGTGATGATGTAATCTTGATAAGATCTATGATGGTTTGTTCATTATGAGTGTATGGTGGCTGGTTCAGGTTCACTCTTGATTGTAGCCAATATTGATTCAGGATTGTATCATGGTTGTGTTAGAAAGTATTTGTCTTTATGGTTGTGTAAAGATCTAGTGGAAGAATCTATCAGTTGAAGAGTCCACTTCGGAGAATGATATGTACGGAAGATATCCACTTCTTTTTATCGAGTCAAGTACCCTGCCTTACCCTCGCCTTCTTTTGATCGTTCGAGGACCAATGATGGGTAAATTGTTATCTAATGTAACGACCCTTTAGGTCGTTTTGAGTACTAGAGCTTTTTATTGAATAAAAGATTCTTTCGATAGATTTTAAATGAGTATTTTGGACTATTCGTAACTATAATTAAAAAATTAGTTGGGTAGTTTTAATAATTTATTTAATTGATGGTTAAAGAAAATAACATTAGAATTAGTAGTAGGTGACTTTTATC
The DNA here is from genome assembly GCA_036553675.1 of Solanum okadae. Classification (NCBI taxonomy): domain Eukaryota; kingdom Viridiplantae; phylum Streptophyta; class Magnoliopsida; order Solanales; family Solanaceae; genus Solanum; species Solanum okadae. The sequence continues at coordinate 3,882,537 of CM071681.1, forward strand.
TTTTTTTTTATGAATAGTCAGGTATATTAATTAGGGTATTAAACAATACGTAGAGAAGAAGGAAAAGTAGATGAGAGAACTGAAAGTGGCGTAGACGAAAGAGAAAGGGCCGACGGCGGCTTCAGGTGAGCAAAATTATTGAACTTTGAATATTGAGATTGTTAGTGATATAAATTTATATAATAATAATAATATTATGGTTAGATTTATGATGAGAAGGCTGCATGACAACTGGTGAGATAGAAAATATTATTTTGACTTTAGATGACAATGTTTGATCGGTTTGAGGTTTCATTATTTAATTATTATGTTATTGATTTATATCAGATTTGTTTTATTATTACAATAATATTGGGTTTGAAAGGAAATTAGATGAATTGAGTTGGAAAAGTTAGAAACAAAGTCACGGTGCCTTGAGGGAATAATATAATGGTTTGGATATGAATTGAAGGTGGGCTAATTAAGGGATTAATAATGGTTGACTTTTGGGAGACAAATTGGTGTCTTCCGTTATTAGCCGTGAGGTGCTATTAACTGGCCGAAAGAAATTGACAATTGAATCCGTGTGGGTTGTCACTGACTTTGTACCAAGGTGACAACATTCAAGAAGTTTCATAAGGGAAGGCTAGATAATGAACCCCATTAATTGGAAAATATCGTAAGTGAAGTTGTCGTAACACGTATAGGTTGCTTAGCGAATGATGAAATTATGTTGCGCCAAGTGAAGTCAGAATCACTACTACAATTTTATAGATTGAGTGTATACCAAAGAGGATCATGATACGACTATTAGAACAGTTCTGATGATTACTTGAATAGAGTTATGAAGTGTGTTACTTTTGTTATCGACCTGATCTAAGAATGAATGCAAAATTGTTTGGGGGTAGAGACATAATGGATTTGATAATGTTTTATACTTATTTAATGGGTAGAATTGTGTGAGCTATTCAGGTACGATTTTCTTGATAGGTATGATGTGTGATGGATCTAACAGACTTTCACGATTTCGTTCTAGTGTTATATGAAATGAATACATTGATTGTCAAGTGGAGATACTAACTACTTAAGGAGTTATCTATTGTATGACAGGTTGAGATAATGAGATTTAGTGTTGCATTGATCACATTTGAGTAACCAACTAGTTTGTTGCTACGGATGCTTGTGTTTATTAAGCATTGTTTTAAGGAAGTTTTTAGTGGTGGATCTTTGGTACGGTATTAATGCATTAGGTAGTGAAGTCTATCTTGTGGGTTTTAGGACTAGTGATTTTATATTAAGCTCCAAAGGAGTGGATTGATACCGGAATGACAACCTTATGTATAAAGAAAGTCAGGGAGTATACTCGGGTGAATGCAATTGAAGATTTTAGTGAGAAAGTGTGTATAAAATTTGAATTAGTCCTTTGGATCTGATCTATATAATTAAGTTGGGGTTTCATGTCGATGAAAAGGTTGACTTCGTGGTGATTACAAGGGCATGCTGAGCATATCATGGTAATACGAGTTAGTGATGGATTGTGATTGAGATGCAACTATATAATACAAATTGTTGATTAAATAAATTTTGTATAGTAATAATGACTTGTGAATATCTAAGGTTGCGATTTTCTACTATTTAGTGAGAAGCGAGGTTGTATAGAAAGTTTTGAGAGATGTTGGGGCACCACACGAATAGAATTTAAAGGAGCTAGAGTCATAATGAAAATGAAATAAATTTAGTGGAATGAGTGTAGCCTTAGGAAAGAGGTGAGAGTAAGAATATTTTCACCAGTTGCAAGGACTTAGAAGGTATTTTAAAAAGGATTGTGAATTGGGTTCAGAGATGCGTAATTTCATTTGTTTTGCTCTGGTTATGGTAATAAGGTCACATGTTCATCGGTTAAAAAACTAATGGATAAGACTTGACAAAGAAATGTACATACGTCCAGCTCGAGTGTGATGATAAGTTCTTTTGTGGTTTGAGTTTGGTAATGAGTACATTTGGTTTTTTAGTGAAGGATATGGTAAGATCGATGGAGAGGCAATTAATGATAAGCCAAGATACATGAATTCATAAAAGTCTTCAAGGTATGAGCTAATATTGACAGATAAGGGGATTGGATTCACAATTCAATTTTTTTTTTGTTCTGTAAGTCTACATTTGTAGTGGTATATTTTGTCAAGATGTGATTTTGTAAGATAAGAAATGATCGTTGAATTGGGTTTTGAGTATTTGGAAGGACTTATGATTGGTTTTGGTCATAAAGTTTGTAACTTTGATTTTTAAAGGACACAAGGAAAGGTTTCAGTTAAAAGTGTTGGTTTAGAGTATAAGGTAAAATGTCATGGGCTGTTGGTAAAAGAATGAGATAGGTAAGCGAGCTAGAGAAATTAACAAGAGTCTGATATATTGAAGGGTCGAGATATTTAGAATTTTACACCTTGGGAAGAATTTTAGAAAACTGAAGGAATAAGACCTCTCGTATAAATCCCTGGAGTGTAGTTGAAGATTGTATTGATTTTTGCCTATGAGTTTAGATATGATTGTAAGATGTGAACTTGTTAAGTACAAACTTACTAGGAGTTTATCATCGACTTTTATAAAGATTGAGTTTTGGTTTGGGTGACAAAGAGTAAGGTAGGGAAAATTTAGAGTATTATGTGGGGTTAGATTGCTCAAATTATGATAGATGACTTAAGAATGATGCACAAGGTGATATATAATTCTACATGGTTATTAAGAATTTAGAGTTGGATTAATACTACTCTATTGATGGGACTACATAGAATGTTATGATGCGTTACCTAGACATTTGATGGTGAATAGAGGTTATGAGCTTATAGTATAAAGAATAATTTGAGTGACCAAGAATTTCCCTAAGTATTGGCATGATATATGTGATGGTTTAGAATGGTAGCTAAAGCATGGTATGTGAAAGTGGTGTGACGTTGACTTTGGGTGTGACATAATAGTTTTATCTCGATGGAAAGGTACTATCAAATTTTAACTTAGCGTTATTAGCCTTGTTTGGGACTTGTATTTGTCATGAAATGCTTAAATAGAAAGAGAGATAGCCATAGTTTGAACATGTATTTGATAAGAATACTTAGATACTAATGATGGTTGGGAGAAAGGTAGATGATCGTTGTGGTTATGATGTTTTGTTAGTATTAAGAGTGTTGACTTCAATGGATGTGGGGTTCGATAAACCAAGTATGTGTGTAATTATAATAGGGACTAAATTGGTGATTGTGGGTAGCTAGAAAATCAAAGATATAGAGTCGGATGAGTGAAAATGTTTGATATGGACCTTATGGAAGGAGTATCTAGAGTTATTCGATCTTGGTTATGTACATTCTTATGTGACAAACTATTTCATTCTGGGCATGGTTTAGAGTATGATTCACTTTCTACGTCCGTATGTGTTTTCACTTCTATGGGTTAGTCCCTAGTAGTGGATTGTGTGTACCGATTATGTGATTGTCCTCCTGGTAGGGTGGCATCCTTGGTTAGACTTGTTCATTCCCGTTATGGAAGATTTTGTGTTGTTTGAGATAGTTGAAGTATACTAGTGATTCTACATGCACATCTTTGCTTATGAGAATTTATAGGATAGCTACCATGAAAATTTACAGTTTTTCGATAGACTTAAGATTTATCTCATCATCGGTAATTCGGTATCATGTTTTGGCTATGTGTGATTGAAAGTGGGGATCATGGGGTCTAGTTTTGTCATTCTTAAGGTTTGTCTATAATAGCTACTAATCTAGCATTTCGACAGTGTTGTTAGAGGTTCTGTATGCTTGGGTGTATCACTCGATGGTGGTTACTTGATCAATTTCATTTTTGGATCAGATGAGTTTGATTCTCCTAGGTGATTACTTGTTGTCTAAAGATCATATTTTTATAGCTTAAGCTCGAGGAAATATTTTGTTGTGAGGATGTAATCTTGATAAGATCTATGATGGTTTGTGCATTATGAGTGTGTGTTGGCTGGTTCAGGTTCACTCCTGATTGTAGCCAATATTGATTCAGGATTGTATTTTGGTTATGTTAGAAAATATTTGTCTTGATGGTTGTGTTAAGATCTAGTGGAAGAATCGATCAGTTGAAGAGTCCAATTCAGAGACTGATATGCACGGAAGATATCCACTTCTTTTTATCGAGTCAAGTACCCTGCCTTACCCTCGCCTTCTTTTGATTGTTCGAGGACGAACGATGGGTAAATTGATATCTAATGTAATGACCCTTTAGGTTGTTTTGAGCACTAGAGCTTTTTATTTCATAAAAGACTATTTTGATAGATTTTAAATGAGTATTTTGGACTATTCGTAACTATAATTATAAAATTAATTGGGTAGTTTTAATAATTTTCTTAATTGGTGCTTAAAGAAAATAACATTAGAATTAGTAGTGGGTGACTTTTATCATTATTTTTATAATTAGTTAGGCATATTAATTAGGGTATTAAACAATATGTAGAGAATAAGGAAAAGTAGGTGAGAGAACTGAAAGTGGCGTACACGAAAGAGAAAGGGCCGACGGCGGCTTCAGGTGAGCAAACTTATTGAACTTTGAATATTGAGATTGTTAGTGATGTAAATTTATATAATAATAATATTATGGTTAGATTTATGATGAGAAGGCTGCATGACAACTGGTGAGATAGAAAATATTATTTTGACTTTAGATGACAATGTTTGATCGTTTTGAGGTTTCATTATTTAATTATTATGTTATTGATTTATATCAGATTTGTTTTATTATTACAATAGTATTGGGTGTGAAAGGAAATTAGATGAATTGAGTTGGAAAAGTTAGAAACAAAGTCACGGTGCCTTGAGGGAATAATATAATGGTTTGGATATGAATTGAAGGTGGGTTGCCTCTGATTTTGTACCAGAGGTTTCAATCTAATCGGATTTTAATTTTATTATCGTATTATCAGTCAAGTCCTGATATATTGAGATAGGTAATTAAGTACTAGGTGTATTGTATTAATGGAATATCCTTAAAGTTATTGATAATGGGAGGAATTAAGAATTACCCTTAGGCTTGAACTTTAGGAAATTGATTATAGATTGAATGAGTTTTTGAGTCTAGGATAGACATAGAGTAGTAAGAATGTCAATAGATTCGTTAACTTACAAATTATGCATACGTGATAGATTGGGAACGTTCGGAGGCCTTGAGGAAAGGAAAAGCATTGGAGAAGTAGCTTGCCCGACTTCGGTTCTTCGGTGGAGGTAGGTTATGACTTATTTTGTTTGATTTATAGACTCTTAATAGTGATTGATATGCATTGAATGATATTGTGAAGTTCTCTATGTACTTGATTGTGTAGCTTGGTTGTGCGGTTTGTGATTGGTCTGAAATCCTGAGACCGTGGAATTTATAATCTTGAACCCTCTCTATCGAAGTGATGCCTTGAATAAAGAAGGCTTGATGAAATATTGTTAATGAATTGAAAAGTGGTGATAATAAATGATAAATTAATAATATTATTGGATCGGAGTGTCACGTTCCGACACAGTATTATTGGATCGGAGTGTCACATTCCGACACGGTATAATTGGATCGGAGTGTCACGTTCCAACACGGTATAATTGAATCGGAATGTCACGTTCCGACACACAATTATTGGATCGGAGTGTCACGTTCCGACATGGTATAATTGGATTGGAGTGTCACGTTCTGACGCGGTAAAATTAAATTAAAAAAAATATTAAATTAAACTTAATGTACTCAATCTCAAAGAACTCAATTCCAAAATTAGTTTGGTTTGGAGGCATAAGTCCTCATGTGTGATCTTAATATTGTTGACTGATTACATACTTACTTTAGTGTTGTTGACAGTGGTTCATTTGTTTGTTACTTGCCACCTGCTAAGTGTCATAGTTGATTTATACTATTATTCATTACATATTAGTTTCTATTTTGGGTTAGCCGATGATATCTACTCAGTACATGTTGCCCTGTACTGAGCCCTACTTGTGTTTTTCTTTGTTTTCTTTTTGTGGAGTGCAACGAGTGTATCAGTGACTTCGACTCGCCCTCAGCTCTAGCCAGTCTCCAGGAAATCAGGTTCCAGGGTGAGCTATTCATTCCATCTCGTGTAGGATTCTCTTTGTCATGGCATGATGTCCATAGTTTTCGGACATAAACTATTTTATTCATTTATTTTGGTGTCTTTAATACTCTTAGACTTAGTATTTGAAGATTAGATGTCCTTGATGTGATGACTTTCAGATTTTGGGGATAATAAGTGTTAGACTTTAGAGTTTTATTTGATTGGTTACTTTAATAAGTTTTGAGCTACCGCGTTATTGTTGTTATTCGTTGTTGAATTATTGATATATGTTGGGGTTTGGATTCCTTGGTTCGCCCACTTAGGAGGTTAAGTGTGGGTGCCACTCACGACTCTTTTTGGATCGTGACAAACTTGGTATCAGAGCGTTAGGTTCGGAGATCTCATCACACAAGAACAAGTCTAGAAGAGGCTTGCGAAATAGTACGGGGACGCCTTTACTTTTCTTTGAGAGGCTATAGAACTATAGGAAAACATCATTCCTTCTTTCTTTCGTGCTACTACTTGAACCCAATTGGTATCTAGGTGATACAAATTGGTATATGAACTTTTTCACTCTATTTCACATATGGTTAGTGATAGAGTATTAGAGGTTGAAACAACAACATCAAGAAAAAACATGTGTCCTTAAAAATAGGTATATTTTCTCGATTGACTACAGGGCCTGTAATGACTAGTGATCAACATGATTTTTTTTTATTAAGTTCATAAAGTTGAAACCTTTATTCTTCATGGGTAGTGATTATGAAGATGCTTATGCTTTCATTGTTGATTGTTTTGAGCTGCTTCATAAAATAAATATAGTAGAGAGTCTTAGTGTTGAGTTTGTGACATGCTAGTTTTGTGGAGACGCCAGAATATGGTGGCGGTCTCATGTTGAGTGCTGACCAATAAAGGCACTACCTATGACTTGGGAAGCATTTTCTAACTTCTTCATGGTGAAATGCATATCCCGTACTTTGAGGGATAAGAGGTAGAGGGGGTGAATCCAAATGACTTTGCCAAGGTGACAACATTCAAGAAGTTTCATAAGGGAAGGCTAGATAATGAACACCATTACTTGGAAAATATTGTTGGTGAAGTTGTCGTAACACGTATAGGTTGCTTAGCGAATGATGAAATTATGTTGCGCCAAGTGAAGTCAGAATCACTACTACAATTTTATAGATTGAATGTATACCAAAGAGGATCATGATACGACTATTAGAATAGTACTGATGATTACTTGAATAGAGTTATGAAGTGTGTTACTTTTGCTATCAACCTAATCTAAGAAAGAATGCAAAATTGCTTGGGGGTAGAGACATAATGGATTTGATAATGTTTTATTGTTATTCAATGGGTAGAATTGTGTGAGCTATTCAGGTACGATCTTCTTGATAAGTTTGATGTGAGATGGATCTAACAAACTTTCCCGATGTGGTTCTAGTGTTATATGAAATGAATACGTTGATTGTCAAGTGGGGATACTAACTACTTAAGCAGTTATTTGTTGTACGACATGTTTAGATAATGAGATTTAATGTTGCATTGATTACATTTGAGAAACCAACTAGTTTGTTGCTACGGATGCTTGGTTAAGCATTGTTTTAAGGAATTTTTTAGTGGTGGATCTTTGGTATGGTGTTAATGCATTAGGTAGTGAAGTCTATCTTAAGGGTTTTAGGACTAGTGATTTTATCTTAAGCTCCAAAGGAGTGGATTGATACCGGAATGACAACCTTATGTATAAACAAAGTCAGTGAGTATACTCGGGTGAATGCTATTGAAGATTTTAGTTAGAAAGTGTGTATAAAATTTGAATTAGTCCCTTGGATCTGATCTATATAACTGAGTTGAGGTGTCTTGTCGATGAAAATGTTGACTTCGTGGTGATGACAAGGGCATGTTGAGCATCATGGTAATACGAGTTAGTGATGGATTGTTCTTGAGATGCAATATATAATACAAATTGTTGATTATATAAATTATGTATGGTAATAATGACTTGTGAGTATTTAAGGTTGCGATTTTCTACTATTTAGTGAGTAGCGAGGTTGTATGGAAATTTTGAGAGATGTTGGGGGCACCACTCGAATAGAATTTAAAGGAGCTAGATTCATAATGAAAATGAAATAAAATTAGTGGAATAAGTGTAGCCTTCGAAAAGAAGTGAGAGTAAGAATATTTTCTCCAGTTGCAAGGACTTAAAATGTATCTTAAAAAGGATTGAGAATTGGGTTCAGAGATGCGTAATTTCATTCAATTTGGTCTGGTTATGGTAATATGGTCACGTGTTCATCGGTTAAAAAACTAATGGATAAGACTTGACAAAGAAGTGTACATACGTCTAGCTCGAGTGTGATGATAAGTTCTTTTGTGGTTTGAGTTTGGTAATGAGTACATTTGGATTTTTAGTGAAGGATATGGTAAGATCGATGGAGAGGCGATTAATGATAAGCCAAGATACATGGATTCAGAAAGGTCTCCAAGGTATGAGCTAATATTGATAGATAAGGGGATTGGATTCACAATTCAATTTTATTTTTTTTGTAAGTCTACATTCGTAGTGGTATATTTTGTCAAGATATGAATTTGTAAGATAAGAAATGATCGTTAAATTGGGTATTGAGTATTTGGAAGGACTTATGCATGATTTTGGTCATAAAGTTTGTCACTTCTGATTTTTAAAGGACACAAGGAAAGGTTTCAATTAAAAGTGTTGGTTTATAGTATAAGGTAAAATGTCATGGGTTGTTGGTAAAAGAATGAGATCGGTAAGAAAGCTAGAGAAATTAACAAGAGACTGATATATTGAAGGGTCGAGATATTTAGAATTTTACAAGTTGGGAAGAATTTGAGAAAAGTGAAGGAATAAGACCTTTTGGGGTGTAGTTGAAGGTTGTATTGATTTTTGCCTATGAGTTTAGATATGATTGTGAGATGTGAACCTGTTTGGTACAGACTTACTAGGAGTTTATCATCGATTTTTATAAAGATAGAGTTGTGGTTTGGGTGACAAACAATAAGGTATGGAAAGTTTAGAGCATTACGTGAGGTTAGATTGCTCAAATTATGATAGATGACTTAAGAATGATGCACAAGGTGATATATAATTCTACATGGTTATTAAGAATTTAGAGTTGGATTAATACTACTCTATTGATGGGACTACATAGAATGTTATGATGCGTTACATAGACATTTGATGGTGAATAGAGGTTATGAGCTTATAGTATAAAGAATAATTTGAGTGACCAAGAATTTCCCTAAGTATTGGCATGACATATGTGATGGTTTAGAATGGTAGCTAAAGCATGGTATGTGAAAGTGGTGTGACGTTGACTTTGGGTGTGACTTAATAGTTTTATCTCGATGGAAAGGTACTATCAAATTTTAAATTAGCGTTATTAGCCTTGTTTGGGACTTGTATTTGTCATGAAATGCTTAAATAGAAAGAGAGATAGCCATAGTTTGAACATGTATTTGATAAGAATACTTTTATACTAATGATGGTTTGGGAGTAAGGTAGATGATCGGTGTGGTTATAATGTTTTGTTAGTATTAAGAGTGTTGACTTCAATGGATGTGGGGTTTGATAAACCAAGTATATGTGTAATTATAATAGGGACTAAATTGGTGATTGTGGGTAGCTAGAAAATCAAAGAGATAGAGTCGAATGAATGAAAATAATTGATATGGGCCCTATGGAAGGAGTATCCAAAGCTATTCGACCTTGGTTCTGTACATTCTTATGTGACAAACTATTTCATTCTGGGCATGGTTTAGAGTATGATTCACTTTCTACGTCCATGTGTGTTTTCACTTCTATGGGTGAGTCCCTAGTAGTGGATTGTGTGTACCGATTCTGTGATTGTCCTCCTGGTAGGGTGGCATCCTTGGTTAGACTTGTTCATTCCAGTTATGGAAGAAGATTTGGTGTTGTTTCGGATAGTTGAAGTATACTAGTGATTCTACATGCACAAATTTGCTTATGAGAATTTATAGTAGAGCTACTATGAAAATTTACATATTTTCGATAGACTTAAGATTTATCTCATCATCGGTATCATGTTTTGCTATGTGTGATTGAATGTGGGGACCATGGGGTCTAGTTTTGTCATTCTTAAGGTTGCCACTGATTTTGTACCAAAGGTTTCAATCTTATCGGATTTTAAATTTATTATCGTATTATAAGTCAAGTCCTGATATATTGAGATAGGTAATTAAATACTAGGTGTATTATATTAATTGAATATCCTTAAAGTAATTGATAATGGGAGGAATTAAGACTTACCCTTAGGCTTGAACTTTAGGAAATTGATTATAGATTGGGTGAGTTTTTGAGTCTAGGATAGACATAGAGTAGTATGAATGTCTATAGATTCGTTAACTTACAAATTAATCATACGTGATAGATTGAGAACGTTCGGAGGCCTTGAGGAAAGGAAAAGTGTTGGAGAAGTAGCTTGCCCGACTTCGGTTCTTCGGTGGAGGTAGGTTATGATTTATTATGTTTGATAGATAGACTCTTAATAGTGATTGATATACATTGAATGATATTGTGAAGTTCTCTATGTACTTGATTGTGTGATTTTGTACCTTGGTTGTGCGGTTTGTGATTGGTTTGAAATCCTAAGACCGTGTAATTTATAATCTTGAACCCTCTCTATCGAAGTGATGCCTTGAATAAAGAAGGCTTGATGAAATATTGTTAATGAATTGAACAGTGGTGATAATAAATGATAAATTAATGATATTATTGGATCGGAGTGTCACGTTTCGACACGATATTATTGGATCGGAGTGTCACGTTCCGACAAGGTATAAATGGATCGGAGTGTCACGTTCCGACACGGTATAATTGGATCGGAGTGTCACGTTACGACACCGTATAATTGGAACGGAGTGTCACGTTCCGACATGGTAACATTAAAGGAAAAAGATATTGAATTAACTTAATGTACTCATTATCAAAGAATTCAATTCCCAAATTAGTTTGGTTTGGAGGAATGAGTCCTCATGTGTGATCTTAATATTGTTGACTGATTATATACTTACTTTACTGTTGTTGACACTGGTTCATGTGTTTGTTGCTTGCCACCTGCTAAGTGTCATAATAGATTTTATACTATTATTCATTACATATTAGTTTCTATTTTGGGTTGGCCAATGATATCTACTCAGTACATGTTGCCATGTACTAAGCCTACTTGTGTTTTTCTTTGTTTTCTTTTTGTGGAGTGCAGCGAGTGTATCAGTGACTTCGACTCGCCCTCAACTCTAGCTAGTCTCCAGCACATCAGGTTCCAGGCTGAGCTATTCATTCCAGCTCGTGTTGGATTTTCTTGGTCATGTCATGATGTCCTTAGTTATGGGACATAAACTATTTTATTCATTTATTTTGGTGTCTTTAATACTCTTAGACTTAGTATTTGAAGATTAGATGTCCTTGATGTGATGACTTTCAGATTTTGGGGATAATAAGTGTTAGACTTTAAAGGTTTATTTGATTGGTTACTTTAATAAGTTTTAAGATTCCGCATTATTGTTGTTATTCGTAGTTGAATAATTGATATATGTTGGGGTTTGGATTCTTTGGTTCGCCCACTTAGGAGGTTAAGTGTGGGTGCCACTCACTACTCATTTTGGATCGTGACATTAGTGAATTTGATTATGGGTGGTGGAGAAGTGAATTTGATGATAATAGCAACTAGGGGTGTACTGTAGCGACCCTAAAAATAGATAGGTGAAACTAGAGCCTAACGTATGAATTTTTAAAGTTTAAGCATAAATTGGAAGTAGTCACTTTTGGAAAAAAAACAGTTCAGAATCTGGAAATTTGCTAAGTTCAAAATCTGGAAATTCTGCCAAGTGTGGAAATCAGTGAGTTTTTGGCCACCTTTGAGCAGTCATAACTCCTAGCTCATGATGATCTAGGAGTAGTTCCAGTTATGTTTGGAAAGCCCTTGGAACGATCTTTCCAACGCCACCGAGTTTTCTCGATTCTGAGTTCGTATGAGCGAGTTATGCCCTTTGAAAGTTGGGCAGTTGGCAAGGAGTCCGTCCAAAAATTTAAGGGCATTTTGGTCTTTTCACAAATCTTTTCTTTTGAGGTTATATTATTGTGTTAGGCTGATTGTGGATCATTTTGTTCCATTTTAAAAGAGTAAGGAAGGGTTCTCTTTGGAACACCATTGAAGGCCAAGGTGAAGTTGGAGCTAGGGTTGAAGGTTTTGAGTGTTTTCTTCTTCAATTTTTCGTGGGTTTCAACTTAGAGGTATGGTGACCCTTGATCCTTGATCAATCTTTCTTTCAAGGAGTCCAATCAAAAGTGTTTCAAAGAACAAAAATCTCAAATTCTAATCTAAGCATGGGTTCATTGGCAAAACGTTTTCTAAGCCATTATATTGATGAATTAATGTTTGATTAATGTTTTTAAGATGATTTCATATGGAATTCCTTGAAGAACCCATGTTTTCCCTACATTCCTAAATTTGCTTATGAAGTGGGTTTTTTGCTTATGATTCAAAGTTTATGAGATTGTGTTTGGATTGGATTGGATTGTATTAGTGACTCTTATGATTTTCTACATCTATCTATGATGAATTGATGATGTATGGATGAATTGAAAGCTGTGGCCTTATGGGCAAGTTATGATGAATTCTCTTGTGGTAAGTAAAATGGTTGGGACTTGAGGGTTGTTGATTATGGCTTTGGAGGATGGTAAGTGGGCTTAATCTCTTATTATGGATAAAATTGTTCTTGCTTAGTTTGATCCACTTATGGTGGAGGTGTTTAATTATGGAATGTATTATGAACATGGACTTGAAGGCATTATCTATTGAATTAAAGTGTTATCAAGTTATGAAATGTTATTGTACTATGTGAAGGTATTCTTATGGTTATAAGGTGATCTTGTACAAAGTGTTATTGTATTGTATATTATATATATAAATGAGGCTATATGTAAAGTCCTATATGAAGCTATATGTAAAGTTTTATGTGAAGCTTTATGTGTGAAGGTATGATGTGAATGAGTTTATGTGATCTTGTGATGATCCTATGTAAAGTGGATAGCATTGTGATTTAAAGTATGATTTTTCTCATGATGTATATATATGAAATGATGTTGGATTATGAAGTATCCTTAGATGATAATGTTGTGACTTGGTTGGTAGACTAAAGTGTCCCTCCTTGTTACTTAAAGTCTTGAATGCATGAATGTGTGAAGTGGGCTAGAACTAAGAAATGGTGCCCTTTCTATAAATGCTAAAAGAGGAATTCTAGGCCAAGACTTGAATCGGCAAAACTAAGAAATGGTGCCCTTTCATAAGTCTAGCTTTCCTAAGTAAATGTATAACCTTGAAGGATGGGCCTTAGGGCGAAGTTCCCTTCTTGAGTGAGATGATAGACTTAGAGATGGATGGAGCCGAAACGGCATGAAAATCCTTATCTAAGAAAGTCAAATGAGCTATCCTTATGAACCTTGATTGGCCATAACTAAGAAATGGGGCCTTTCTTGGGAAGAGATACTATGAGTTGGTTGAACTAGAAAAGGAACCCTCTCTAGTACATATGTGAATGAAATACTCTATGGGAAATAAGGCTAGCACCGAGTGGATGTGGTTAGGAAGGTGGCCTAGTTGAGTAAGAGATTAGGCACAATGAACTTCCTTGGACATCTCCTAAACCATGTGCCTACATGGGTTGCTTACTAGTTCTACCTTTGGCAAGTAGAACAACCTCCACGGAGTAGGATAGACTCCGGATTCCATACCTAGCTAGTATGGTCTATGTCGGTTATGCCTATTCCCATCATGTGGGATGTGCACTCTAGTTATTGGATAGGTTCTACAACGTGTAGGTAGTAGTATGGGATGCTATCTACACATGGCACGAGTAGGCTTTTGTCACGCCCCGAGCCTACACACTGGGCGGGACCGGCACTCGGAGACCATTGCTGGCCCCAAGCGAACCCTTGGCCTGGCTTTCTTAACTCAGCGGAAACCTACTCAACAGATTAGCTCAAAGCTATGCAATATTTCAAAACAACTTAACTTATAAAATATGGCCCTAAGGCAACCCAAATCTCAAAACAGGATATTTACATAAATACATAGGTAAGAGACTCAAAACTAGCTGACTGACTGTCTATCTGTCTATCTATGAAGCCTCTAAATTACTGAGATGGATGTTGGGACAGACCCCGCAACATCCTAATAAGACAAAACTAAGAACACGAAATAATAGAGTCCTCCGGAAAGCAAGGAGGCTCACCACTGACTCTGGAGTGCTCAGCTGGATCAACGACGTGCAGGCTGCTGATCTGGGATACCTGGATCTGCATCATGAAACGATGCAGGCCAACTGGCATCAGTACATGGAATGTACGAGTATGCAAGCTGGAATGCTAAGCAACAACGGTTAGAAGGAAACCTGGGAGAAACTGAATAGCTTACCTGGCTCAACTCAACTCAACCTGACTGACTTCTTTCAATATAAGGCAATTTAAAACAAGTGCGATATAAAGAAAGACTGTTTAAAACGTGCTATAAACTCTGTGTGTATACAAAGATACAATAAGCCTGAAATGTATGTAGAAATACAATGAACTGATGTATATAAAAATACAATAATCTCTGAGTATGAAAATACAATAACTGCTGTGGGAGTTTCTCTAACCGACAACCATCACATAAGAGCTATAGTGATGATACAGCGATCGACCTCACGTTGCCAGAGCATCTTATACCCGGCCAAAGATATAAGACCTGAACTGCCTAATGGATCCACTAGTCTAATCTGAAAAGGATTCATCTAAAAAGCATGATCCTTTTCTACCCATGGTGGCTAACATGGTTCTATGGGGGCTGTGGGTTCTTTGAACGCTCCCCCAATTCGGTGCTCGATACTACTCCCAAAAATGTACTGGCTCTTATGTTTTTAAAACATATTTATTCCTGCTGATATGAGATAATTACTCAAAAACTAGCCCGAAGGCTCTTTTGGAAATCTCAGTTTCCAACCTTGTTTAAATGTAAAAACATTTCTTTAAAACTTCTTTGGGAATACATAGTTCCCTAATAACTTTGAGAAAAGAACTCAACTTTAAACTCTTTACTTTACTTAAACTCTTGAAACGACGTTAAGACGTTCAATAACGACTCTTTAAAAGCTTTAAAGACTTGCTTAACTTCTAAGCTTGGTCCTAACTCCACTTGACTTCTAACTTCACTTGACTTGATCCTAACTTTCTTGAATTTAATTATGGATTCAAAGACTTGATTGGTATTTGGAAGGACCCCATGGTGTTAAGGAATGATTTGGGAATGATTTGGGACAGCCAAACTAAAGAAAATCTCCGAACATAAATTCTGAAAACAGTGGAGTCCGCGTCCTGTCCGCGACGCGGAGCAGATTTTGTTCACAGAGGGAACAAGTCCGCGACGCGGACGTGCTCCTCGCAAGCTGCCCGACTTTCTCCTTCACGTCTCCAACTCTAAATCCTCTAACCTCAAGGGTTCCAGCCCCAATCACTTAGCAACATAATATCCCTCAACATTCAATAGAATACCACTCAAAAACACAATCCAATCATGTTCCACAACCCACAATAATTCCAACAACAACAACAAACAACTTTAACAACATAACCAAACCTTTCTTAATGAATAAAAGGGGCTAGGTGTGTGGGGGAAAGGATCACCCACCACTAAAAGCTCACATACCTTGTTTAGGGATCACCCCCGACGAAAATCCACAATGATCTCCTCTTCTTCTCTTCTTCTCTTCTTCTCTTCTTCTCTTCTTCTTCTCTCAAAACCCTCACTCTCACTTCTTTTAAAATGGTAAAACTGATCAAAATGATCAGCCTAACACATTTATAAAACCAAAATAAAAGGCTAGGGAAAAGACCAAAATGCCCTTAATGATTCCCGGACGGACTTCCTTGTCAACTGCCCAACTTTCAAAGGTCATAACTCGCTCATACGGACTCGGAATTGAGCAAACTCGGTGGCGTTGGAAAGATCGTTCCGAGGGCTATGCAACCATAACTGGAAATACTTCTAACTCGTCATGAGCTAGAAGTTACGACTGATCAAAGTTGGCCAAAAACTCACCTTTTCCGTACTTAGCCAAAATTTTCCAGATTTTTTTCAAATCCTTTCCCAAAATGAAAATTTCCAATTCTAAGCCTCTTCAATTATTTCTCATTGCCGGATGTTACAGCTTTGAAGATACTAAAGTGAGTTCCCTAAGTCTAACGACTATTATGTGAAAGTCCCCTTATGTGCTTAAATGTCTCCTAAAGTGGTTCATTAAAGAATTTTGACTTAGCATGTTATATTGTAATGGTACATTCCTTATCTATGGTAACCCTTAGGAACACTTAGGTGTATATAAAGAGATTGTATGGGCGGTCACTTCATGTTTCACTTAAGTGTGGCTTTGGGTAACTTGAGATAGAGGTCATGAAATGATGAAAAGGCTTACTTGTCAATTATATTCATGTATTGTACATTGGTACTAGTTGAGTATGTCTATTATGTGGGTATTGTCTTATATGTGAATGATGACTTGAAATGTGTCTCTTATAATTGTGATATGAAGGTTTTATCAAAAATGGCATGAAAGCACATATTTCAAATAAATGTCCTTTTTTAGCATGTTTTTGCATGGTCATCATACTTAGTACTTAATTGTGCTAATTCCATATTTTCTCTATTTTCTACAAGTGTAGGTTCCGGCAAGTGAGCGGGTTTTGTAGTAAACTTGGGATTTGAAGTTCTTCCTAGATTTTGTGGTATGTCCTCATATGTCGAGGGCAAGACTTTTCTATTCTAGTTTTATGATAAGATTCTTGTAATAGACTTAATAGACTTCTTTTGATTGTAAAGGGCCGTGTCCCTAGTATGTTTTCACGTTTATGTCTAAGATGGCTAAGAGACTTAGTATTCCGCTTATGTACTTTTGAATGATGTTTTTAAAAGTGACCTTTAAATCTTATGGGATTTTATTTAAAGAGTTTTTAAATTCCGCACTATTTTACATACCTAATGTGATGAATGCTAAGGGCTTGTATGAGACCTCCGAGAGGTCGAATACGCATGTTACGACTTGGGGGTGCTCTCGGGTCGTGACATGTACATAGGTCGGTTTGGTTTGGTTTTTCATTAAAAAAAAACCTAAACCAATTATGTCGGTTTATTAAATCTAAAAACCAATCAAACCACGCAAAGTCGGTTTTTTCGGTTTCGGTTTTAGTTGGTTTTTTTGGTTTTTTACAACTATACGGTGTTTGAAAAAGAGATCAAATATATTTTCACTTACCTGTGTGATAAGCTAAACTTAAGAAATGTTAAATGAATAGAAATTTTCGTAAAAATGGTAAAATTCACATGAATACAATTTATTTTTTTTGGAAATATCAACGTTCATTATGTTAAATTAATAAGATTAAAGGATACAGTCAAACTGAATACAAAACGAAATATTTACAAAGTAAATTGGTAACTTCGAATTTGAAAAACTATAACAATATAATTGTAACTTCTGATCTTAATATAAAATAAAATATTGTATAAATTTTAAGAATAACATAGTTTTAATATGAAAGTACAATTTATCCCTATTTAGTTTGTAATTATATTAATCCATGAAAGAGTAAAACAAACCGGATACATAAATATGTAGTTCGAATACATTAAAAACTAGCTCGGATACATTATAAAATAAAACAGATACACAATATGTAGCTCGGATACATTATAAAATAATTTAGAATTAGGAGAGAAATAAGGGATTTTAGAGGTTTTTAGAAATACAAGGGAATATTAGAAATAAGGAAAACATAAGACGTGTATTTCAGTAATTTTTCCTAAAATGTTTACAAATTTTACAAGCCAAATTTGAAATAAAATATATAAACATTGAAAACTATACACTAACTAAAAATATATTAACAAAGTAGATTATAAATAATATATTTTTATCTATAAATAAAATAAAATTATATATATAATATTTACAAAATTTTACAAGCCCAAATTTGAAATAAAATGTATAAACATTGAAAACTATAAACTAACTAAAAATATATTAATGAAGTAGATTATAAATAATATTTTTTATCTATAAATAAAATTAAATTATATATATATATATATATATATATATATATATATATATATATATATATATATATATATATATTATGTCGGTTTGGTTTGGGTTCGGTTTGACTTTTTTTCTTTTAATACCAAACCAAATCAAGAGTGGTCGGTTTTTTGTTTCAACCGCCAAGCCAACCAAACCAAACCACAAATCGTTTTTTTTTGGGTTTGACTTGTACACCCCTAATAGCAACTATGGTAGTGATATAATGGTGGGTTTGATGGTGTATAGGGAAAAAGGAGAAATTGGGTGACATGATTTTTTTTTAACATCTGACGTAATTTTATTGATGTGGTGATGACGTGGCGCGAGTGTGAAACACTTTCTGATCATGTGACTGGTTGTATGTGCGTCAAGGTTGAAATAAATTCACTTTTAAGTAATTCAGGTGTGTAATAGATTGTCACAATCGTATAAACATGTAACTGCCTTTTCGTGACAAGTTTAGAGGGAAAATTTATGCCTTTTCCCTAATTATTTATTCAAAATCAAAGTTTTTAATACATATCATGCTCACCTCTATGCACGTAAAGCATCTTCCTAGTAATCATCGTAATTATTGACATAGTAAATTTATCATTTTACTCCTATTAATTATCAATTATTGCTCTCGAAAACATGTCCCATCTTTTCTTTTCGAATCCATGAAGAAGAAAAGAAAAAAAATATTTTTTTATTTGGTCAGCCTGACTTATTTTTATATATATTTAATCGATTATTCTTTTTTCAATATTTAAAAAATAAATTTTGTCATCTATATTAATTATTCTCTTTATTTTTATTTATATATCATCCTTATTAAAAATAAATGTAGTAATCATCATAATTAGTATCCATTATTGCTCTCGAAAACAAGCCCTATTGGTGAAATAACTTTTGTTTCCAAATCCATAAAGAAGAAAAGCAAAAATAAATTTTTTATTCTGTCATCCTGACGTATTTTTATATATATTTAATCGAATATTCTCCGTGCATTTTAATTTATTCAATATTTAAATAATAAATTTTATAGTCTATATTAATTATTTTCTTAGTTTTTATTTATATATCATCCTTATTAAAAATAGAAGTTTCTTAAATAGAAGAGTCCTTTTTATTCCCAAATAATATATTTAGAGAATTAATAAGATATTTAGTATATTTCTATTATTAATAATTACTTTTATATTACATACATTTAATAGATATTTAAATATTCTTTCATTTTAAATTGTATAAATTATGTTTTGGTTTTATTATCAAAATTACTCATACAAATAAAAAATTATAATATTTTATTATTATTCCAACATAACATTATATATGCCTAAAAATGATTTCTTACTTTATAAATAAGATTTACTTGTTCTATTGGTAAATTCATAATTTTGATTAAAAAAGAACAAAATATCATAATATATAAAAAAAAATTAAAATAGATATAGGTTGCTAATTTAGAGAGTAAGGTATCTAAATTTATTAATGCAGACTAAAGAAGAAGAAATGACAACTTTTTAAAGTACATTTGAAGGGTATGAAGTGACAACTTTTCAAATTCCTTACTTTGTAATGTATGTCCCTAATTACTTGTCCATTTTTAAATTGACACATCTATTATGAAAATAATTATTGACATAGTGAATTTGCCATTTTATCCCTATTAATTATGAAGTGAATGAATTAAAAGTTTAAAATTTTAAAAAAGTTCTACCTTTTTCAAAGTAATTAATTAGGGAACTATTAGGTAAAAAAAGTTTGTCCTTTCTTGATTTGTCAAAATGGACAAGTAATTAGGGACAACTATAAAAGGAAAAATGGACAAGTAATTAGGGACAGAGAGAGTATTTTCTTAAATTCGTTTTTTTTTAAAATAATAAATGACAACTTTTTGAAGTAGGTTTACAAAGTTTAAGAAATGACAACTTTTTAAAGTAAGGTATCTAAATTCGTTTATATATATATATATATATATATATATATATATATATATATATATATTTAATTTTTTTAAATTTTTTATAAAACTTTGTATCAAATTATCAAGACTTAATTATAATGAATTTATTCACATATATCTTCATCTTTTTTATTCATTTATATAATATTTTGGATTTTCTTTTAAAATTTTTTATTGCACTTCCCAATTCCTTAAAGATATTTTATCTTTTAGAATAATTATATCTTACTTATGATTTTTACCATTCAAATCTTATAAAGCCATATTCTAATTACGATTTAAACAATAACAAATCAATTGGTCAACTCGCAATCACGAGACAGCTAGGTATAAAAATAAAATAAAATAGGGCAATGACCTAGCTTTTAAGTTATACTACTATTAACTACTATATAATATGGGTCAATCCCAATAAAAACTGAAAAACATGATCCATTTTATTAGCTCTAAATAGATATTCTTTTTATTTTCATTTTTAGAAAGTCAAATATACACCCTCCGTTCACGTTTCTTGTCATTTATTCCTAAAATAGATTATTATTATTTTTTGGTAATTAACTGTATATTTATTAATCACCAACTGGTATTTACAAAACATAACAAACTACATCACAGTTTGTTAATCAGAAAAAAACAAAACTCAAAGGAGATACAACTTCACACAAAGCTAAGTTGTTGCAACCTAGAACTAATGGTTGTAGGAGCCCTCATACAACACATATAAGCCACCTCTTTTGCAACGTGTTCAAGATTTCTACATTTGTCTTCAAAAATTCTGTGGTTCCTTTATATCCATACTGCATGACTACATTCTGCATACATTAGTCTGAAAAGCTGGGCAGTTAGATTGTTGCCTCTGGCTTTCTCTATGATCCATTTCAAGTGTGTATCCCAAGCATCTAAAGTATAGTCTGGCCATTTGATCCATGCCATCAACTTCCTCCAAATAGCTCTTGTAAACTCACAGCAGACAAACAAGTGATCTCTAGTTTCAAGTTCATTTTGACACAGCTTGCATTGTTGATTTATATCCATCCCCCATGAAGCCAACCTATCACTAGTTGGTAGTTTGTTTTGTAATTGGAGCCACATAGTAACAATGGCCTTTGGTCTTGCAGAGTTGGCAAATATCAGACATCTCCAGGGCCTCTAGGTCTGTTTCCAAGTAAACTCAGGTAAAGGCTGCCAATGGTTACCTGATCATTTTGTTTCTGTGTTTGCTCTAAAGTCAGTCTAGCATTAAGTATCTTCTTGACCATCCATGAAGCTTGCTTTGGAATAGGTGCGGTGAGGAATTGTTGAGTCTTCATATAAAAAGAGTGGATCCATCTAATCCACAGCTTGTCAGATTTGTTAGCAAGGTCCCAACAGATTTTGGCAATAGCAGCTTGGTTCCATGATCTGATGTTAATGAGGTTCATGCCTCCAACTGATTTAGGTAGGCATACCTTTTCCCATGCTATCAATGCTCTCTTGTTAATAGTATTAGATCCTGACCAAGTGAAACTTCTACTATATGATTCAATAAGCTTAAGCACTTTTGCAGGAATGATAAAGAGCTGAGACCAGTAGGCTTGAATACCAAATAGTACACATTGAACCAATTGCATTCTTCCTGCATATGAGAGTTTCTTAGCAGTCCAGGAGGAGATTCTAGCAATAATTTTATTCACTAGTGGTGACCACTGCATAATAGTCAGTTTCTTGATCGATAGAGGAACACCAAGATACTTGAAAGGAAACTCACCACATCCAAATCCACTATGTTGGAGTATGTTCAGTTTTACCTGATCAGGGACACCACCAAAATATATGGAGCTTTTATTCATGTTTGCCTGCAGTCCTGATGCTTGAGAAAACTTTTGGAAACACTGGTATATTATCTTTACAGATTTTTGATCCCCTCTACTTAAAAGTAACAAATCATCTGCAAAACATAAATGAGTTATATTCAATCTGCCACACTTAGGATGAAACTTGAACCCCTCAAATTCTCTAGCTTCAGCAAGGCATCTACTAAGGTATTCCATAGATATAGCAAATAAGTATGGAGAGATGGGGTCTCCTTGTCTAAGCCCTTTTGCAGCATTAAAGGGGGGTGTGGTCTCTCCATTTACCATGATTGTATAATTCACAGTATGCACACATTCTAGGATCCATTTAATGAATTTCTGAGGAAAACATAGGTTCTCCAGTACCTGTTCTAAAAAGGACCACTCCACAGAATCATAAGCCTTTTGTAGATCAATTTTTAGCATACATCGTGGAGAAATGTGTTGCCTAGAGTATGCTTTAACCAGCTGAGTTCCAAGGATAATGTTATCAACAATCTTTCTCCCTGGAATGAATCCTGATTGAGCTTCACTAATAATATGTGGCATAACTTTCTGCATCCTAGCAGCTAGGACTTTAGCAATGATTTTGTAAATGATGGTGCATCAAGCTATGGGTCTTTACTCTTTTATATTCACAGGACTGGAATTTTTTGGGACCAACGTGATCACAGTGCAGTTAACTGGTCTGTAGAGTTTTCCAGATTGAAAAAACTCTTTGATAGCTAACATCATGTCATCTTTGATAATATTCCAGGCCTTTTTGTAGAAATAAGCATTATATCCATCTACTCCCGGTGCTTTATCATCTCCAATGGAAGTTAGTGCATTCCAGATTTCCTCATCCATGACATCTCTACATAAATCAATTCCTTGCTCATAAGTAATTGTGGGTCCTTTCTTCATTGTATTTCTGTCTACAGCAGGTAAAGATGTAGTGCTGGATCCCATTAATGCCTTATAGAAGTGTACCACTTCCACCTTAATAGCCTCTGGTGTATTAAGTTTTGTGCCTCTAAGTGAAATAAGCTCAAGCATGAGCTTCTTGTTAGTTCTCTCCTTGATTACTGTTGTGAAATATTTATTATTATTATTATCTCCAAGTTGTATCCATTTGGCCCTGGACTTTTGCCTTAGTGCACGTTCATCAACAAGGCTCCATTTCTCAATATCCAACATTGTTTGTTTCTCTTTACAAAGCAATTCATCAGTGCATTGTTGAATGATTTGTTTCTGTACTTGTATCAATTCTTGTCTAGCAGCATTTACCTTAGTAGTTGTGTTTTTGAATTCCTCATTATTCAGAACTTTCAATACTTGCCTTAATGCTCTCAACTTTGCCCAAATATTAGCCATTGTTCCTGAAGTCATGTGTTTATGCCATATTTCTGTAACTATGTCCATGAATGTGTTGTGTTCTGCCCATATATTAAAGAATCTGAAAGGGACCTTGCATGTCCATTGGTTGCCTGTAACTGTGAGTAGCATAGGGGAGTGATCAGAGAAATATGGCAGATCATATTTAGTACTCACATGACCCCAAGTCATCATCCATTCTAGATTTCCAAAGACTCTATCAATTCTGCTACAAATTCTGTCAACTCCAAATTGCTTGTTTGACCAAGTATAGTAATCTCCTTTCCATGGTAGTTCATTCAGCTGCAGAGTATGGAGACAATTTGAAAAATCTTGAGTTTCTACTAGAGAAATTGATGCACCATATAACCTGTCATTTGGATATAGCACAACATTAAAGTCACCAGCAATTATCCAAGGTTTATCCACCCCTTACTCAATGAGTACTAGTTCTGCCCACAATTCCTTTCTCTGTTCAAGTAAAATAGATTTTCATTTTACTTGTGATCACTTTTGATTTATTAAGAAAATACAATTATTTTTTTCATGTTTTACCTTCACAATTAAATATTTATTCTCCTAATCATTTTCCAAAACTTAACACTAAACATCATCTTATAGGTTTGATAAAATACCTATATCAATAATTATTTTCTTAAAGGATGTATCAAGTCAAACAGTGACAAGTAAAAATGAACGAAGGAAGTATTTTTATTAACTTATACTTAATATAAATATTTTGGAAAAAGTGTATCATTTAGTAATTTTTTTATTAAATAAAATTTTCTTTACTTAAATAAATTTCAAATAAAAAAATATCATTTATGTCTTTTTAGTTATGTAAAATATTATTTATTTCAAAATAAAATAAAAATATAAAGTAACACTTATTTTAAAATAAAGAAAAAGTATACAAAAGTACAATTGCTTAGAAGTTGGGATAGATATAGACGAAGAGCCGTTTCTGTATCGACGACTATATATTATACATTATAAATATAGAGAGAAAAGCACATGCATAAAATAAGGAAATCATATATAAAATACATAACACAACTTTGTATCTTTTGGTTTTCTTTATTTTTTATAAGATTGTTTTTACTAATATATTTTCTTTTCAAACTGATTTTGATATGCCTTATTTGAGTCGAACGTGTATTATTTATTTTTTAAAAATAAGTAAGGGGAAATGGAGAAGGACATTACTGAGTGGAAAATTGAACACTTACAAAAAATTTAGATAATCAACTAACTTAGCTGTTAAAATTTTCAATTGTTAATATTTATATTCTAAAAATATATAAAATATTTATGGTGTTGACATATTGTCCAACTATAAAAGGACATAGAGATTCATGTTAATAATGAACCACACACACTTCATCTTTGTAAGATATCATTTGAGAGAGAAGAAAAAATGAGTCTTGAAGGAAAGTTGGTTTCAGAGATAAATATTAAGTGTGATGGAGATGTGTTTCATGAGATTTTTAGGCATAGACCACATCATATTTCAACTATGAGTTCTGATAAAATACAAAATGTGGATATTCATGAAGGTGAATGGGGTACCGTTGGCTCTGTCATTTTTTGGAATTTTACCCATGGTAAGTTGCCACCACTTTTTATACCACTTCAACTTCTTGTTATATTGATCAGAAGTGAATTTCGATTTTAAAGTTTATAAAATTCTATAATGATCTTGAGTTAACATAAAATAATACTTTAACTTACTTGAGTAGTCCATAATAATATATTTACAAATATTATTTTGAATTTTTGATACTGCTAATTTTTGAGGTTGAATTAGATTAAAGATCCATTTAACAAATTAAAAATAAGGATAATTTGAATCTACATGTAACTTAAGGGCTAGATCTGCCCTTATATTGTCAGCCTCCATTTTATGGTACTCTCTATGGTCTAAAATAAGTATTGTTTAAGGTTTTTAACACATTTATTACAAAAAAATTAATGATTGGTGATGATAAATAAAGATACATGCATAAGTGCAGAATTTAAATATATATAAATTCAAACGATAAGCTTCTTAGCCTTAAATGTATTATATTTTATAAGTTATGATTTCAGATCTATTATATTTATTACAAATTTAGTAAATATTTATGCGTAGACTTAAGATCTACATTGAGAGTATTCGATACAGATGAATCTGATATCACAACGCTGCATCCCCATATGATCATTTGAATAAATTAACCTTGCTTCCGAAATTACTCTTTATCTCTCCTCGGACTTTTAGATCATTTATTGGTGAAAGGGTTGAGTTGACAAAAATAATTACTTCCTCTATTTTAATATGTTTGTGTGGTTTTGATTTGATTCAGAGTTTAAAAAGTAAAGGAATTTTTTGAATCTTATGATGTTAAACTAAAGATACATAGAATATTATTCAAATGTCTTTTAATCTTGTGATCTTAAATATGTCATGTGTAAAATTGAAATTAAAGAGAAAAAAAAAACATCATTTTAAAAACAAACTAAAAAAAGAAAGGAACACAAATAAATTAAAATGGAGGTAATAATGTTATCTTGATTTAGAGACACTTAATTTGAATGATTTAGGTAAAACAATACTTAATTCAATTAAATGGAGTATTTTTTTTTTGCACATTAAAGATTTGTGTAAATTATAATATGCATAGATGAATTCAAAATTTAAAGAGTCAATAAGTATAATTTGTTATATACACTTTATTTGAAAGTTGCTAACTAAAGCTTGTGTATATTATAGATGGGAAGGAAAAGGTTGCAAAGGAAATAATTGAAGAAATAGATGAAGAAAAGAAGCTTGTTAAATTCAAGGTGATTGGAGGAGATATATTGGACTATTACAAATCATTTTACGTCACTGTTCATGTTGAAACAAAGGGTGAAGACAATTTAGTTACTTGGATTTTGGAATATGAGAAGTTGAATCAAGATATTCCAGATCCTCACACACTAATGAAATTTTGTCTTGATGTTACAAAAGATATTGAGACTCATCACCTAACAGGAAAGTTAGTTTCTGAGATAAATATCAAGACTGATGGGGATGTGTTTCATGAATTATTTAGGTATAGACCACATCATATTTCTAGTATGTCACCTGGTTATATACAAAATGTCGATATTCATGAGGGTGAATGGGGCACTGTTGGTTCTGTTATCGTTTGGAACTTCACCCATGGTAAGCCTACATCCTACTCTTTCTTGTTATTCGATGTTTGATATTTACTGACTCAATTAATCTAAATTTGTGATGAGTATGATCCATTAAAGAGAAAATGTTTCCTACTTTTCATGAAGTTTTGAGTTCGAAATCCATGATATGCATTTTAACTTTACTATTATCTTTTTTGTTCCAATTTATGTGAAATCATTTGATTGGATTTAAAATTTAGAGAAAGAATAAGAAAAAGATAGCTTTTTAAAGTTGTGATTTACAATAAGTTTTAGACATTTGTGTGGATATAAAATATCTCAATAATGATAAACTAAAAAATTGAAAGTTAATTTGTTTCTAAAAATATACTATTCAATAATTGAGATAGGGAAGTAAACATTTTATATAAGTTAATTGTTCCAATACTCAGTACATGTTTTGTCTTTGATTAAACAATAGGTCATAATCTAATCTTATGAAAGCTTAGACAAGTCAAAATTTATAATCACATATAAAAATAAATAATTTTTTGGATCTGTTGGTTAGATATAGACCTGATAATTAAATGAAGGGTAAAACTTTGGTTGTTTTGATTAGGCAACTAAATAATAAACAAATAAAGAGAGATTTTGAATTGGACATAATGGATTGCGACAGTTGGTTAGATATAGACAAAACAACAACAACAACAACAACAACATACCCAGTGAAATCCCACTAAGTGGGGTCTGGGGAGGGTAGAGTGTACGCAGACCTTACCACTACCTCGTGGGGGTAGAGAGGCTGTTTCCGGAGGACCCTCAGCTCAAGTACAACAACACCAAGTACAAGAAGAGGAAACATTATATAAGACATAGCCTCCAATAAGAAAAAAGAGTGCATAATCAACAAAGGAGACAATAACATCAAGAAAATACTGTGAGAGGTGAAACGCAGTAAACAACATATGGCTATAGGATCACAGACAAGAACTACAAGTGCAAGGCTAGGACTACTACAAACGCTACCAACCCATACCCTCACAAGGAAAGACAACACGCTAGCCCTACTAACCTTCAACCTTAATACGAGACCTCCACTCTTTCCTATCTAGAGTCATGTCCTCAGTAATACGAAGCTGAGCCAAGTCCTGTCTAATCACCTCTCCCCAATACTTCTTAGGCCTACCTCTACCCCTCCGCGTACCCTCTACAACCAGCCCCTCGCACCTCCTCACTGGGGCGTCTGCGCACCGTCTCTTCACATGCCCAAACCATCTCAGTCTCGCTTCCCTCAGCTTGTCCACCACAGAGGCCACTCCCACCTTCTCTCGGATAACCTCATTCCTAATCCTATCGCTCCTAGTGTTCCCACATATCCATCTCAACATCCTCATCTCCGCAACATGCAGTTTTTGAACATGTGAGTTCTTGGCTGGCCAACACTCCGCTCCATACAACAAGGTCGGTCTAACTACCACTCTGTAGAACTTACCTTTAAGTTTCGGTGGAACTTTCTTATCACACAAGACTCCAGAGGCCAGCCTCCATTTCATCCAAGTCGCCCCAATGCGATATGTGACATCATCGTCTATGTCACCACTTCCTTGGATTACAGCCCCAAGATACTTAAAACTTTCTTTCTTAGGAATAATCTGTGCGTCAAGTCTCACTTCCCCATCTGCCTCATCCAACGCATCACTGAATTTGCATCCCAAATATTCAGTTTTGGTCCTACTCAACCTGAACCCTTTGGACTCCAGCGTTTGTCTCCACACCTCCAGCCTCGCATTAACTCTGTCCCGCGTCTCATCAATCAGTACTATGTCATCCGCAAATAACATACACCATGGGACCTTCTCCTGAATAGACCGCGTCAACTCATCCATCACCATAGCAAATAGAAAAGGGCTAAGGACTGATCCCTGATGCAGCCCCATCTCAACTGGGAAATGTTCCGAGTCTCCTCCAACCGTTCTAACACGAGTCTTGGCTCCACCGTACATGTCCTTTATCGCCCTAATATAAATTATCGGGACACCTTTAGCCTCCAAGAACCTCCAGAGGACATTCCTCGGTACTTTGTCATAGGCCTTTTCAAGGTCAATGAACACCATATGTAGGTCTCTCTTCCTTTCTCTATATTTTTCTACCAGTCTTCGCATAAGATGAATGGCTTCGGTAGTCGATCGTCCCGGCATGAATCCAAACTGATTCTCAAAGATGGACACCCCTCTTCTCACCCTCATCTCCACCACTCTTTCCCAAATCTTCATAGTATGGCTTAGCAGTTTGATACCCCTGTAGTTGTTACAGTTTTGGATATCACCCTTGTTTTTATACAACAGAACCATTGTACTCCACCTCCATTCATCAGGCATCTTTGTTGTCTTAAAAATAACATTAAACAACCCAGTTAACCACTCTATACCTGCCTTGTCCGTGCTCTTCCAAAATTCCACCGGAATCTCATCGGGTCCGGTCGCTCTTCCCCTGCTCATCCTACTAATAGCACGTATAACCTCCTCGATCCTAAAACACCTACAGTACCCAAAGTTCCGAAGTCTTTCAGAGTGCGCCAACTCACCCAACACAAAGTCTCCATCCCCTTCTTCATTTAAAAGTTTGTGAAAGTATCTTTGCCATCTTTGCTTGATGGAGGTCTCTTCCACCAATACTTTGCCTTCCTCATCCTTGATACACTTCACTTGGTCCAAGTCACGAGCCTTCCTCTCTCTTGATTTTGCAAGCCTATACAATTTCTTATCCCTACCTTTGTCCCCCAGCTCGACATACAAGCGTTCGAAAGCTGCCGTCTTAGCCTTCGTAACTGCTAACTTAGCTTCTGTCTTTGTCGTCTTATAAACCTTCTTAAGCGTCCGCTTCTCTTCCTCATCTACGCACTCCACCAACTTTGTGTAAGCCGCCTTCTTTGCTTCCACTTTGCCTTGGACTTCCCCATTCCACCACCAATCTCCTTTATGGCCTCCAAAATTACACCTTGATACCCCCAACACCTTAGAAGAAACTTCCCTAATGCAACTAGCTGCTTTATTCCACATGGTGTCTGCATCCTCACTACCACTTCAAGCCCCCATCCCAGTCAACTTCTCGCCCATCTCCTGAGAAAGGGCAGGGGTCAAGCCACCCCATTTAATCCTCGGTCGATCGAAAACCCTCTTCTTCCTCCTATCCCTCTTAATTTCCAGGTCCATCACCAAAAGCTTGTGTTGGGTAGTAAGATTTTCACTTGGGATAACCTTGCAATCCTTACAGCGACCTCTATCACCCTTCCTAAGGAGTAGGTAATCTATCTGAGTCTTAGCTATCGAGCTACGAAAGGTAACCAAGTGGTTCTCCTTTTTCGGGAAGCATGAGTTAGCAATCACCAACTCAAAGGCTTTAGCGAAATCCAGAAGCGAAGTTCCACCTCCATTTCTCTCCCCAAAACCAAAGCCTCCATGAACATCATCAAAGCCACTAGAAGTTGCCCCGATATGGCCATTAAAATCTCCACCAATGACAATTCTCTCAGTGTTCGGTATACCTCTAACTACCTCATCCAAATCCTCATAAAAGAGCTTTTTGGCCTCCTCGTCCAAGCCCACTTGAGGTGCATAAGAACTAATAACACTCAAAGTACATCCTCCAATGACTAGTTTAATCGTCATCAACCTATCATTGATCCTCCTAACCTCCACCACTTGCTCCCTCAAATCCCCGTCTACTAAAATACCCACTCCATTTCTATCCCTTGAGCCTCCTGAGTACCACAACTTAAACCCGTCGACAACCCGAGCCTTGGAACCTACCCATCTAGTCTCTTGGACACAAGCTATATTTATCTTTCTCTTCTTGAGAATTTTCACTAGCTCTATGGACTTCCCCGTCAACGAACCTATGTTCCATGATCCTACCCTCAAATTATGGGAACCCGTAACCCTCTTACCACTATTTTCCCTCGTCCTCCGCCTCAACTGAAGACATGACTCAATACCACCATCAGATACCAAATCCACTAGAAAGAAACTGAAACTAATGTAAAATCTACACAGGAATATACTTAATAATACTGCAACAGGTGTATAATCTAAATGACAATGCCAATCAGAAATAAAAACAGAGTAATCAGAGGGTTTCAAAGCAGAAGACAGAACACAAAATCTGCAAGAGAGGGCCCAGAAAATAGATTCAGATCAAGAAAGAAAGAGAGACAGGATAGATAGAACCTGTTCGGTGAAGATGGAGGGTTTCGGTGATCTTTGGGTAATTTTCCGGCCAGATCTGGTTGGTCTCCGGCGACAAACAGTAACACTGTTGTTGCACTGTTGTTTGGCTGGTAGCTCACCGGAGTCAGAGCTGGCTCTCGCTGGTTGCTGTCAACCGGATCTGTTGCTGTCGTGGGTTGTCGCCATCTGCTGCTGCTGTCCGGTGGTTGCTGGTGGTCCTCGTCGGCTGCTGGAGACGGAGAAGAAGAACGAAGGAGAGGGGAAGAGAAAGAGGGGAGCGGAGCAATCCCGTCGGAGCTGCCGCCTGGTCGGAGTAGCGCTGGTGTCTCTCAGTTTTGCCGGCGTCGACGGAGAGAAAGCCGTTGGGGTATGGAGAGAAAGCCGTTGGAGAGAAAGAAGAGAGAGAAGAGAGAGAAAAAAGAAAGCAGAGAAAAAAGAAAGTGGTTAGATATAGACATGATAATTAAATGGACAAAACTTTGGTTAGTTTGATTAGGCAATTAAAATAATAAACAAATAAAAAGAGATTTTAAGACATTAAATTGTGACACATTATTTAGCTTAAATTGACATGTTCGATCCATTAACCTAATCAAATTTTCAATGAGCTATGCTTCTATGCGTTTATTAATTCGAATCATTTTAACTCGTTCAGATTCAATTCAATACTCTCATTTGATAAAAGGAATTAGTAGTATTAAATTCTTACTATATATCTTTCTTTGTAGATGGGAAAGAGAAGGTGGCAAAGGATGTAATTGAAGAAATAGATGAAGAAAAGAAGTTGGTTAAATTCAAAATGATTGAAGGAGATATATTGGAGGATTATAATTCATTTTACCTCACTGTTCATGTTGAAACAAAAGGTGAAGATAATATAGTTACTTGGATATTGGAATATGAAAAGAAGAATTGTAATGTGCCCGATCCACACACTTTAATGGAATTCTGCCTCAATGTCACAAAAGATATTGAGACTCACCATCTCAATTGATATATACCTATGACTATATATATATATATTGCTTGGATTCTTTGAAAATATATTGACTATATATATTGCTCGAATTCTTTGAAAATATATTGACAGATGCTATACTATCACATGTGTGACAATATTTTTAAAGAGTACGAACAAGGTGAATGCTTGGAACTAAGATGTTGTCTCAAGTCTTGTAATAACGTACGTTTGCTGTTATTAATGAGTGTGCTTTGAAATGTCTACTGGATGTAACAAGAATAAAAATAAAATAAGGCAAAATGAGTGAATATATAATTTCTAATATATTTTGTTGTGGATTGAAAAACAGTTTGTATTTTATAATAATGCTACTGTACTTTTTATTTTTTTTACTATACTTGATTTTGATATACTTTAGTTGAGCTGATGATTTATTAGAAATAATTTATATTTTCACAAGGTTAGGGTAAGAGTAAGATCTATGAATATACCATATCTCTGGACTCGGCTACTTATGAGATTACATTAGATATATTATCCATATTAGAACTTCAATTAATCTGAATTCACATCGCATACGACCCATCAATAAAGAGAAAATGCTTCTTATTAAGACTTTCCTTATTCACTTATTCAGATCTTAATAATTACCGTCTCTAATTAAAAATGGAAGAATCTTATCTACTAGTCACATCCCTCGATAACGATAAATGATGTTCTTCTAAAAAATGAAAGATTGGTTTTTGGAATTGTGTTTTTTACTTTCTTTCTAGAACTTAAATATTTCTCAACCATATTTTATATACAATGTCAGTTATATGGACTTGAAGAGAAAATTCCAGTGGACTATGGCACTATTCTTTTATAACATTATATTTTATATATGTTATATACTTACATAGTAGGGGCCATTTTATATTAATGGACCTTAAATGAGGAAGAAAAGAACAATTAAAATACAGAGATATTTTAAAAAAATTATAATTCATGTATCGGTTCTTAAATATCCATTATCATAAAATATTTCATGTAACATTTGTTTAAAGATCTTTGTGTTCAAGTAAAACTCTTTATATTGTAATGTCTATTTTGTAGCCTTGGCCTTCCGTAAATAGAGTCAGAATAAAACGTCTATAATAGAAGCGTATTATATTTATTCTTGATTTGATACACTTCTATTGAACGTCTGACTGAGTATTATTATTTTCTCTTCAACCATAATACTATTAGTTGATCAGATCATCAAACACAATGATTTTAATTTATTACAACAAAAATAGTAAAAATAGTATGGCCCTTATACTACATAAAGCATGTGGCAAATACCAACTAGTGTTTGCACATTATTTATCAATTAGAATGACCTAATACAAGGCTCATCCCATAACACTTATACATATTATAAAATTTACTAATAAAATTATAGCTTATGCAATATAAAATGCATCCTCAGAAAACATTTTAGGAATCACCTCAATTTGCAATTTTACTTCACCACATTCCACATTTTGCAAAATAAGTGTCATGTCTTGGATCAATTTGCCATTTTCCCATATGATGCAACTTTCCTTAGCTAAGCAATTGTCTCTATTTGGCTGAACTTTGTCAACTTTGACACCATTTGGAAGGTCTTGATGATAGCTCATGATCTCCAATACTTTAAGATATGGTTTGATGTCTATCTTTGCTTCACCTATTTTGTCATCTTTACTAAATGTATCTTTGTCATACACAGTCTGCAAATATTATAATCATCAAATTAAAATTATATATATCAAGAAATATTAGTAGCTCAATTGGTTGGCTAATTGAATTTTTACCTTCACTACAACAAAAAAGACATTGACATAATACATAAACATGACCCTTAACTTAACATCAGCTGGCAACTATGACCTTTAACTTTGGATGTGCACAAGTGGGCACTTAAACTTTTATAAAATTGAACAAATGGACACATTCGTTCTACATGGCACCATACATAGGAATTTTGTGTCCTACAAGCTACATGTATTACTTGTTCAATTTTATACAAGTTTAAGTGACTACTTGTGCACACTCAAAGTTTGAGGACATAACTGTCTGTTGAAGCCAAGTTAGGAATCATGTTTATGTATTATGCCAAAGACATTTAGTAATAATAGATTTTCTGTCTATTAACGTAAAAATATTTAGCTACAATTGAGCTTTATTAGTTTCATTGAAGAATAATATTAAGAGAGAATACTCACCAAAACAATTTGAACATTTGGATATTTGAGTGCAAGGGTCAATTCATCATCCCAGACAGGGTTGCAGTTGTTCTTCTTACAACTAGTCTTCACTTTCTATAAGACAATTGCAGAATATCAGTACAAATAACAGATGTTATTTAAACTTTTACATGATGAAACACCAAAAAGACGTATTCATGATTTTAAGTTTATAAATTCTGGATTTAGAACAACATAGTTTTTCGAGATATATTATTTATATACTTCATTCCAATTTTTTTGAATATACTTGGACACAGGTGTACTGTAACACCCAGTATCCGAAAATAGAGATTTCAGATTTCTGGTGTTACAGGTGGCACTCACGGACACCATCCATGGACTGTAGATGGACTCACGGTCCGTCCTGCAGGTCCGTGGTTCGTGACAGAAAACTTCCCCAGATCTCAATCAGAAAATTTGGCTAAGTGTTGACCCACGGCCGGACTTACGGTCCGTAGGTCAGGTCACGGACCGTAGTTCGTGTCCGTGGATCGATGCCCCAAAAGCCCAGCTTCAGTCCCGATTGACGGTTGACCAGCACGGACCGTCAATCGATCCACGGTCCGTAGATCTGACCGTAGGTGAGGATTAACAGCCAGTTAGCTGAAAATTCTGATGGGTCAACTTCAGATGGTCATAACTTTTAGCACAAAAATAATTGTGTGTCCCATGACCTATGATATGATAGATAATTGAATTATATTTCCAACGCCACTGAGTTTGCTAAATTCTGACCTCCGAGTAAAAAGTTATGCTTGTTTTAGTGAAGCCCTGTTGGGCAGATTCGACCTACGGATCCAATCGACGGACCGTCGATTGAATGACGGCCCGTCAGTCCATTTCGTCAGTCACTCCGACAGCAGTTAATTCAGGGGTCTTTTGGTCTTTTCCTATTTCATTTAACCCCTAAGATACGTCGTTTAGACCCTAAATCATAAGATTTTAATCAGTTTAAGCCTAGAGACATAACTAGAACTTACCTTAGTCAAAATCATTAATCAAAACTTAGAAAATTAGAACGCTAAAAGGAGAAGAGAAGTCAAGAACCCTAGTTCAAGAACGCAGCAAGGTTCCATCAGTTCCAGCCCCAAAATCGAAAGATTTCTCCGTGAAATTCGTCACCAGGTATGTGGGATTTCCCTAGTGGGTTCCTTTCGCCCATTAGGTCCCTAGAATTCAGTCAGATTCTTGATTCCATGATTATGAACAGACCTAGGATTTCTAGAATTTCAACAGATCATCATGAATTAGTTATTTAAATGTTCCAAATCAGATTATCATGTTATTGCTCAGTTTCTTCCATAAATTTCAGAACCCTAGCTATGTATTTCATTAGTTCTTGAATTACACATGCTAGGTCAGATATTTCAGTTATTCGGATATACATGCTCCAGTTTTATGCCACATTATCAGTATA
Source organism: Solanum okadae (assembly GCA_036553675.1). Lineage (NCBI taxonomy): Eukaryota > Viridiplantae > Streptophyta > Magnoliopsida > Solanales > Solanaceae > Solanum > Solanum okadae. The sequence goes on from CM071681.1 coordinate 3,917,890, forward strand.
TTTCAGCATAAACCCTATTTTGAGTTATAAATCTTGAGAAGCTTTTTATTAAGACAACACTTGAGTTTTAAACTGAGTTTTTGAGAAAGTTAAGATGATTTTTGAGAAAGAGCTTCTAAAACATGATTAGTATGACAATTGAGTAGGTCATCAATGTATGAATAGTATGGTATCTAGATATACCATCAATGTTTATGCAGTTTGACTTCCCAAGTCATCAATGATCATAGTATAATATGATGTTGAATTGTTTTCTAAAAAGGAGTTTTCAAGTACGAGTATCTACATGTCAGTATTTTGAGCTATTCAGTATTCCAGTCATAATATATTCAGTTATACATGCCTCAGTTTATGAATGCATCATTATCAGATTAATTGTTACATTCTCAGTTTGCATGTTCAGTTTTGAGCTATCCAGTATTTACAGAAATTCAGTCATAACCAGTTAACCACTTAATTCATTGGGAGTAGCATAATACCGAGTTGGACTAGGGTTTCAGCGTACCCATATAGTCCCAGAACTACGAGCCACGTAGGTGTAAGTCCCCTCTGTGGGCAACATCAGTTTAGTGATCACGCCAGCATGCCTCTATACCTCTGGCAGGGTATATTGGGTCCTCTCGATGGGGCGTATACATTGGACTCCACATTTAGCTCATGTGGTTTATGTCGGTTATTAGTAGCTCCCACAGTTCAGTCAGACTCTATTGCATTGACCATATTTCAGTACAGTCAGTGTTCAGTCTCAGCATGTTATAAATTTGGTCATTGCATTCAGTTAGCTCAGTATTCAGTATTTTCAGTATCTATATCATGTTCAGATTATATCATTGCTCAGTATGCTTTGTTCAGTTATGTGTTCTTTCAGCTTTACTCTATCCTGCATGCTCAGTACCTTTCAAGTACTGACGCATACGTGCGCTACATCTTCTCGTGATGTAGGTTCAGGTTCTCAGCATCCAGATCACGCTTAGGTCGGTTCCCGATCTCTAGTTCAGCAGCATCAGTGGTGAGTCCTCATTCTTCGAGGACTAGTGACATGATTACCTTTGTCGCTTTTAGTCTTTAGTTTCAGTTTTGCTAGACTTAGCTGGGGCCTGTCCCAGCATTTCTAGTCAGTTTAGAGGCTTATTTCAGACATAGTTAGATTCAGCTTAGTACTTGAGTTTGATATTTCTTTTGTATTAAACTCTCAGATTTGATATATTCAGTTATAGTATATGGGTATTCCCCATCTTTTCAGATTTATTTATGAATTAGCTTCCGCATCAGTTTATTATCTTTAGTATGCTCATGATCATGCCAGCAGGGTTAGCTTGGGATCACTTGTGGTCCTAGGTCCCGTGTCCGCGTCTCGGGGGTAGCTCGGGGTGTGACATGTACGTGCTAGCACGGGCCCAATATCTGTTAATTTTTTGTCTCAGTTTATGTGATATAGATAGAGTTTAGATAGTCAACTAATTTTTAATATGATTTTTACATATTCTAAGTTGTTAATTATTGTGATTTATAGTACTTTTTAAACAATATATGTTATTCCCCTTGTCCTAATATATGTATGACATATAGAATTTCAAGAGTCAATTCAATATTGTTAATTATTGAGATTTACAATACTTTTTACGTAGTTTCCAAATTAAATAATACATGTTACTTCTTTTGTCCCATTTTATGTTGACACTGATAGATTAATTTCAAGAATTAGTCAAAGTTTTATATATATATTTAAAATTTTCAAGTTGTATAATAATTTATAGTATTTTTACATAATTTTTAAATGTATAAAAAAAAAAAAAAAAAAAAAGAGAAACAAATTAAAACGAAAGAACCACTAATAAAATTACACAAATACCCTTAAAGTGCTCAAGCAAGCATATTAACGAGTTGCCTGCTTGAGTACTTGAAACTTCCTCTTATAATATAGTAAATTTTGACAAGACAATGGAATAATATTAACAAAAAGAAGGATTCTTTTTTTAAACTTATGGTAATAAATATTTGTATGCTTATAAATAATTTCATCAAGGTAAGGTGAGCGTTTTTGATTACTAAATATAAAAAATTATTACATTTGAACGGAATAAAAAAAAAAGTGACACAATTAATTAGACAAAGAGTATATATAAGTGAACTTTTTAGAAACTTTTTTAAACATAAAAACACATAATCTAAGACCAAATTGTTGGTTTTGTAACAAGTCCTAAGACATAAAAGCAAGATTTTCTAAAAAGTTAAAGTCGTGGGTGATCAAGAGTCGTAATTAATGAATGTAATATTTTTCATATAAAAATATAGGAGCTCGATCAACTATATTATCGAAAAACCTATCTTAGATATGCCTCTAAAAGACGATATATTTGACCATTCAATATGATCAAACTCATGAATATGCAAAAACTATTATCAAAGAAGAAGATATTATAACATGTACCTGATCACCCATGGTAACAACAACATAAGGATCACTATGAAATGTATCCTTGAGTGGTAAATTGATGCCTTTGTGCACCCTAATTTTAACAAGTCCCAACATCTTAAAAAAAAACAATTAATTTTTTTTCAACTTAATTGGTTTATGTGCCACAACAATATATCATGACCTTGTATTGATTTATTCTTTTTATCACTTCAGAATAATTCTAGCACTTAATTAGAATTTCAAAAAGAAAAAGGAAAATGGGAACTTATACCATCGGTCCATTATTCACCTTAAAAGAATCTCACTTTCTACTTAAAAAAATTATCGGTAATTTCTAATTAATTCATCACTAAAGTTCAAATAGTTTTAGCTAATTAACTTTTTTTTAATAATCTATTACTAATTTATAACTACATGAAATTAATACACAATTTTTGTTATTTAATTATCAAATTTTATTCATAACTAACTCCTTATTTTGTAGTAGTGTCTTCAAAGAGAATCTAATAACTTTCTAGAGTTATTCGAAAAAATTATTGAGTCGGATCCATTCACAAGATAAGCGCGTTTTTTTTTAGAAAAGTGTCAAAATGTAATTAGTCAATAAAAAGATTATAGACACATGTCAAGACCATTGAAAAATATCGTTAAATTGCCAAGATAATAACATTGGTCACACTACCTGTTCACATCTTTTATTTAAAGGATTTTTTTTTTGAATATGTCATCGAATTATTATGAATAAATTATTTATATCGTTCATTCGTTAAAAAATAGGTTTATCTATGCCATTACCTATATAAAAAGAGTTCTTTTGTGTTATTATTTTTAACAGAAAATATATTTAATTTTGGAAAATTACTTATGCCACATGGTTAATGCCTTATTAGGGGCCTACGTCAGATAATTAAAAAAATTCAATACTTGATTAAATCAAAATTAAATATGAACTGATTTAAATAAAACCAAATTCACCATAGGATAGTATCCAACACGATTCAAACATTATTCATTACTTATATTTATATAATTATCAATAAATAATACATTTACTGACTTTGTTCCCCAATAATATACTATCAAATATCACACTGATCACCAGTAGTATTAGGTTATTATTAATTAACTTCTATTCAGTAAAATCACTATAGACACAAAATACCTAAAATTAAATATTCAATATTTATGTATAAAAAAAAATACATGTAACGCCCAAGAAACACAAATAACTGATGATACATAGATGATAGAACAATCACATAAATATTTATCTTCCAAAAGGGAAGCTGCAAATAATTCTAGCACAATAAATAAAAAACATATATATATATATATATATATATATATGGTCACACATTACATAATGAAGTGTTAAAAATTTGACAATGTTGCTTCAACGAAGCAAAGATGATTTTATACGCCTTGCGCTCAAGGCTTTTTAGGTACTTGTGGTATTTCTAGCTTTGGCAAAGTTGGTAATTCAGGCTTAGGAATAACAGGTATCTCGAGTTTTGGCAATGTTGGTAACTCTGGCTTTGGGATTTTTGGCAGTTCGGGCTTTGGTAGAGTTGGTAGCTCAGGTTTTAGAATTTTAGGGAATTCAAGCTTAGGTAAAGTTGGGATTTCAGGTAAATGTGGCAGTTCAGGTAGAGTTATTTCAAGAAGATGACGAGCGTCTGATTGAATTACATAATCACTTGTTAAAAACAAAGTGACAAATAATAAGAAGGAAAAAGATGGGTTGTAGTAATAAGCCATATTTGTTGAAAGGTGATATCAAGACTAGTAAGTTATGCTTTGATTGATTTTGCTTTATGTTTCACTTCAAACAAGTTTATATAGATGTGTGGTTGTATAAATTAAAAATTGGAGAATTAGGGCTTTGGTAGGAAAAATTGTGTGTTAGTTCATCTTCTCAACAATAACCTCCTAATTTAATCTACAAATAAATTTACTTATATAACATATTTTATGTAAATATTCCTACTCAACACAAAATAAAAAGTCTTCAAGTAGGTAACCTAAAGAGAGAACTTAGTTTTCTTTAAAATTAGACTAAGGTTCTATTGAATAAAATGACATACCATAACTAGATTATGTACAATAATAGTAAAGATAACTGTTGACAATACTCATGTTATGTTCCTAGTTATTGTCGTATACTACCTTGAGGTTGTAGAAGAAATTCATAAACTTCAAATTTTGACATTACGTAAAGGCTGACGTACATAGTACATATATATTCTATATTCTTCGAACATAATATTATTTATTTTACATGCTAGCTAGCACTAGCCAATATTTTCAAATACTCATCACACAAGATGACCTTCAACATCCTTGGTGATACCAATGAAATAATCCAAGAGAGCAAGGGGTTCTGGAGTATCTTCAGTTTTCTTCTCGTACATAAATGTAATTGTAGTCCAATGTTCACAAGATGTAATAACAATGAAGGAATTATACAACTCTAAAAGATTTCCGTCAATCACTTTCCAAGTAATTGATTTCTTCTGAGGATCGATGGCTTCAATCACAGTTTTAGCGAACATTTCTTTTCCATCTATACATTACAGATCTGAAAATACCATAGATGTTACTCCGAATTCAAATGTTGCAATCCTAATATGAAATACACTGATGCAAGAAAATAATATTGCGAGAAAGATAAATTTTATGTGTGTTACCTTCATAATATTTCCAACTAACAACCGAACCAATTTTTCCGATTTCACCTTCATGAATCTCAAAATGCTTGATCCTACTAGGGCTTATGTTGGGTAGATGATGAGTATTAGTGTGAAAAATATCATAAACCAAGTGTCCTCCACACTTCACCTCCAATGAAACAATCATTTTGCCTTTCATACCCATATTGTCCTTTCCTAGTAATAGCAATAAGTTGAGAAAATGTATAAAACTTGTAGTTTTTATATATAGATGTTAATTAAAGAAGCTAACCAATAAAAAGAATTATCCACCACATATCTATATGACTATATCACATAGTGGCGGTGTTAATTCAATTATGTATAAGTAAGTTTTAGTTTGATTATAAATTTATCATGATATTTTACATACTCATGATAATTGATATATGATGACAATACAATTATAAGTAATCACTAATCAGGTATATTTACTTTTATATAATCGCATCGGTCATGGTATTCATGGCCTTGCTTCTTTTTGGGTCAAATTCTAATTTCGTTTGCTTCTCCCAATCGTCGAGCCTAATCGACTCGACTCTTTTCCCTGTCCCCGGGCCTCCTCTCAATTCATTTTGTTCTTCTTCTGTACTGTCACTTGAATGAAGACACTTGATCAGTCCGATTTTCTCAAATATCCCCCACCGACCCTTTTCCTTTACGAGTCTGGATTAATTACTCCTGTAAAAATCATCTTTGCCAAACAAGTGAATAATGTTACAAACAAAAAAATATGCATCATCAAATGTATATTTTCTTTGTCTTATTTTTGTTGCACACATAATCATACAAAGATTTGTTATGGTGTTACATGCACTATACTTGTGCTAACCTAATTAAAGATTTGTTAGACAATTTTACAAAGTAAATGGGACTTTTTCAAAATCACGATGATAATTATTTCGTTATTATAACATTAAAATTTCAACAATATGTACATGTTCAAAAATAATTAAATTTAATAATTAAACAGAAAAATTAATATAAAATAAACCTAAAGAATGTTATACTTTGGTTAATTTTAAAATTTATCGATAACACACCTCAAATTCGAAGAAATTATAAGAGTTAAATTATTTTAAAATGTGAATATAAATTTGATTGACATATTTCAGCAACACTTGATAATTGAATAACGATACACATCAAGTTAAGCATTATTAAAGTCTGGAGTGATGTATTCAAAATCGTGAGAGACGAAGTCACGATTTTGAATACATCGCTCCAGACTTGATAATTTATGTAATATTATTTGACTTTTCAATTTGATAGTACAATTTTTTGGTTTGATTTAAACACCTTCATGCTTAGCCTCAATTTTATAGGGTTACTCCTAATTTGTAATTTATGGCACTATAGAACATAGAATAGCATGGGAAATTATAACCTCTACTCTTATTTATTTTTCTTCTGAGTTGTATCTATGAAACATCAAAATATTCAATGTAGGGGTCCATGTTGAATTGATCATTACTAGCCTTTTCTTTTTTTGGCTATTAATTTCTTCAATTTGTTGAGTTGTATATCTTCATGTTATTAATGATGATAAATTGCACATAGTGAGATAACACTTCTAATGTTGATGATGTTTATTACTTTCTTCGATTTATTTTATATGGTGTTTTTACTTTTTCATTTCTTATTTCTTAGGAGTGATGTTTTTCTTAAAGGGTGTGTCCAAATTAAAAATATCATATAATATGGACGGAAGGAAGAATTAAGTCATGAAATTTGAAACTCCTTACGAAGGTGAACCATGATTAAGGTGGCTAAGTTGTCGATAAACTAAATTAAGGTAAACCATAATAGGAGTGATGTTTAATTATTTGACTTTCTTGGCTAAATTAAAGTAAATATTTTAATGCTCATATTGATGGGAAGATCAACAATGACGCATATAATGAGGGAGGCTAACTCAGTAGCAGATAAATTAGCGGAATATGGAAGGAAAATTATGGATCCAAATATGTCTATGAACAAGTTGTTTATTTTGAAGCATCTCCTTCCTTTACATCAAAAGCTCTTGAAAGAGATGCGAATAGAACTATATTGTTTAGATCAGTTCCTTTTTGTATGGATGAACCTACTATTTAATAAATAAAATCCTTCCAGTTCCAAAGCAAAAAAAAAAAAAAAAACTTTCTTCTCCATTTTATATCTACTTGCTTAATTTCCTTTGCCTAATATCTATATTGGACCATGCCTATTGCGTTAGCAGGAGATATATTGTGGAAGACATAATATCGTAGCCATATAATAATCACTACAAAAAAACCCCAAATTGCCAACAAATTTTACTAACAACTTAAGTTGGTTAGTATTCTACTAACAAATTACCAACATATTTCTAACCGAATTATATTTTAAAACTTAACAACGAAATTCTAACAGATTACCAACCAAAATCTTACTAACTAAGTATTTTAGTTGGTAAATACGGCGGGAAAAAATGGCGCCAAATTTAGCAACATTCTATCAATGGATTACCAACTGAAATATTACTAACGCACACCTTTTGTTGGTAATATTACCAACGAAGTATATATCGGTTGGTAAATATGACAAAAAAATTGTTTATATAATTTATTAACATATTACCAATGAATTACTAACCAAACATTTACCAACGGCAAGATTGTGTTGCTAAATTTACCAACCAAATATAAATGTATTGGTAAATTAGTAACGAAATGTAATTTGTTGGTAAACTTGCCAACCAATATCCAATTAGTTGGAAATTTTGCCGACGAATAAAGATTGTAGTTAGTAAATTACTAACATCATTATAATAGTTGGTAATATACCAACCAATCATTAATCCATTGGTAAAATTTACCAACATATTAATTATTAGTTGGTAATATTACATATGAATGTTTAGTTGAATAGTAACTATTACCAATTGTGATAAAATTTATTGGTAAATTATTAATTACTAACTTATATTTGAATAGTTCGTAAATTTACCAATTGAAGTTAAATTTTTTGGTAAATCAACGTCTAGTGTTGAGGCTTTCATATTCAGTTTGTGTCGTTAAGCGTTTTAACTTTTAAATTTTAGCCAAACTTGACTTTGGTCAATATTTTATGTAAACGTGCTTAGATTAGAACTCTTTTAGTGTCATTAGCTTCGAAAGGTCATTTTTTATCTAACAGGAAGGTTGGTTCAAGTTTTGAGGCTTCCGTTTTTTGTTTGTGCCGTTAGGTGTTTTAAATCTTATGTTTTGGCCAAAATTTGACTTTGGTCAATATTTTTGTGAACATGCTCAGATGAGAATTCCATCAGCGTAATTAACTCCAAAGGTCATTTTTTATCTATTAGGATGGTTGGTTCGGGTTTTGAGGCATTCATTTTTAGTGTGTGCCGTTAGGTGTTTTAACTTATAAATTTTGGCCAAAATTTAATTTCGGTCAATATATTTGATAAACATGCTCAAATAAGAATTTCGTCAGTGCAGTTAGATGCGGAAGGTCATTTTTTATGTAATAAGATAGAGGGTTCGGGTTTTGAGGCTTCCGTTTTTAGTTTGTGCCGTTAGGCATTTTAACTTTTAAGTTTTGGCCAAAATTTCACTTTAGTCAATATTTTTGGTAATCGTGCTCAAATTGAAATTTTGTCACCGTGATTAGCCATATAAGTTCAGTTTTGGTCTCATAGGATGGTTGGTTCGGGTTTTGAGACTTTTATTTTCAGTTTGTGTCGTTAAGCGTTTTAACTTTTGGCTAAAATTTGAATTAGGTCAATTTTTTTGGGAAACATGCTCAAATTTGAATTTCATCAGCGCGGTTAGCTCTGGAAGGTCATTTTTCGTCTAATAGGATGGTTGGTTTGGATTTTGAGGTTTTCATATTCGGTTTGTACCGTTAGGTGTTTTAACTTTTAACTTTTGGCCAAAATTTGACTTTGCTTAAAATTTGACTTTGCTTAACACTATCAACTTGTACACTACATACATTTAGAAACACATCATGATATAATGATATGTGTCATATTGAGATTAATTTAACTTGTTATCATAGATTTTGCATTGTTTCATTCAAATATGATTTATAAAATTGATATTAATATTTTTGGATTTATATTCGTGCTCTTAGATTTTTAAATGCAATAAATTAATAAATATTTTACTATTGAATAATCATTCAGTTAATAATATTTTGAACATATTGTCAATCAATTAGTAACGTAACATTGAACTTGAATGATATATTACCAACAAACTAACAATCAATTAGTAAATTTATTAGAAAAACAAATAATCATACTAATGTATTTAAAATTTATTACCAACAAGGGTTGTGGTGGAGTGGTAAGTACTCATTCATCCTTAACCAAGAGGTCTCGGGTTCGATTCCCCTTGGGTATAGAGTCGCCTTTGTTAGGGAGCGCTTTATCCCCCAATGTGGGACTTTCCTGGCGTGAATCCGGATTTAGTCGGGCTCTAATGTGGGTACCGGACACCGGATGGGAAACAAAAAAAAAGTATTTAAAATTTATTGGTAAATTACCAACATAAATTTTCTGTTACTAAAATTGAAAACCAATTACCAATGTATCTTGAAAAGTTTACTATCAACATTTGTTACTATAAAACGGAATCGAATAATAAAGAAAAAAATTGTATTACCAACGGAATCGAATAGTAAAGAAAAAAATTTACTAACTCCTTTTTCAATTTGTTAGTAAAGGTACTAACGATATACTAACCAAAAATTAGTTGGTGAATTTACCAACAGAAATTTCAAGGCCATGTTTCAAAATTTTGTAACAATATCTTTGGGTGTTTATCAACTGATTTTTGGTTGGTAAGTTTACCAACAAATTAAAATCGGTTGGTAATATTTACCGACGAGCCTTTTAGCAACGGATTAATATAAGTTGCGATTTGGTTGGTAACTCAATTTGCCAACCAATTTGATCAATTTACCAACCAATTTTTTTGTTGGTAATTGGGGTTCCTTTTGTAGTGAATGTCCTTTCAAACATTTGTGTTTAACAAAATTGTAAATAATATAAAAAACCGAATCCCCCCCCCCCCCCCCCCCAACGTTAAGTCGCATTATGGCAACCGAAGCATACAAACAAAAAGCAAAGTTTGAATCTACTTGTTAAGTCAGACATTTGTGTTTAACAAAATTGTAAGTAATATAAAAGTTTGAATATATAGGTAGTTTCATGAAACTAACACTCTTAAGACAAGGGTTGGATTACTGCTAGGGATGACAAAGGGGCGGTGCGGGTTGAGCTTAACCCGCTAAATTTTTAAGCCTCGCCCCGCTCCGCATAGCAATTTTTTTAATTTTCAACCGGCCCTGCATAGATCCGCCTCGTATTAATCCGCCCCTTATAATTTTTTAAATATTTTCTTTTCCTAGTTAAGTTTGATACTAAAAATATATTTCATAAAAATAAATTCATTTTTTCATTAAGTTGTATTAATTTAATAGGATAGTGACTTAAAAATTTATTTTTTAGAGGTCAATTGGAAAACACGTAAGAAATTGTATTATTTTTTATAGAATCATTTCATTTACTATCTTGAATATTTTAGCAGCTTTAAAGAAATTATCTTAATAAATAATGTTTTATCACTCTTATAACATGTAAAAAGTTAAAAAAAAATTTAAACCAACGTAAAATCACATATACCCGCAACCAGCACCGCATCCCACCCGTCCCGACCCATTGTCATCCCTGGATAGTCTACAAGTTTGAATATAAGTACTTTGAATGAGAAAATACTAGAAATAGTCTATTATCTTTGGATTTGGATTTAAAATAATCCTATTTTTTTCATAGATCACTAATACTCCACATTACACCAAAAAAAATCTTTAATGCGAGTATCAGATTACACCAAATGATCGGGAAATTTCTAACATAAGATAAATTTCAGGCAGTTGATGGGTGGAACCGGTGGAGTTATAAGGGACCATCTAGGCAGTTGGATTGTAGGATTTTCTTGCAAAGTAAAAGTTGCTAATGCCCATCATGCGGAACTACTAGCTTTGCTCCATGGTTTGCTCGTGGAGACCGACTCTCATGTATTACTTAACACCTTAGAAAGTGCTAAACCAATACACTCACACATTTATTTGGATTGCAGGTCAATGCTCCATCTGATGGGAGGATCAACAATGAAGCATATAATGAGGGAGGCTAACTCAGTAGCAGACATATTAGCGAAATATGGAAGGAAGACTATGGATCCAAATATACCTATGAACAAGTTGTTTGTTTTTGAAGCATCTTTTTCCTTTACACTAAAAGCTCTTGAAGGAGATGCGAATGGAACTATATCGTTTAGATAAGTTCCTTTTTGTATGGATGAACCTACTATTTAATAAATAAAATCCTTCCCATTCCAAAGCAAAAAAAAAAACATTACACCAAAAAAAAATCTTTAATGACAATTAATTAACGGTAATAGCTTAATTGCCGCTAAATATATTCTTTAGAGACAATTAACACTCTTTGTAAATGTGCCTAAAGTCTAACAAAAAATTCAAGATTTAGTGTATAAAAAATATATACATGTAACACCAGAAGAAATACCAATAACTGATGATCGATATATAGAACAATTATATAAAGGGAAGCTGCAAATGATTCTAGCACAATAAAGAAAAAACATACATATGATCACATAACATAATTAAGTCTTAACATTTTAACAATATTGTTGCTTCAATGAAGCAAAGAGGATTTTATACGCCTCCCACTCAAGGCTTTTTAGGCACTTGAGGGATTTCTGACTTTGGCAAAGTTGGTGATTCAGACAGACATCTCAAGTTTTGGCAATGGTGGAAGTTCAGACTTTGGTAATGTTGGGATTTTGGGAAATTCGGGCTTTGGTAGAGTTGGTAGCTCGGGTTTTGGGATTTCTAGAAATTCGGGCTAAGGCAAAGTTGGGATTTCAGGTAAAAGTGGCAATTCAGGCCTTGATAGAGTTGGTAGCTCGGGTTTGGGATTTCTGGAAATTCGGGCTTAGGCAAAGTTGGGATTTCAGGTAAATGTGGCAATTTGGGACTTGATAGAGTTGGTAGCTTGGGTTTTGGGATTTTTGGAAATTCGGGCTTAGGCAAAGTTGGGATTTTAGGTAAATGTGGCAATTCGGGCCTTGATAGAGTTGGTAGCTCGGGTTTTGGGATTTCAGGAAATAATTTGGGCTTAGGCAAAGCTGGGATTTCAGGTAATGTGGCAATGCAGTCCTTGATAGAGTTGGTAGCTCGGGTTTTGAGATTTCAGGAAATAATTTGGGCGTAGGCAAAGCTGGGATTTCAGGTAAATATGGCAATGCAGGCCTTGATAGAGTTGGTAGCTCAGGTTTTGGGCTTTCAGGAAATAGTTTGGGCTTAGGCAAAGCTGAGATTTCAGGTAAATGTAGCAATGCATGCCTTGATAGAGTTGGTAGCTAGGGTTTTGGAATTTCAGGGAATTCAGGCATAGGCAAAGTTGGGATTTCAGGTAAATGTGGCAATTTAGGCTTAGGAAACTCAGGCAAAATTACTTCAAGAAGATGGCGCGCGTCTGCTAGATTTATGTAGTTGTTTGTTAAAAACAAAGTGACAAATAATAACAAGTAAAAAAGATGGGTTGTAGTGATTATAAGCCACTGTTGAAAGGTGATAAATGCTTCAAGACTAGTAATTTATGTTTTGGTTGATTATGCTAATATGCTTTATGTTTCACTTCAAACAAGTTTATATATATGTGTGGTCGTGGAAAATAAAAATTAGAGTATTAGGCTTTAATAGGAAAATTAATTGTGTGTTAGTTCATCTTCTCAACAATAACCTCCTAATTTAATCTGACAATAAATTTCCTTGCGTAACATATTCAAGCACATAAGAAAAGTCTCCCACCATGTACCTAGTTATTGCCCTATACTACTGTAATGAACCAAGTTCATTCCAATATGAATACCGAGGTCACACAAATAGTTGTTGGACTAACAAGAGTTATTGGGCTGAGAACGAGCAATAGGGTCAGGTTAATTTGGAATCCGAGTTGAGTAGTGGGCATGAGAACAATTCCATAAAAAATGGTAGTGATATGTGATTTCGAAATTATGCAAATTCTTAAGAAAAAAAGTTTGATTCTTCTTATCTCTGTTCTTAGTTAGAGCTTCTCATCCCCTTCTATCAATCTTTGGATTTGTCTTCCCCTCGATTAACATTCTCTGTTTCGTTTTAAGGATCATTAGTTGTTACTTGCTTGATATTGCCATTTCTAATTTGTATTTTGTGTTCTCAATGATTATAATACATATGATTATTGTGCCGTAACTTGAGTTGGTACACCTACCTTGGGGTCTCAGAAGGAACTCGTAAACTTTAAATTTTGAATTTACCTTTCACTTGAATCAAGAAAACAGGACACTAAATATCGTTTGTGTAGAGTACTTATCTAATGATACGCATTAGAGCCTTAGCTAATAATTAATGGACTATCAGAGTTCTTAGAGTAAAAAAAAACTGTATATAATGCCACTTGAATCACAAATATATATTCTTCAAACATGACATTATATATAGAGGCTGGCGTACATAATATATATATATATATATCAAATTAAACATAATATTATTTATTTTACACGCTAGCTAGCACTAGCCACTATTTTCAAATACTCATCACACAAGAACAAACACACAAACACACAAACACACAAACACATAGATATATGTATGTATAGGACCATTGAACATTGTAGATTTTCTAATTCTTGAGAAGGTGACCCTCTACATCCTTGATCACACCAATGCAATAATCCAAGATAGCAAGGGGTTCTGGGGTATCTTCAGTTTTCTTCTCATACACAAGTGCATATGTAATCCATTGATGTTCAGAGGATGTAATAACAGCGAAGGAATTATACAAATCCAGCAAATTTCCTTCAATCGCATTCCAAGTGATTGAATTCTTCTGAGGATCGATGGCTTCAATCACAGTCTTAGCAAACATTTCTTTTCCATCTATTCATTAAATATCAGAAAATACAATAGATGTTACTCCCAATTCAAATGTTCAAATTCTTTATTTTATTTTCCCTCTTTTATCATTTTCATTTTAATGAAAATGATCTAATGCTCGTGAAGATTAGAATGATGGCTGAAGTTATTTTCCATGAAAAAATACATCGTAAAATGTTAGTTAAAGTTCTTATCGTTTGACTCTATGAAAAGGAAAACATGACAATTAAAAGTGGACGGAGGAAGTAATAATTTAACACCATTAACTAACTTTTTCATGGAAAAGATTTTTCTTGGATCGGAGAATTACTTTCGAAATATGAAATACACCTAAATGTGGAAAATTGATGCAATAAATATTGCGAGAAAGAGAGGAGAGAAATGTGTGTTACCTTCATAATATTTCCAGCTAGCAACTGAACCAATTTTACCTTTTTCACCTTCATGAATCTCAAAATGCTTGATTCTACTAGGGCTTATGCTGGGTAGATGATGGCTATTAGTGTGAAAAATATCATGAACTGAATGTCCTCCACAGTTCACTTCCAATGAAACAATCAACTTACCTTTTAAGCCCATATTGTCTTTTCCTAGTAATATCAATGAGTTGCAAAAGGCAAGTGGTAAGAAAATGTATAAAACTTGCACCTCTTATATAGATTTTAATTAATGCAAGAAGCTAATCAATGAAAAATATTATTCACCACATATCTATATCACATAGTGGCGGTATTAATTAAATTGTGTATAAGTAGGTTTTAGTTTAGTTATAAATTTATTATGATATTTTACCATGATAATTGAAATATGATGACAATACAATTATAATTAATGAGGTATATTTATTTTTATGTAACCGTATTTTAATTTTCTTCTTTATTGATGGTGATCAGTTGTGGTGTCAGTCTTGCTTCTTTTTCGATCAAATCTTGATTTCATTTTGCTAGCTTTTCCCGATTGTAGAGCCTCATCGATTCAACTATTTTAATTCCTTGCCCCAGGCCTCTCACTTCGTTTCGTTCTTCTTCTCATGTACCCTCGCTTGAATGAAGACACTCGATCAATTCCTGACTTTCCCAAGTTCCCCCACTGGCCCTTATCTTTTACGAGTCTAGATTAGTTATTCATGTTAAAATTACTCCCCTAAAAATTTTCTTTGCAAAACAATTGTATACCGTTGGAAAACTATATGCACAGCGCGAGCATATCAGAATCATACGACTTAAATGAATAATAGATAACCAATATATGTTTATGCTAGAACACATAAACTCAAGAATTATCTCTCTCGAAGCGTGAGCAGATACCTTTGAACTCTCTCAGTATTTGAGTGGGCAAGTATTATATAGAAAATTGATTCTTTTTTTCTAGGTTAAAAGAATCCGTACATATAAAGATTTCTTCCTAATCCAAAAAGGAGAAGAAGACCCATTAAATTAAGCATTATTGAAGTATATAAAAACGGATGCACTATATTAATTCAGTGTATATATATATATATATCAATGAGAAAATCACAATCTTTCTTGACATATATATGTCACAATCGAATCAAATCAAACCATGGTTAGTTGGATTCTTTTATTGATTTGATTTGACTTTGATTTAAACATCTTTATGCCTAGCCTCAAATTTATAGGGTTACTCCTAACTTGTAATATAAGGCACTATGGAACATAGAATAGCACAAGGAAATTATAAGCTTTACTCTTTATTTTTCTTCTGAGTTGTATCCTATGAAACATCAAAATATTCAATGTAGGGGTCCATGTTGAAATGACCATTACTAACTTCCTTTTTTGGCTATTAATTTCTTCAATTTATTATGGCGGAACGACCTGAGAGGCCCACTTGATTTGTAAGTTGGATCTCTATATTTACGACTTTGCCAACTGAACCTTTAAACTCATTCAAACCAATATTTTAGATCCCTTTCTTATTTGAGGGGTGTGCATGTAGTACACTCATTTTACAAATGAAATACGATGTAATTTTTTAATGACACATTATTATTATTATTATTATTAATTTTCTAATGACACATAAGAAATTAAATATTTAAAAAATACAAATTTTTTTCTCACTGTACTCCTTTCGTCCCTTACCACCTTCTACCATTTTCATCTTTCATCATAGTCCACACTCAAAAATTTCCTCAATCACAAAATGTGATAGATTATAATTAGTTCTTGCACATGTTTTAGGGTTCTATTTATTTTGATTTGATAAAAGGAGATATCAAGAAAACTTCAAATTGGAAAAAAATATGTTTATACATAAATTCAAGTAGTAGATCTTAAAGAATTAAGTCTATATAAATGGTGAATGATATATTTTCTTGCAAAAACTATTTTCAATTTTTTATTTGATGATTTTATGGTGATAATGTGTACGTCAAAAAAGAAGAAGAAAAAGGAGTAGGGGCGGGGGAGGGTGGGGGCTGAGGTTGAAAAAGAAGAAGAAGAAGAAGAAGAAAAGGAGTAGGGGCTGGAGAGGGTGGGGGTGGGGGTGGGGTCTGAGGTTGAAGAAGAAGAGAAAAAGGGTGGGGCTGAAGAAGAAGAGAGAAGGGGTGGGGGTGGGGCGAGGTGGGGTGGAGTGCAGAAGAAGGAGGTTTTCAATATTATTTTTTAAAATTTATTATTATTGTTTTGTCTTATAATTTTGACAATTTTAAAATAACAATATTGTATTCACTTGCTTCAAAAACGCGTGTGGTCACGTATTTGTCCGACTTAGCCATTTTAGTGCCACATAAGCTCGGTCAATGGTCAGAGGGGCTTAAAAATTAGAGTTTCATCGAGTTTAAGGGTTCAGTTGGCAAAATTGTAAGTACAGGAATCCAACCTACAAAACGAGTCTCTCAGGTCATTCCACCATTTATTATTGTATCATCTTCATGTTATTAATGATAAGTTGCACATATTTAAAAGAAAGTTTGAATCTATAGTTTAATGAAACTAACACTCTAGGACAAGGGTTGGATACTGCACAATTTGCAGCTCGAGTTGTATGTTGAATATGCTTCATGCACTCAATATATGTACTTTGAATGATAAAAGACTCAAAAGTCCATTAGCTTAATTGCCGCTAAATATATTCTTTAGAGACAATTAACACTCTTTGTAAATGTGCTTAAAGTCTAAGAAAAAGATTCAACATTTACTGTAATAAAAAAAATATACATGTAACACCAGAAGAAACACAAATAACTGATGATATATAGAATAATCACACACACATACACACACAAAAACACAAACACACAAACACACATATATATTGTTACGCCCCGAGCCTACACCCTGGACGTGGCCGGCACGAACCATTGATGGCCCCAAGCAAACCCTTGGCCTAACTTACTTACTCAGCGGAAGACTTTACTCAAGATAAATATACTTTAAAAGAAAAATTAAACTTCTCAATAAATAACTTAGAATGTAATAAATAACATTCACTGCCAAAGTGGCAACTCAAGTCTCAACTTAACTGAAAAGGAAAAGTAAAGACTCATGAACTAACATCACTAAACTCTGTCTATGAAGCCTCTAAACAACTAAGATACGTCAGG
Source organism: Solanum okadae (assembly GCA_036553675.1). NCBI lineage: Eukaryota > Viridiplantae > Streptophyta > Magnoliopsida > Solanales > Solanaceae > Solanum > Solanum okadae. Next base: position 3,935,561 of record CM071681.1, read on the forward strand.
ACAAGACCCACGACATCCTAATGAACTAAAATACTGAAAGCAATAAAAAGGATCCTCCGATCCGGAAAGCTAAGAGGCTCACCAACTGACTCTGAGTGCTCAACTGGATCAACGAGGCGCTGGATGCTGATCCTGATTACTGGCGTCTGCATCATAATAAGATGCAGGCCAAATGGCATCAGTACATTGAATGTACGAGTATGCGAGGGGAAATCTAAAACAAAACATAAGCTTGAAAGGAACTGAAAAACTTACTTGACTCAACTCAACTCAACTCAATTGATTTCAATATAAAGCAGTGTACATAAATACAGTAAAAAGAAAAGCTTTAAAACATGGTTTTCAACTCTGTGTATTTAGAAATACAATAATAACTCTATATGTATGCAAAGATACAATATGAACTCTGTTTGTATATGAAATTACAAATATTTCTGATGTATAAAAAAAATACAAAATACTGTTGTGGGAGTTTCTCTAACCGACAACTATCATTTTAGAGCTATCGTGATGATACAATGTTTTGCCTCATGCTGCCAGGGCCGTCCTATACCTTGCCGGGGGTATAGAACTTGAACTTCTAAGTGGATCCACTAGTTTATGCTAAAAAGCACTAAGGAATCATCTAAAAAGTATGACCATTTTCTACCCATGGTGGCTACATGGTTTATGGCGGCTCTGAGTTCTCTGAACTCTCCCCTATATCGGTGCTCAATACTACTCCCAAAATATACTAGCTCTTTATGTTTAAAAACATTACTTCTTTCTGTGGTTTGAGATAATTGCTCAAAACTTAGCTCAAAGGCTATCTTGGAAATCTCAGTTTCCTCTCTTGCTTAATTGTGAAAGCATTTACTCTTTACTGAAAACTAGCTCAAAGGCTCTTTTGGAAATCAAAGTTTCCTTTCTTGCTCAAATGTGAAAACATTTACTCTTTAACTGAAAACTAGCTCAAAGGCTCTTTTGGAAATCAAAGTTTCCTTACTTGTTTAAATGTGAAAACATTTTAAACTTATTGGGAATACATAGTCCCCATATACTTTTGAAGAAATGAACTTCAACTTTACTCTTTACTGAACTCAAAACTCAAGTCTTAAAACAAAGTTAAATCATTTGTAAAAGACTTTTGGAAGACTTTATGAACTTCTCTTGACTTGACTCTTAACTTCTCTTGACTTGACTCTTAACTTCTCTTGACTTGACTCTTTGTTGAGTTGAATTATGGATTCAAGGATTGTGATTTGTGATATGAAAGATCTCATGATGTTTAGGAATGATTTTAGATAGCTAAACATGAGAAATGATCAAGAAATCACTGTCTGGAAACTAGTCTGCGACGCGGAGGCACATTTAAATATTTGGTCGCGAAATAACTTTTGAGGCAGAGAGGTTCGCGACCGCGATGCGACGCGAGGATGAATTTTTTGAAACTGAGGGGCAGGTCCACAAAGCGGTCTGGGGCACCAAATTTGCCCGACTTTTTCCTTCTTTCGCTTTCCAGTCCCAATTCACCCAAACTCGAATATTCTTCTGAATTTTTCTTTAGATTCAGATACCCAACATGTATACACAAGAATCTAACTCAAAAAACTCAAGGAAACAACAGTTTAACCTCAATGAACTCCTCAATCTCAACCTAACTCAAGAACGAAGGCCAATTTCAAGAACACCATTCAAGATTCATCAACTTTCAACTTTCTAGAACAAACTTCGCTGAAATAAACATGATTGGCACGTGGGTGAACGAACCCAACACTATGAAAGACTTACATACCTCGTAGGGATTACCCCTTGATGAAATCCACGAGCCTAGCTTCAAGAACTTGACACAATCAAATTTGAAAGTTCAATCAAGTCAAGTTTGTAGAATATAATGAGCAAGTAACGTCACTTACATATGTGCTCTTAGACTTCAGATCCACAAACTCATTGTTCGCTTTGACATGTGTCTTCTTCAAAAGCTCATGTGGATGAGGTGGTCGTCCTAGAACGATTTCCTAAAATTGGATTGCATCTACCATAATTATTACCTAAGGAATAACACTAAAGAAACTATAACTTTGACAAAATAAAAATGACTATACCAGTTGTCTTGCATGCTCTCGGTGAGTGCGGGAGCCTCTCCTGTATGGAGTAAGGGACCAGAACCTTCGCCACATTTCTGACTGAGACGATTTTTTGAACATTGTGCAGATTTGGCCTTAAAAGCCTCAGTATCCCAGCGAGGCTTCCAGCTCTCCCAAACAGGTTTATTTTTGCGGTATTGCTCAGAGGATCTTGCTTCACATAGCATACCCTTGTATCGTTCTGCACATTTTCTCATAAAGTTGTCCTTTATGGAACCTTCAATTGCAATATTCCATTGGAATCGTTTCTGTTTATAAAGATCAAAAGAAAAATAACCCATGAATTAATATAACCGAAATTCTAATTGAATAAACTCCATTAATAAAATGATACTCCCTCTGTCCCAATTTAAGTGATACATTTCGATTTTCGAGAGTCAAACAGTTTAAGTTTGACCGAGAATTTGCTCATGAAATTTTCAAATTTTTTAAAATGAAATTTATATATTTGTAAACTACACAAAAAGTATTATAAGTCTCAATAATTGATAATACAAAATATTTTAAAGATATAGGAAAAAATTACGGTAAAAAATAGACATGTTTGAATCTCGATATCCGAAATGTGTCACATAAATTGGGACAAAGGGAGTAGTTAGTATAGTTTTACCTTAAACTCCTCCCAAGTTTTTCCTTAAAAAATTTTGTGATTGCCTGGGATACATCGTTCCCCGGCTCCAGACTAGTATAAACATAAAGTGTAATTATTTTAATACTCAATTGTATTTATGCATATCAAGCACATGCTAGAGTGTATTATCAGTGCCTTTCATGATAATATAAAAACTTACAAAGGTAGAGAAGGTAAACAAAAATATATGAAACTTATAAAAGTATTGGCAAACAGATGAGGACTTGGTATATATTATAAAATCTTGTTATTTGCTTATTTTGAAATGATATATACACCAGTTAACAAGCTACTTTCTTCAAGAAAGAAGCTTTTTTTATGAATTTAAAAACACCTCAATTCTGTAATTCATTCCCCATCTTTGTAGAGTAAGAAAACCAATAGAACTTCAAATGATTTGTTAAAAAATAATATGGAAGAAAAACAACAAAACTTAATTTTTTTGTGCAAAGCGAAACAATGTTAAAGAAACTGTATGGTACTCTTACCTTCCAAGGACGATTTCAATTGGGATACGAGTACCATCAGTTGTTAAAGAAACAATGTTAAAAATAATGGGATTGTCACTTGTTTCGTATGCCTCTTGATCCTCATTATCATCATCTTCATCTAATCCGGGTTCATCTTGAAATCCTACCCCATCATCTAAATCTTCATCCTCATCTTGTAAGTTAATGAATTCACCATTTGGATCATTTCGGACAACAATTTCATAGTCGGGTACCACATCAAATGTTAAACCATCTTCATCACATTGGAAAGGCTCTATAGTATCTTCCAGAGGTGGTTGTGAAGACGATGGTGGTATATCGACAATACCCCGAACTTTTGTTTTGCATACAGCCCACCAATCACTCTTATTGCGTCGCAAGCTGGGATAAGAGGCATAATACACTTGAGCTGCTTGCATTGCCAAGACAAATGGTTCATACTTTTTAAATTTTTTTCTATGATTGATATCCACAAGTTTATATTGCGGGTGAATCTTCATTCCTATCTTTGGTGTGGGATCAACCCATTCACATTTAAATAAAACAGTTCTTTTTATTGGCGTACTACCCTTGTACCCCAATTCAAGAATATCAATAAGCACACCATAATAGTCATTGTCATCTGCACTGTAATTGGTTCCTTTTATGCATATGCCGCTGTTATTAGATGCTCTAGAAGAACTGCGACTTTTAGTGTGAAATTTAAAGCCATTGACATTATAACCAGTGTATGGCTTTGCTGATCGACCTGGACCTTCTGCAAGAGCCTTGATGAATTTATTATCTATGTGGACTCGGGCCTGTTAAATATATAAAAAATCAGAATTCTCATAAGTGAAGTAAGTAAAAGTGGAAGGATATTATACAAGTGCTCACATATCTTTTGAACCATGAAGCAAAATCTTCATCAAGTCTCTTATCCACTTCCTGCTCTGTAATTCGTTGAAAATTTTGACGAAGGGAATCAATAAAATTCCATTAAATCAAATGCAAACAAATGAAAAGTAAGTTCTTTTAATAATTTTAATGTACAAATGAAAACAAAAGCTTGAAATCTTACTCCACGTATGGCTGCACTTCTATACAATTTAGTAAAACATAGATATGAGCTGCATTAAGTTCTTCTTCTGTTAGATATCGCAGATTCTGTTCCCCAAATCCTTGACCTGGATAGGTGAATATAGACAGATTATCATCATGTCCATCATGTTCACCTATACCACCATCGTCATTCTGTGGCACTTTCCTATGCCTTGTGTAAACAGGAGGCTCGAAGTAGTGTGAACAGAATGATGAACCTTCCTCAACTAAATATGCATTGCATATACATCATTCAATGTGTGCCTTATTTCGAACACTATATTTATATCTTCGCAGATTTCTGAAAATATCACAGAAGTTCAAGTTCGTTAGTCACTATTAATAATAAAAATAAAGTACCTAATTATATAAATAACATCTTACCTCTCAAATGGATACATCCATCGATATTGTACCGGGCCAGCTAGCATGGCTTCATAAGCGAGATGAACAGGGAGGTGTTTCATTGAATCAAAGAAACTAGGAGGGAATATACGCTCTAATTTACAAAGAATTTCAGGTATTTCTTGCTGAAGTCTTACCATATCCTCTTCACGCAGTACTGTAGAAGTGAGATCCCTAAAGAAAAGGCTCATCTCAGTAAGTGCTTCCCACACCTTTTTTGGCAGTAGCTCACGAAATGCAATAGGGATCAATCTTTGCATGAATACATGACAATCATGACTTTTCATACCAAATAACCTGTGTTTTTTCGTGTCCACACACCGTCCCATATTTGAGACATATCCATCAGGAAATTTCAATTTTTCACCCATTCACACAAAAGTTTTTTAGACTCTTCTTTTAGTATGTAAATTACTTTCGGGTATTCACCACCAATAACATGTAATTCAGGATGTCGACAGAACTCTTTCAAGTCTTCTCTAGATTTGGGATTATCTTTTGTTTTACCATCTACATCCAACACTGTGTTGAACACATTCTCAAAGAAGTTCTTCTCAATATGCATTACATCTAGGTTATGCCGAATGAGATTAGTACTCCAATATGGCAAATCCCAGAATATGCTTCTCTTCTTCCAACCAGAAAACTTGCTAATTCGACGATTTATAATACCAGCCCCAAGTTCTGTTACTTTTTTTAGTCCCAATACTTCTATCTCCTTTAAAATATCAGCACCTGATCGTATCGGGGTAGGAGGCATGGTGACTACTCTGTTCTTTCTAAATGAGTTCTTATCCTTTCTGTATGGATGATCCAATGGCAAAAACTTACGATGATTGTCAAACCAAGACTGTTTACCACCTTTTGTCAACGTAAAAGCATCTGAATTCTCCATGCAATATGGACATGCTAGCCTGCCTACAATACTCCACCCAGACAACATCGAATATGCATGAAAGTCACTAATTGTCCACATCAAAGCAACTCGCATTTTAAAATTTTGCTTCTTAGAGATATCATATGTGTTGACACCTACATTCCACAGATTCTTCAGTTCATGAATCAAAGGTTGCAAGAATACATTTGTCACGCCTCGAGCCTACACCCTGGACGTGGCTGGCACTCGAGAACCATTGCTGGCCCCAAGCGAACCCTTGACCTGACTTACTTACTCTGCGGAAGACTTTAGTCAAGATAAATACTTTTAAAACAAGTAAACTGAACTGCTCAAAATATAACTTAGAATGTATTATAATAACATTCACTGCCAAAGTGGCAACTCAAGTCTCAACTTAACTGAAAAGAAAAAGTAAAGATTCATGAACTAACATCACTTACTCTGTATGTGAAGCCTCTAAACAACTGAGATGGACATCGGGACAAGACCCACAACATCCTAATGAACTAAAATACTGAAAGCAATAAAAAGGATCCTCCGGAAAGCTAGGAGGCTCACCAACTGACTCTGAGTGCTCAACTGGATCAATGATGCGCTGGATGCTAATCCTGGTCACTTGTGTCTGCATCATAACAAGATGCAGGCCAACTGACATCAGTACATTGAATGTACGAGTATGTGAGTTTGAATGCTAAACATAACTTAAGCTTGAAAAGAATCTGAAATAAACACTTACCTTGGCTTTACTCAATTCTTGAGTAACTTAACTCAATATAAAGTAATAAAACACATGCAATATATAGAAAGCCTTTAAAACAGTAGAAAACAACTTAGTTCGTTAAAGAAAAGGCAATAACAAACTCAACTTTACTCATATAATAAAGTAATATAGTTTCTGTGGGAGTTTCTCTAACCGGCAACCACCATTATGAGCCTAAGTGGTGATACAACGTCTTTCCCACGCTGCCAAAACTGTCCTATACTTTGCCGTCATATAGAACACTTAACTAAGTGGATCCACTAGTCTATGCTAAAAAGCATCTTAAGGAGTCATCTAAAAAGTATGATCCTTAACTACCCATGATGACTACATTTTTTATGGAGACGTGAGTTATCTGAACTCAAGCTTGTCCCCATATCGGTGCTCAATACTACTCCCAAAATATACTTTAGCTAATATGTTTGTAAAAACAAAACTCTTTCTTTGGTTTGAGATAATTACTCAAAAACTTAGCTTAAAAGCTCTCTTGGAAATCTCAGTTTCCTTTCTTGCTCAAATGTGAAAACATTTTAACTCTTGCAAATACTTAGTTCCCGTATAATCTTTGAAGAATGAACTTTACTCTTACTCTTTACTGAAAACTAGCTCAAAGCCTCTTTTAGAAATCTCAGTTTCCTTTCTTGTTTAAATGTGAAAACATTTACTCTTTGGGAATACATTGTCCCGATATACTCTTTTGAATAAATGCACTTCAAACTTTACTCTTTACTCAACTCAAAACTCAAGTCTTAAAACAAAGTTAAAACATTTGTAAAAGACTTTTGGAAAGCTTTATGAACTTCTCTTGACTTGACTCTTAACTTTCCTTGAATTGTATTATAGATTCAAGGATTGAGATTTGTGATAGGAAAGATATCATGATGTTTAGGAATGATTTTAGATAGCTGAACATGAGAAATGATCAAGAAATCACTCTCTGGAAACTAGTCCGCGACGCGGAGGCACATTTAAATATTTGGTCGCGAAATAACTTTTGAGGCAGAGAGGTTGGTGACCGCTCCGCGACACGAGGATGAATTTTTCGAAATTGAGGGGCAGGTCCGCGATGCGGCCTGGGGCACCAGATTTGCCCGACTTTTTCCTTCTTTCATTTTCGAGTCCCAATTCACCCAAACTCGACTATTCTTCTGAATTTTTATTTAGATTTAGATACCCAGCATGTATACACAAGAATCTAACTCAAACAACTCAAGGAAACAACATTTTAACCTCAAGGAACTCCTCAATATCAACATAACACAAGAACGAAGGACAATTTCAAGAACACCATTCAAGATTCATCAACTTTCAACTTTCTAGAACAAACTTCGCTGAAATAAACATGATTAGCGCGTGGGTGAATGAACCCAACGCTATGAAAGACTCGCATACCTCGTAGGGATTACCTCTTGACGAAATCCATGAGCGTAGCTTCAAGAACTTGATGATTCCTTCCTTCTTCTCCTCTTCTTTTCTCTTCTCTCAAAACCCTAACTAGTTTCTCAAAAGTGTAAACTGAATCCAATCAGTTTAGACCCCAACTTAATTACAAAAAAACGAAATTAATTAATTGGGTGGTGAAAAGACCATAATGGCCTTCTAAAATCTGGATTGGACTTTCCTTATTTGAACAACCTAACTTACAATGGACATAACTCACTCATACGAACTTGGAATCACGCAACTCGGCGGTGTTGGAAAGATTATTCCGAGATCTTTCCTACGATATCTAGAAACACACCTAACTCATCATGAGCTAGGAGTTATGGTCGTTTGAAGTTGACAAAAAGCTCAAACTTAACCAATTTTCCAGATTTTTTTATTATTTCTAAAAATCACTTTTTCTAATTCTAGCTCTTTCTAGTTCTTTCAATTTGCGAGATGTTACAACATCTAGTTGTTGCTTAGGATTCTTTGGCCCAGGAACTATAACGGACAAAAACATATAAGGCTCTTTCATACACATCCAAGGAGGCAAGTTGTATGGCGTCACAATTACCGGCCATGATGAATATTGTTTTCCAGTTTGTCCAAATGGCTGAAACCCATCTGTACATATCCCCAATCTAACGTTACGACTTTCCTCTGAAAAAGATGGATGCATCTTATCGAAGTGTTTCCATGCAGGTGAATCTGAACAGTGACGCATTACTCCTTCCTCAACTTCATGTTCGCTGTGCCATCGCATGTGAGGAGCAGTTGGTTCAGAAGCATACAATCGTTGTAGCCGTGGAGTAAGAGGAAAGTAATACATATGCTTAAATGGTACAACATTTCTCTTTGAAGTAGATCTTTGACTAGTAGTTTTGTACCTAGGATGACTACAAAACTTGCAATGTACAAGTTCACTGTCCTCTCCCCAATAAATCATGCAGGCATTAATGCAACTATGAATTTTTTCAACTGGCATGTTCATTCCCCTCATTAACTTCTTAGTTTCATAGAAATTTTTTGGCATTAGATTATCAGACGGATTCATCTCATTCACATATTGACAAATGTCATCAAAACATATGTCAGAGAGGTGATGTTCAGCCTTAATGTGCAACTAACGCGCAACAGCCGACAATTGAGAGTGAGTTTCACAACCAGGCCACACTTCTTGGTTTACAGAATCAATCATATCATAAAAAATTTGTGCATTGGGATTAGGTGATCTTCCATATCATTTGGATTGAATGAGGGACCAGCAGCCTCATGAACCATTTTGTGATATGAAGTAGTTGGTCCAGGCTCATCAAAAGCACCAACATTCACCGATTGGTTATCAACAATATGATCCCAGTTGTTCATCATTTCATTTTGATCTATATTTCTAAAATATATAAAAATATGCATGGACAATAACTTAAATAAATACTAAGTATTATCTAAAAACGCTACACTGTGCATTTTAATTTTCACATACTTATATGGATCAACATTTTAATTACTTGTTCAATAGATATATATTTTTGTTTACATAATTATTGATGTATACTTCGTTGGTAATATTACCAACAAGAGGAATGTGTTAGTAATATTTAAGTTGGTAATCCGTTAGTAGAAAGTTGCTAAATTAGGCGCCATATTTTCCGTCAAATTTACCAACTAAAATATTTAGTTAGTAATATTTCAGTTGGTTATCCGTTGGTAGAAAGTTGCTAAATTAGGCACCATTTTTTTCCGCCAAATTTACCAACTAAAATATTTAGTTAGTAACATTTAGGTTGGTAATCCGTTGGTAGAAAGTTGCTAAATTAGGCGCCATTTTTTACCGCTAAATTTACCAACTAAATTATTTTGTTAGGAACATTTCGGTTGGCAATTTGTTAGAAATTTGTTGCTAAATTCTGAAAAATAGTTTGGTTACAAATTTGTTAGTAATTTGTTGCTAATATACTAACTAATTTGAGTTGTTAGTAAAATCCGTTGGCAATTCGGGGTTTTTTTGTCGTGTGTGTTTTTGCTCGTTTCTTATTTATCAACTATCTAAACCCCACTTATTCGTTAAGAGGTCTTTCATAACACAAATTAGAACTCTTGAATTCATAATTCAAATTCAAGATAGAGTTAAGAGTCAAGACTGAGAGAGTCTTCTGAGTCTATTTGAGAAGTCTTTTACAATCTTTTTAAAACTTGTTTTAAGACTTGAGTACTTGAGTATGAGGATGAGTAAAGTTGAGTTCATTTTTCAAAATGAATATATGTGAACTAAGTATTCCCAAGAGTAAATATTTTTACATTTAAAATTAGGGGAAACACCGATTTCCAAAGGAGTTCATGAGGAGTTTTAAGTACTATCTCTTTTAAGAGAAACCTTTTGAGTAATAATCTCAAAGTTGAGGATGAGGAAATGTTTTTAAACATATGAGCTAAGTGATATTTTGGGAGTAGTATTGAGCACCGATATAGGGACGAGTTCAGATAACTCAAAGTCCTCATAAACCATGTAGTCAACGTGGGTAGAAAGAGGTCATACTTTTTAGATGATTCCTTATTACTTTTTAAGTATAGCTTAGTGGATCCACTTAGTGAGTAGTCCTATACCCGGCAAAGTATAGGACAGTTCTGGCATTGTGGGTGAGATGATGTATCATCACATAGCTCATAATGATGGTTGTCGGTTAGAGAATCTCCCAAAAAAAGTTTATTTTGTAATTTTATATACAAACTGAGTTATATTGTATTTTTCAATACATTGAGTTGTTATCTACTGTTTTTAAAAGCTTTCTTTATAATGCATTTTACTACTGCTTTATATTGAACTGAGTTGAGTAAGTTTGAGTATCCTTGAGTTAAGTTGAGGTAAGTATGTTTCATTCTTTCCAAGTTCAAGCTTTTATGTTATGTTCAGTATTTCCCCTTACATGCTCATACATTCAATGTACTGATACCATTTGGCCTGCATCATTTCATGATGCAGATATAGGAGATTAGGGTCATCAACACGTGATTCGTTGATACCATCTACAGTTCGAGTTAGCTTTGGTGAGCCTCCTTGCTTCCGGAGGATCCCTCATTTATTTTTGTCTTGTTATTTCAGTTTTGTTAGGATGATCGGGTGTCTTGTTCCGACATTGATCATAGTATTAGAAACTTCGTAGATAGATAGATAGTAGTAGTTCATCAGTCTTTTCATTCCTTTGTTTAAATGTTGAAACTTGAGTTGCCTCTTTGGCCAGTTGAATGTTTTATTTCTAAAATATTATGAGTTTATCTTTTGAGACATTTGAGTTAAAACTTTACTCTTAAAGTTCATTATTTGATGAGTAAGTCTTCCGCTGAAGTTGAGCCAGGTCAATGGTTCGCTTGGGGCCAACGATGGTTCTCGGGTGCTAGCCACGTCTAGGGTGTAGACTCGGGGCGTGATAACTAACTTGAGTTCTTACAACTACTTTGGAGTTGCAGAAGAAACTCATAAACTTCAAATTTTGAATTTACCTTTCGCTTGAATCAAGAAAACAGGACACAATCTGTTTGTGTAGAGTACTTATCTAATGATGAGTATTAGATATCAGATTTAGCAGTCATAGGAGATTACAATGTGTGAATTACTACAAAATTGGCTCTACTTACTCTAAAATTCAAAGTTCTTAGAGTAAAAAAAATCTGTATAAAATTCCACTTGAATCACAAATATATATTCTTCAACAATTACATTATATATAGAGGCTGGCACATAGTGTGTGTGTGTGTATATATATATATATATATTCTTCAAATTAAACATAATATTATTTATTTTACACACTAGCTAGCACTAGCCAATATATTCAAATACTCATCACACAAGAACAAACACATAGATATATGTATGTATAGGACAATTGAACATCATAGATTTTCTAATTCTCAAGAAGGTGACCCTCAATATCCTTGATCACACCATGCAATAATCCAAGAGAGCAAGGGCTTCTGGGATATCTTCGGTTTTCTTCTCATACACAAGTGCATATGTAATCCATTGATGTTCAGAGGATATAATAACATTGGAAGGAATTATACAAATCTAACAATTTTCCTTCAATTGCATTCCAAGTGATTGAATTCATCTGAGGATTGATGGCTTCAATCACGGTCTTAACAAACATTTCTTTTCCATCTATTCATTAAAGATAAAAAAAAATACAATAGATGTTACTCCCAATTCAAATGTTCAAATTCTTTATTTTATTTTCCTTCTCTTATTATTTTCATTTTAATAAAAATGATCTAATGCTCGTGAAGATTAGAATGATGGCTGAAGTAATTTTCCATGAAAAAATACATCAAATGTTATTCAAAGTTCCTATCGTTTAACTCTAAGAAAAGGAAAACATGACAATTAAAAGTGAACGGAGGGAGTAATCAACACCATTAACTAACTTTTTCATAGAAAAGATTTTCTTGGATAGGCGAATTACTTTCGAAATATGAAATACACCTAAATGTGGAAAATTGATGCAATAAATATTGCGAGAAAGAGAGGAGAGAAATGTGTGTGCTACCTTCGTAATATTTCCAGCTAGCAACCGAACCAATTTTTCCCTTTTCACCTTCATGAATCTCAAAATGCTTGACTCTACTAGGGCTTATGTTGGGTAGACGTTTGGTATTAGTGTGGAAAATATCATGAACCGAATGTCCTCCACACTTCACTTCCAATGAAACAATTAACTTACCTTTTACACCCATATTTTCTTTTCCTAGTAATATCAATGATTTGCGAAAGGCAAGTGGTAAGAAAATGTATAAAACTTGTACCTCTTATATAGATTTTAATTAATGCAAGAAGCTAATCAATATAAATATTATTCACCACATATCTATATCACATAGTGGTGGTGTTAATTAAATTGTGCATAAGTAGGAATAAGCGTCTAAAGTTTCAATCTTGAAATACAATAAACAGGAAAAGAAAAATAGCAAGCAAAAAATAATATTTGTATTTGAATAAATGTGAAGGTTACAATCTTTATAAAATCTCTTAAAAGGATATGTAATCCCCTGATTCTTCTCTCCACAGATGTTCTTGATTTGGCGGAATACTTGCGGCTCAATACTTGGAGCGAAGACTTCTTTGTATGCGAAAGACTTGCAGATCACCACTGAAGAGCAATTATGTATTTTTGTGTGGATGTATGTGTATCTCTCTTTTGGTCTTATGAAGACCTCTTTATATAGGCTTGAGCTAGGACTTTAGGGATATTTTGGTCCAAGCAATTTTGACCCCTGGGCCTGAAGAACATGAGTTGGGCTCTTCTTGTCAATTTAATGGACTAGCCCAAATTTTATTTGGACTTGATTTAAGTCATATAATTCAGACATAAATATTAATCCGACTTTATTAACCAGTAATTTGACTTGGTCAACGTATCATGAATTTAAGATTTAATCCAAATTTAGTATGGATTTATCAATAAAATTTCACTGTCTACAAATGCCCCCTGCTTCAAGGCTTGTTGGGGTGCTCGATTTATCGAACTTGTAAAGACAAGCCTTGAAGTATTTGTGAAGCAAATGTTTTTTTTTCCGTAGTTGATCTTTCAAGAAACTTTTGAAGCTTCATGAGAAATGACTATGGCGATATGTTGATGTCAACATTTACCAGAGTCTTCATGAAAACATTCTCTAATTTGTAAGAGATCATTTGACTTTCGGTTGTTTATCAACTATTTTCGACTTGAAGTGTTTTGAGCTCATGAAGACTTATTGCATGACATTTCTTCATAGTTTGGTAATTTTATTTGGGTCATCAACTACAAAACGACCGTCAATTCGATGAGCAAGGATTGCGTCTACAAGCTTGACTTGGTGATACAGAGCTTGTGATTTCGACAAAAAATTTAGGCGCTGCTTTCTTTGGGGTTGAATGACCTGCCAGTTGTTTTTTTTTTTTTTCTAAATCACTTGAATAAAACGCAAGGAATTCAAATTCTCATTGCGTGAGTCTATTCTCATTCAGGGTTTTTTTTATTTTTTTTACTCCCCATGTAGTTTCTGAGAAAACCTTACCATAATTTGGTTTCTATGAGATTTCCATAACTCGACTTCTTTGGAAAATTTTCATAATTTGATTCTTATGAAAACTTGCCATAATTTGGTTTCTATGGAATTTCCATGGAAAATTTTCATAATTTAATTCCTATGAAAACTTACCATAATTTCCATAATTTGTAGGAACTAAACTTTCCATCATTATAATTTTCCATAATTTGTAGGAATCAAATTGATGTCTCCATATTTTGAAATCTATATATACCCACATTCACCCAGTGATTGTATATCGCATTGCCGCATTGTCAAGTTCAATTGAGACCTTCTCTCTCAACTTTGATTTTCGTCACCCTTTTTCAGCTCAGCGCGACTTTGGTAGGAAATTCATATCTCATTGTAGGAAAATTGAAATCGTGATCCATTTGATTTTCCAGAAATTAGACTCATAGAGCTACAATATATCCGAAAATCACGATCAGACAACTCTCGGATTTACTCAGGTGATTGTTTGAACTCAGCCTAAAATTCTGATAAACTGAACGCATCAGCTTTGTGCGACTTCGCGGAAAAATTCATATCTGGACGTAGGAATAACGAAATCACAAGCGGTTTGCGGTGTTGGAAAGTAAATTCATAGGGATACATCATATACGAAAACCACGATTAGATTGCATCTGTGTTGATTCAGTTTTCTATTTGAAACCAGCCTTTCACCAACCGCAAAAATTTGAGGCTACCACCTTTATTTTGGACATGTTCATACGAAACTGAACTTTTTCTTTAGTTTAATTTTTTTCGCAGATATTTGATAGAGAAATACGACTCCGATCCCGCAACATGATGCACTTCCGCGACCGAGATTCGCTGCATCCTCTTCTTGAAATAGTGGGCGACGACCAACAAAATCCGAATACCAAAGTTCTACTTTTGGAAGTTCAACCTCCTGCTATCGGCGTCTTCTCCCTTGCTAGTGGAGCATACGATGAATCTCTTCTCCTTAAAGAATGGTAAAAAATGGATACCTAAGATGTTATGAGAAACTTCTCGAGCAAGGCTACTAGCATGAAAGTTCCTTTACTGAAATCCGTGATTCATCATGACGCAACATCTTCTAAATCTTCTCATTCTGATGGAAGTTTCAACAATTGGCGTGTTCCTTCTTCTAACTTTGGCAATGTTTGCTACACACCTGGCTACTGGGAATGGGTAGAGGACGTGCTGCCCGCCACAAGGAGATTTTGGAGCTCATCAAGGTCTATGACGTTGTATATACTTCTTTGTTCACGTACGACTATGACGACAATGTACTCCATGCTTTTTGTGAACTTTGGCGCCCATCTACCAATACACTTTCTACTTTCATTGGAGAGATGTCCATATCACTTTGGGACTTACAATCCATTGGAGGTCTCCCCGTACAAGGGCACTTTTATGACGAAGTCATTCCCTCGGCGAAAGAATTGACACAGACGGATACTCAAAAAGAATTGCTTCTTCCCCAAAGTTGTCGATATTTGTTTTCGGCCTTCTACAGATTAGTGAAAGATATATGATCTCCAGGAGGTGTCCGTCCATGATTGGGTGAAGTTTTGGTTTAGAGGACCTAATAGATATGCCGAACCTCCGCAAAAGGTGTCAAAGGTACGAGCCACAAAGCCAAGATTAAATCACAATCCTTCTGGACATATTGATTCGAACTTCCTACCGCGGACTAACGAGGAGAATGCCCCCTTTGTCGAGTTAGATGTGGAAGAATCACTTAGAGATGAGACTAACTTGGCAGCTTTTTTTGCTTGTTGGCTTTGCAAATTTGTTCTTCCGAATAAGAAAGTCAACCATGTGCACGCTAGTATTTTTAAAGTTGCGAGCTTGATGGCTCATGGAAAGAAATTCTCCTTAGCGGTCCCAGTTCTTGCAAGCATATATCGCAGCCTGAAAGAAATCTCTACTTCTTCAAACTTGAGTGTGGCAAATATAATTTTCCCCATACACTATGTATATGGTTGGCTTGGGGAATACTTTGGGACTCATCATCGTACCAATCGTTCACATCGATCGATACCTCTTTGCAAAATTTCTGGCGAGAAGATGGCCAAGTGTTTTAATTTTACTAACGCCTAAAAGTTATTTCAACAGGATGATGCCCGTCGCCTCCATCATTTAGCAATGCTGCAAGGGAGGGATTTGCACCTTACTGATAATGGCAAGCTTTCAAATTCGTGGAACGAATATATCATAAGCCTTCGTTCAGGCTATGTAACCCTTAGGCATGATTCAAATTTCATCGTGGAGTCCTACAGCCCTATCAGATTTAGTCAACAATTCGGTTTTTGTCAAGATCTTCCCGGAGATCTTGTGGAGCGTCCTTACAATGGTACACTATTAACATTGGTGCAACTTTGGAATTCCTCTTTTCGACTTAATACTTTTTCTAAAGTCATGATTCCAACGTGCCCATTAGAGGGTGCTCCTTTAATGACCCGCGAGTATGTAGACTGGTGGCCATCCCAAAGGATGAATACTTCCCAAGGAAACCTCCGCATCATTTTGAAGAAGACGAAGCAAGACTCTACATCCACTTCATCTAAAGGGGCTTCTGATCAATCAAAGGAAAAGTCACATCCTTCTTCCAAATCTCAAGTGAAGTCAAATGATACTCTGCAAGTCGCTAAGACCTCATCCAAGTCTAAAACCTCGAAAGATGGGGATGTGCCTGGGAAATCAAAATTGAGGCATCTCACATTAGCCTCAAAGGCGACTTCACCTGCTCCCGAAGTTGGCCATAGTTCTTCTGGAACAAATGAACTTCATGTATCATCAGACAATGGTAATGACCAAACGTCAAACCTTGAGACGCCTTGTGATGAAATTTCTCATATGTACGCTTCACCGGATGGTGTTAGACGACCCAATGCATCTCCTAGTCCAACGGATCGTCACTGGAATCGTCCAAAAAGAAAGGCACAAGAACTAGATGATATTTGTTGTGGTATTGATATTTTAGATACAATTGTCATTGATGATAACGACTTTGTTGATGAGGATTCGAATTCGGCATCGTTGTTTGAATTGGCAAAACAAGTAAGGCCCCCCTCATCTTTTTTTTCAAAGTTTTGAATTTGATCATCTTTTTGTTCTTACTTTTTTTTTTTTTTTTTTTAGTTGGACCTTCAAGAACTAAATGGTGGCGACCCTAACAATGGCGCGGTTGCAGATTTCACAGTAGATCTTAATGGTCTTGATACGGCTGCAAAAGATTTTCATTCTTCCATTAATGACGTGATGCCTTCATTGGAAGTAGTTCCACCAAGAAAGTCATCTTCTAATGACGTGATTCCTTCATTGGAAGTAGCTCCACCAAGAAAGTCACCAAGTAGGCCATTGCGACCTGGTGCTCCTACTTTTGAGCTGCAAGACACCATTTACCGCGCCAAATCAACCTTTGTTTTTGAGATGTGGGGCGCATTGTGTGGATGGATTACACAATTTTCCTGAGGTTCTTCAGATGGCTTTACTTAATTGGAGTCAAGTATCGCTTCAACTCTTGAGGAGATTAGAAAGGTAAACATTATTGATGTTTCTTCTTTGGAGGATCATGTCGAGAATTTCTTCAAGTCATACGTAGAGTATGATACTTTAAGATTATCAAAGATGGCTAAAGAATCACATGAAAAGGCTCTCTTTGATGCACAACGTCGTCTCGATGGTGGAAAGATGGCACATGAAAAGTTGTATGGATCCATGGAGAAACTTCAAGCAACTCTAGCAGATGTGGAGAAAGACTTAAAAGCCTTGACTTACAAGAAAAAAGTGACCGCGCTTATTAACAAATATCAAGAGAAGCTGTCCAAAAGTCAAGAGAATGTCACCATTACGGAGGGCGAGATTTATACCATTGAGGCAAATAATGTGATGTCTAACGATGAAGTTGAGAGACTAGCCAAGCTAGAAGGGACAGTTGAGAAAAGTCGCCAAGAAATCATAAGCTTCAAACTTTTTCCATAGTTAGATTTTTTTTTATTTGCTTAGGATTTTCTAATTCGCTCATTATGGTGTAGTGGTTCTTTTTTTGAAGCAATAAAATAGTGACTTATATTTCAATAAGAATTTTCTCCTCTTGAATTTTGTTTGTTTCTTTCCATGAGCCCCTTTTCCTTATTGAAAAAAGACTCCATAAGCTAGCGTTTATATGAGGATAGCAACAAAACATTAACTTTTCAGCTTTCTTCAGCTTTGTGCACATGAGGTAGAACATTCATAACGTGGGGTAGGAGCACCGGAATAGTGAGCTTATTTTTTTATTGGAAAGATAACTTCGAGATCCTCAATCTATATAAAAATCACGTCCATAGGATTTACGGATTAATACAGATTTGTCTCCAAAGTCAGCTCGAAATCCGCGTGCTTGAATTTTCAGCTTTTTTCAGCTTTGCGCACATGAGGAAGAAAATTCATAATGTGGAGTAGAAGCGCTGGAATAATGAGCTTCTCTTTTTTTTGGAAAGACAACTTCTAGAGCTTCAATCCATATAAAAATCATGTCTATAGGATTTACGGATTAATACAAATTTTTCTTCAAAGTCAGCTCAAAATCTGGGTGCTTGAATTTTCAGTTTTCTTCAGCTTTGTGCACATGTGGAAGAAAATTCATAACGTGGAGTAGGAGAGCCGGAATAATGAGCTTCCTTTTCTGTTAGAAAGACGACTTCGAGATCTTCAATCCATATAAAAATCACGTCTATAGGATTTACGGATTAATACAGATTTGTCTTCAAAGTCAGCTTGAAATCCGCGTGCTTGAATTTTCAGCTTTCTTCAGCTTTGCGCACATGAGGAAGAAAATTCATAACGTGGAGTAGAAGTGCTGGAATAATGAGCTTCTTTTTTTGTTGGAAAGACGACTTCGAGAGCTTCAATCCATATAAAAATCACGTCTATAGAATTTACAGATTAATACAGATTTGTCTTCAAAGTCAGCTAAAAATCTGGGTTCTTGAATCTTCATTTGAAAGAATTAGCATGATATTTACATTTTTTTTTATTCTTATGACTGAACCTAGAGTAATAATACTCTAAGCTGCCTACATACCTCAGTGAAGAGGATCAAGTCATTACATAGTTTAGAGAGTGAATTTTTATTTTATTTTTTTGTGTCCTTACTTTTGCCTAAGCCGCCTCTTTCGAGATTTTCAACCTAGCGGACATTTTATTTTATTTTTTTGGTTTTTTTTTGAAGCCGTACACAGTTTATACTCTTGCGGGCTAGGAGTATGACGCCGCTTCAAGGATAGTACTTCTTCAAGAATTTTCCATTGATGGGACCAATCTGCAAGCCGTCTGCATCCACAATTTTGTAAGCTCCGCTTGAATAGACTTCTTGAATGACATATGGTCCATCCCATTTTGATGTGAACTTGCTTTTCGATTTATGAGATATGATAATTGGTCTTCTTACCACAAGGACTTGATCACCGACTTGGAAAGACCTTAGGCGAACCTTTTTATGGAAAGCACGGGAAAGACGAGCCTGATAGCACTCAAGACTTTGTTGAGCTTTCAACCTTTTCTCATCGAGAGAGTCTAACTCTTCAAGGCGTAGACAAGCATTTTCTTCTTCATTAAGTCCTTCTTGGATGGCAAGCCACAATGACGGTATTTGTCGTTCAAATAGAAGGACTGCTTCAGTTCCAAAAACAAGAGAATAGGGAGTTGCTTGAGTCGGCGTGCGATGAGTCGTCCTGTATGCCCAAAGAGCTTCTTCCATTCTATCATGCCAATCCCTTTTAGATTTGGAGACGACCTTCTTTAACAAGTTGCACAAGGTCTTGTTAAATGCTTCAGCTAGTCCATTTGCAACAGCATAATACATTGATGAATTACGTTGCTTGAAGCCAAAAAGGTCGCAGATCTTATCCATCAATTTATTGGTGAATGGCTTTCCATTATCTGTTAGTATATAACTAGGAATGCCAAAACGATAGATGATGTTCACCTTGATGAAGTTTGCAACATTTTCCTTTTTTACTTCTTTGAGGGCTACAACCTCAGCCCATTTTGAGAAGTAATATGTCGCAGCCAAGATGTACAAATGACCACCAGAAGATTTAGGTAGTGGTCCAACCACGTCTAGCCCCCAAGCATCAAATGGCTAAGATGCAACAGTCGGATGTAATACATCAGGAGGTTGGTGCATAAAGTTTGCATGAAATTGGCATGCTTGACATCTTCGAGCATAATCCAAACAATCTTTTACTATTGTTGGCCAATAATACCCCGTTATTTTTATATGAAAGTGTAACTTGGGCCCAGATTGATGTGATCCACAAACTCCTGAATGTGCTTCTTGTATAGCTTGAATCGCTTCTTCTTCCCCCAAACAACGCAAGAGGACTCCCTCGAATGATCTTCGATATAGAGTATCTTTGTAGTAAAGAAACCTAGGAGCACGACGATGGATTTCGGTCCTTTTCTTTGGATCTTCTGGAAGTATATTGTAACACAAGTAATCAATCAGAGTATATCTCTAATCGACTATCTCAGCCTGTGAGACAGCTACAAGACGTTCAAATTTGCTTTATTCATCCACATCCGGTACTATCCATTTTTGGCAGATAGTGATTTGCGCTTGATCAGGCAGAGTTAAAGTTGAAGCCAAAGCGGCTAAAACATCAGCTTTCTTATTCTCCTTTCTTGGAACATGTTGAAGAGTTACATCTCCGAGCCATCTAATCAATTTTTGTGCATAGTCATTATAGAGACGCAATTTGGCTTTTTGACTTCATAGCTACCTAACAATTGATTGATCACTACTTCAGAGTCTCCAAAAACTTGTAATTGCAATTGCTTCATATCACCACCATTTCAAGCCCAAGTATTAAGGCTTGATATTCTGCAACATTATTGGAGCAACATTGCGTTAGGGTGAAGGAATATGGCAAGATGTCCTCTCGAGAAGTGACAGATATTACCCCAGCGCCAGCTCCTTCGCGATGTTAGGCCCCATCAAAATACATCTTCCAAGGCGGTTGTACTTCAACAACCATTGCATTTTCATCAGGTAATTCATCAGTGAGTTCCCAATCATCAGGTATCGGGTGGTCTACTAAGAAGTCTGCCAATGCTTGCTCTTTTACTGCCTTTTGAGGAACATACACAATTTCAAATTGCTGAAACTGGAGATACCATCTTGCTAGTCGATCATTGAGGACAGGTTTCGACATCACAAATTTGATGGGGTTGGCTTTAGAAATAAGACGGACGACATGAGCTTGAAAGTAGTGTTTCATCTTCTGAATTGAGAAGACTAAGGCCAAACATAACTTTTCGACTGGCGAGTACTTCAACTTATTTGGTGTCATCATCCTACTCAAGTAGTAAAGGGAATTTTCTTTCCCTTTGCCATTCTCTTGGGCTAAGAGTGCTCCCACTGATCTTTCTTGAGTTGATATGTAAAGTATCAATGGCTTTCCAAGAACAAGAGCTGCTAAAACTGGTGGTTTTGTCAAGTAAGACTTGATGCTCTCAAAGGCATTACTACAAGCTTGGTCCCATTCGAAAAGAGTGCCCTTTTTCATAAGGCGACTGAATGGTTGGCACTTTCCTGCTAGATTCAAGATGAATCTCCTAAGATATGCTAGCTTCCCTTGCAGACTCTTCAATTCATGAATGTTTCTTGGCTCTACCATCTTCAGAATTGCATCTACTTTTACTTGATCAATTTCTATTCCTCGATGTCGTACAATGAAGCCAAGGAATTTTCCAGAGGTAACTCCAAACTCACATTTTAAAGGATTCATTCTAAGTTGATACCTTCGTAGTAGATCAAACACCATCCTTAAGTCTTGCAAGTGATCACACTTTTTTCTTGATTTCACTACTAAACATTAACATAACATTCAACATTTTTGTGAAGAATGTTATCAAAGATGTTTTGCATAGCTCTTTGGTATGTTGCTCCTGCGTTCTTCAAACCGAAAGGCATTACTTTGTAGCAATAAATGCCCTTAGGAGTGCGGAATGCGGTCAACTCTTCATCCTTTGGCGACATGTGGATCTCATTGTAGCCGGATGAACCATCCATAAAAGACATCGCCTCATACCCAGTAGTGGCATCAATCATAATCCCAGGGATAGGAAGTGGAAATTCATCTTTGGGACATGCATTATTGAGATCCCTAAAGTCAACGCAAACTCGAATTTGCCCATTCTTCTTCCTCACGGGGACAATACTTGAAACCCATGTGGGGTACTTAACTTCACGGATAAAGCCAGCCTCAATAAGCTTGTTAACTTCAGTTTCGATCACGAGAACCAATTCAGGCCTAAAACGTCATTGAGCTTGCTTGATGGGACGTGCACCGCTTTTCACAGCAAGATGATGGACTGCTACCTACGGGTTTAATCTAGGCATTTCTTTGTAACTCCAGGCAAATACATCTTTATACTATTTGAGTAAGTCAACGTAGGCCTTTTCTTCATTACTTGCCAGTGAAGCATTCACATAAGTGGGTTTTGGATGTTCATCAGTTCCAAGGTTGATTTCTTTCAATGCATCAACTGTCACCTTTACTCCTTCTTCAAGTTCGGGTGGCGCATCTTTAGCATCGTCATCTTCTTGAGGTTCTCCATCGTTGAAAGATATATGGTAACACCATGAAACATTCTCCAACTCTCTATCAATTTTAATTGGAGAAAAAATATGCCTTTCATCTTGTGTAGTGACATGATATGAAGAGCCAACACTTTCTTCATCTTCATCACGTTGCTTGGTGTAGACCATAACATGCAACTTTGCCTTTAGTACTTCTCCACATGACACCACAATGTTCGTCTGCCGCCTCATTTTAGAAGGGATTAGACTTTTAAAGTCTTTAGGAGCATTTTGAGATTTGGTTGAGCAGATGCTTGAATACTCTTGCTATTTCTCCAAACCTTGTTTTTCTTCCTCAATGGCCCTAACCTCTCAAATACAGAAATCCTCTTCGTTGAGCTTCCAAGTCGGTCAAGGACAGAAAGCCTTTTGTTAGAATTAGTAGACTCATCTTCCACAGTTATGTAGTTGTTGCTTACCCTTTTTATGGAGATGTGGATCGGTGGAGGTTGTTTGTAGCCCAACCCTTCACGTTGTTGGCTCATAGCAGGTTATGATGGAAGCTTCCCTAATTTTGACGGTTCGTTTGGATCAAATCCAGCTTTTGCTAGCAGCCTATAAGCATTAGGATCAAAACCTTCTTCTGTACGCTTCATTGGGAGTGCTTCATATAGGGGTGACTTAGGGGCCACAAATTTTCCGTGAAGTAATGACTTATGAGCCACAGACTTCCCAAGTAATTTTGTGGATGACTTCACCGTATCAATTCGACTTACAGGAAGGGTCAACCCTTCCATCGCATTTTCTCGCAACTCGAGAGAGTGTCCTTTGTTCTCCTTTGCCTTTGGGACATAACGAAGAATGAGTGTGACCTTTTTACTTGAAAAGTTACCAATCATGTTAGGTATCTTGTTTGGATTGCCAAGCTTTAAGTCTTCCTTGTTTGCGACTTTTGCCTTACCGACCGCTACCTTAGTCATATTGTTAGGGAGTCCGACATCTACGGATGCAATGGCATCAACTTTTATGGAATATTTCTTCAAGTAAAACTTTGCGTCAGCAAAGTGAGCTTCAACTTCAGTGAATGGATTATCATCCGCAATAACCCTTTTTGCAACTCCATCCTCATAATACTTCAAACATTGGTGGTAGGTAGATGGGATTACTTTGTTCTCATGTACCCATAACCTACCAAGAAAAATGTTGTATTAAGTCTTTGCATCAATTACATGTAACGACACGCTTGATTGCAACTCTCCGATGGTAAAGTCTATTTTGATGGTCCCTATGGACCTTTGTCCTCCTTGATTGAATCCTTGGATCATCAAGCGACTATCAGTAAGATCTGCTGTTGATATCCCAAGTTCTTTCATTGTGCGAATTGGAAGGATGTTGATTCCAGATCCTCCATCGACTAGGATTCTATTCACCCTTTTCTCACGTGCAAAACAAACCATGAATAAAGGGCGATTATGAAATGTGTCACCAAACAGAAGATCATCGTCAGAGAATGTTATTTTGGCCATACATCCATTTTCGACTCCAGGAGATGACTGTGGAGCATCTTTTGGTGTGGACATGATGGAGTTTAATCTTTCGCTTAATTTTCATTGACATTATAACATAGAGCTTTTGTGGCATCGCTTGTGAACTTGGTGTAACACCAATTTGGCAAATATTCTCCTAATGTAACGGGTCTCCACAGCTCTTGGTAGTGGTGCACCTTTATTTCCTTCTTCTTTGAATGCACGATCAAAGTTTTGGTTTTGGGTCTCCTTACCATCTTTTCCCTGACGTGTTGCTTTGTTGACTCCTTATTCGAACTCACTTTTCTGCGTCTACGGCGAGTCACAAGAGTCCAACCCCAATCATCAAAATCATCTACTAGGTCTTCATCTTGTCTTGTCGATCCCTCTCCTACAGAGGCCACTTCACTTAGTATAGGAAGAGATAACAAATTATTTACTTCAATGGGCTCGAAGTCTCCAAACATAATCATTCTTGTCTAATTGGTGTTTGGAATGTCTTGCTCCATATTTCCTTCAACAAAGTTGCAGGTCATGACCGGATTGGGTAAGTCAGAAGCGACACTGACTTGGTTTGAACTCAATTTCTCATCTTCAAGTTCAATCTTCCCTTCGCGAGCTAAGTCCATGATTTTATCCTTGAAAACGAAGCATTTCTCGATAGGATGTCCAACCAGCCGGTGATATTTGCAGTATTTTGGATCATCATTCATCCCTGCTTCATCTAGTCGTTTCATCTCTGGTAACTCAAAAAGTTTCATCTCAAGGAGTTCATCAAAGATTGCGGAAACATCTGAGTCAAGAAATAGGTAGTCCTTCCACTGCATTTCCTTCAAGGTGAGCTTTTGATTTGTCCTTCCTTCAAAAGAATTCGCTTTTACGCTCTGCGTATTGCCTACCCTTGTGGTGAATTTCACATGAGAGGCATTGACGTTCATGGATTCTTTGTTTTTAGTCTTTGGAAAATATTTTACAACTTTCTTGAATTCTTGCCTTTCTTTGACTTTGCGAAGTTCGTGGACATGTGGTGCTTTAGTTCTGACCGACGACATGCTCAACTCCATATCATGAGCGCGAGTGGCCAACTTTTCAAAAGTTTTAGGCTTTATGCCTTGCAAAATATAGCGGAGACCCCAATGCATACCTTGAATGCACATCTCTATTCCCGAAGCTTCACTAAGTCTATCTTTACAGTTTAGACTTGCATGCCTCCATCGGTTGATGAAGTCAAAGACTGGTTCTTCATTTCGCTGACGTGTGTTTGTAAGTTCCACCATGCTTACAGTACGTCTTGTGCTATAGAAGCGGTTGAGAAATTCTTGCTCCATTTGTTCCCAACTATTAATGGAACCAAACTCAAGGTCCGTGTACCAATCAAAAGCATTGCCTTTAAGGGAGCGGTCAAATTGTTTGACGAGGTAATCACCGTATGTTCCAGCATTGTTGTAGGTTTCAATGAAGTGCGCCACATGTTGCTTTGGGCTTCCCTTACCATTGAATTGTTGAAACTTTGGAGGTTGATAACCGGCAGGCATTTTCAAACTATCAATCCTTGCAGTGTATGACCTTGCATATGTCAAGGAGGATTTTGTAGCAACCTCATACTTGTCTTTGATGGTACCCATGATGAACTCCCTAATTTGGTTGATCGGGATTGTTCCTTCCGAAGAAACTTGGATCTCTTTAGCATATTCAACTTGCTTTGTGGGGCGATCGACTGTCTCTTAGACTTGCGGACGTTTTCCAGGTGCGTGACTTGATTTTTCATCCATCATGCCCTCCATCCTATCAGTTAGCTTAACAATTCGAGCATCTTGGTCTTGAACATACTTGGTCAAGCCTTCAATAGCTCTTGTCAAGCTCACAAATTGTTCTTCTACGGATGAAGTGTTAGTCACCATTGCGTGCATTACCATAGTAGGTGGCGGAGAGTTGCGTTGATTTTTCTTAACATGAGATGCAAACATGTTATGTGGGGTAGACCCGTGCTTAAGACAACATTGTCAGCCGAAGCGAAGGACTTCTCGTATGTAGATGGGCTCAATTGGGCAAGAACCCTCTCGACCATTTCGGCGATGTTTTCCTTTGCAGCTTTTGCAGGAGACTTCACATGTTTTGGAGATAAACCAATGACAGTAGCAGATTCGGACGTCACTCGTGAGGCTTGTTGTCCCAGCAATTTGGCTTGGTTCCTTGTGATAGGTCCCATGCTTCCCGCAGTAACATCGAGGATGTTTTCGACATCGATGCAGAACTTGGATCCATCAATTTTTGTAGATGTAGATGCGAATACAGATGTAGATGCGGATTTCGATGCCGGTGCAGATTTCGATGCAGATGGAGATTTTGATCCAGATGCGGATACAGATGTAGATCCAGATTTGGATACAAATGTATATCCAGATTTGGATGCAAATGCGGATTTCGAGTTGATCTTCTTGCAAGTCATATTGGTGTTTTTGAACTTTGGTTGTCTTGAAGAGAAGAGATGAGAAGTAAAGATTGTTCCACTGGGCGTGTCAATTTGTAAGCGTCTAAAGTTTCAATCCTGAAATACAGTAAACAGGAAAAGAAAAATAGCAAGCAAACAATAATATTTGTATTTGAATAAATGTGAAGGTTACAATCTTTATAAAATCTCTTAAAAAGATATGTAATCCCCTGATTCTTCCCTCCACAGATGTTCTTGATTTGGCGGAATACTTGCGGCTCAATACTTGGAGCGAAGACTTCTTTGTATGCGGAAGACTTGCAGATCACCACTGAAGAGCAATTATGTATTTTTGTGTGGATGTATGTGTATCTCTCTTTTGGTCTTATGAAGACCTCTTTATATAGGCTTGAGCTAGGACTTTATGGGTATTTTGGTCCAAGTAATTTTGACCCCTGGGCCTGTAGAACATGAGTTGGGCTCATCTTGTCAATTTAATGGACTGGCCCAAATGTTATTTGGACTTGATTTAAGTCATATAATTCAGACATAAATATTAATCCGACTTTATTAACCAGTAATTTGACTTGGTCAACGTATCATGAATTTAAGATTTAATCCAAATTTAGTATGGATTTATCAATAAAACTTCACTGTCCACAATAGGTTTTAGTTTAGTTATAAATTTATCATGATATTTTACCATGATAATTGAAATATGATGACAATACGATTATAAATATTGAGGTATATTTATTTTTATGTAACTGTAATTTAATTTTCTTCTTTATTGATGGTGATCACTTTTGGTATCAACAGTCTTGCTTCTTTTTCGATTAAATATTGATTTCATTTTGCTAGTTTCCACCGATCGTAGAGCCTGATCGAGTTAATTGTTTTAATTCCTTGCCCCAGGCCTATCACTTTGTTCTTCTTCTCATCTTCTCATGTACCCTCGCTTCAATGAAGATACTCGATCAACCTGACTTTCCCAAGTGCCCCCACCAACTCTTATCCTTTATCCTATATGAGTCTAAATTAATTACTTCGGTAAAAATTATTCCCCTATAAATTGTAACACCCCGTATCCGAAAATAGAGATTTCAGATTTCTGGTGTTACAGATGGCACTCACGGACCCCATCCACGGACCGTAGATGGACTCACGGTCCGTCTTGCAGGTCCGCGGTTCGTGACAGAAAACTTCCCCAGAACTCAGTCAGAAAATTTTGCTAAGTGTTGACCCACGGCCAGACTTATGGTCCGTAGGTCAGGTCATGGACCGTAGTTCGTGTCAGCAGATCGATGCCCTAAAAGCCCAGCTTCAGTCCCAAACTACGGTTGACCATCACGGACCGTCATTCGATCCACGGTCCGTAGGTCTGACCGTAGATGAGGTTAGCAGCTAGTTAGATGAAAAATATGGATGGGTCAAATTCAGATGGTCATAACTCTTAGCACAAAATGAATTATGTGTCCCATGTCCTATGGTTAGATTGATAATTGAATTATATTTCCAACGCCATCGAGTTTACTAAATTCTGACCTCCGAGTAAAAAGTTATGCCCGTTTTAGTGATGCCCTGTCGGGCAGACTCGACCTACGGACCCAATCGACGGACCGTCGATTGATTGACGGACCGTCAGTCCATTCCATCGATCACTCCGACAGCAGTTAATTCAGGGGTCTTTTGGTCTTTTCTTCTTTCGTTTAACCCCTAAGATACGTCGTTTAGACCCTAAATCATAAGATTTTAATCAGTTTAAGCCTAGAAACATAAATAGAACTTACTTAAGTCAAATCATTAATCAAACTTAGAAGAATTAGAAGCAAGAAAGGAGAAAAAGGTCAAGAACCCCAGTTCAAGAACGCAGCAAGGTTTCTTCACTCCCAGCCCCGAAATCAAAAGATTTCTCCGTGGAATTCGTCACCAGGTATGTGGGATTTCACTAGTGGGTTCCTTTCGCCCATTAGGTCCCTAGAATTCAGTCAGATTCTTGATTCCATGATTATTAACAAACCTAGGGTTACTAGAATTTCAACAGATCATCATGAATTAGTTATTTAAATGTTCCAAATCAGATTATCATGTTATTGCTCAGTTTATCGCATGAATTTCAGAACCCTAGCTATGTATTTCTTTAGTTCTTGAATTACACATGCTAGGTCAGATATTTCAGTATTCAGTTTATATGCCTCAGTTTATGAATGCATCATTCTCAGATTAATTGTTGCATTCTCAGTTTGCATGTTCAGTTTCGAGCTATCCGGTATTTACAGAAATTTAGTCATAACCAGTTAACCAGTTAATTCATTGGGAGTAGCATAATACCGAGTTGGACTAGGGTTCATCGTACCCATATAGTCCAAGAACTACGAGCCACGAAGGTGTAAGTCCCCTCTGTGGGCAACATCAGTTTACTGATCACGCCAGCATGCCTCTATACCTCTGGCAGGGTATATTGGGTCCTATCGATGAGGCGTATACATCGGACTCCACATTTAGCTCATGTGGTTTTATGTCGGTTATTAGTAGCTCCCACAGTTCCGTCAGACTCTATTGCATTGACCATATTTCAGTACAGTCAGTATTCAGTCTCAGCATGTTATAAATTTGGTCATTGCATCAGTTAGCTTAGTATTCAGTATCTATATCATGTTCAGATTATATCATTGCTTTATTGCTTTGTTCAGTTATATGTTATTTCAGCTTTACTCTATCCTGCATGCTCAGTACCTTTCAAGTACCGACGCATACTTGCGCTACATCTTCTCATGATGTAGGTTCAGGTTCTCAGCATCCAAATCACGCTTAGATAGGTACCCGATCTCCAGTTCAGCAGAATCAGTGGTGAGTCCTCATTCTTCGAGGACAATAGTCATGAGTTTCTTTTCAGTAATTTTAGTCTTTAGTTTCAGATTTTCTAGACTTAGCTGGGGCATGTCCCAGCACTTCTAGTCAGTTTAGAGGCTTATTTCAGACATAGTTAGATTCAACTTAGTATTTGAGTTTGATATTTCTTTTGTATTAAACTCTCAAATTCGATATATTCCGTTTTAGTATATGGGTATTCCCCATCTTTTCAGATTTATTTATGATTTAGCTTCCGCATCAGTTTATTATCTTTAGTATGCTTATGATCATGCCAGCAGGGTTAGCTTGGGATCACTTGTGGTCCTAGGTCCTGTGTCCGCGTCTCGGGGGTAGCGCGGGGCGTGACAAACTTGGTATCAGAGCATTAGGTTTAAGTGTCCTAGGATGTCTGAAAACCCTTACTAGGTAGAGTCCTTTTCATGGGTGTGTAGTGCGCACCACATCTAATGAGAGGGAGGCTACAAAGTGTCTTTAGGAAAAATCTTCATTTTTCTTGTTACTCTTATCTTGAGTAAGGTATGATGTAATTCCATTCTAACTCGACGTTCTACGTTTCAGATCATGCCTCCTCGTAGAGCTTATGTCAGGAATGCGAATGCCAGGAACGCAAACGCAGCTCCTCCAATTCCAGATCAGGAAGTCTCAAATGCAGAGTTCAGAAATGCCATTCAGATGTTGGCTCAGAGTGTCGCTAACCAGAACAATCAGCGTGTTCAAGCTCCTGCAAATGCAAATGTTGAGTCAGCTGCAGCCAGGGTGCGAGACTTTGTTAGGATAAATCCGCCTGAGTTGTTAGGATCACAGACTGGTGAAGATCCCCAGAATTTCTTGGATGAGATCAAGAAGATCTTTGAGGTGATGCAGGTCACTGGGAATGATCGGGTTGAGTTAGCATCTTACCAACTGAAAGATGTAGCTCATATCTGGTATACTCAGTGGAAGGAGAACAAGGGTACAGATGCCGCTCCTATTACTTGTGATTGTTTCAGGGAAACCTTTCTGGATAGGTTTTTCCCCATAGAGTTGAGAGAAGCAAGGGCCCAGGAATTTATGAACTTGAGGCAGGGTAACATGACTGTCCAAGAGTATGGGCTCAAGTTTAACCAACTCTCCAGGTATTCTCCTCACATGGTTGCTGATTCCAGGGCTCAGATGAATAAGTTTCTGTATGGAGTGTCAGACTTAGTGAAGACAGAGTGCAGGAATGCTATGTTGTTGGGAGACATGAACATCTCTAGGCTCATGACTCATGCTCAGTAGGTTGAGGGTGATAAGCTTAGGGAATAGGCTAAGGAGACTAAAAAAGCAAGAACAGGTAACTATGAGTATTCCCAACAGAAATCGGGTGGTGGAAATCGCTCGCAGTTTCAGCAGAAGTCTTCGACTCCAGCACCTTCATCAGCTAGTGTTCCATCCCCCAGGTTCCGTAATGATTAGAAAGGTAGGGCGTCAGGCTCTAAGTCTCAAGGTAGTGTTTCAGGCACCAAAACTTACCCAACTTGCCCGAAATGTAGTAAGAACCATCCGGGCGAGTGCCTTGCAGGTAAGGAAGGATGCTTTGGGTGTGATCAGTCTGGTCATAGATTGAAGGACTGTCCTTCTAGACAGGGTCAAGGAGGAAATATTGGTAGAGCTCAGTCTACAACTTCAGCAGCACCAACAGGTCGCCCGACTCAGCAGGGTAACTCTTCTGGTACTGGTGGTGGACAGCGCCAAAACAGGCTCTATGCTCTTCAGGCTCGTCAAGATCAGGAAGGTTCTCCTGATGTAGTCACTGGTACGTTACGAGTCTTTGATCTTGATGTTTATGCTTTATTAGATCCAGGGGCTACTCTTTCTTTTGTAACTCCTTATATAGCAGTCCAATTCAGTGTTAGCCCAGAAATTTTTTCAGAACCTTTCTCAGTCTCTACTCCAGTCTGTGACCCAGTTATAGCTAGACGGGTATACATAAATTGCCCTGTCACAGTCTCTCAGAAAGTCACCTCAGCAGATCTTGTAGAGTTAGAAATAGTAGACTTCGATGTCATTCTAGGCATGGATTGGCTACATTCATGTTATGCCTCAGTCGATTGTAGAATTAGGATTGTTCGTTTTCAGTTTCCAGACGAACCAATCCTAGAATGGAAGGGTAGTAGCTTAGCGCCTATTGGTCGATTCATTTCTTACCTTAAGGCCAGAAAGATGATCTCTAAGGGTTATCTCTATCATCTAGTTCGGGTTAAGGATTCTAGTTCTGAATCCCCAACTCTTGAGTCAGTTCCTGTAGTCAGTGAGTTTCCAGAAGTGTTCCCAGAAGATCTTCCTGGAGTTCCTCCCGAAAGGGAAATAGACTTTGGAATTGATCTCCTTCCAGATACCCAGCCTATCTCTATCCCTCCTTACAGAATGGCTCCAGCTGAGCTTAAGGAATTGAAAGAACAGTTGAAAGACCTAGATAAGGGCTTCATCAGACCTAGTATTTCGTCATGGGGTGCACCAGTGTTGTTCGTGAAGAAGAAAGATGGTTCTCTCAGAATGTGCATTGACTATAGGCAGTTGAACAAAGTCACAATCAAGAATAAGTATCCTATCTCCAGGATTGATGACTTGTTTGACCAACTTCAAGGTGTTAGTCATTTCTCAAAGATAGACCTCAGATTAGGTTATCATCAGCTTAGAGTCAGAGATAGTGACATTCCGAAGACAGCCTTCAGAACTCGGTATGGTCATTATGAATTTGTAGTTATGTCATTTGGACTAACCAATGCTTCTGCAGCTTTCATGGATTTGATGAACAGAGTGTTCAAGAAGTACTTGGACTTGTTCGTTATCGTCTTTATTGATGATATCCTCATTTACTCTAGGAATGAGGAAGAACATGCAAGTCATTTGAGAGTTGTTCTGCAAACTCTCAAAGATCACCAGTTATTTGCAAAGTTTAACAAGTGCGAGTTTTGGTTACAATCAGTTGCCTTCCTTGGGCATATTGTGTCTAGTGAAGGAATTCGAGTAGATTCCCAGAAGATAGAAGCAGTGAAACAATGGCCCAGACCTACCTCTGCTACAGATATCAGAAGTTTCTTAGGTCTAGCGGGCTATTACAGACGGTTTGTGGAAGGATTTTCATCCATAGCCTCTCCATTGACTAAGTTAACTCATAAAAAGGCTAAGTTCCAATGGTCAGATGATTGTGAGAAAAGCTTTGCAGAACTGAAAACTAGGTTGACTACAGCTCCTGTCTTGACTCTACCAGAGGGTTCAGACGGTTATGTGATCTATTGTGATGCATCCAGAGTCGGCCTAGGTTGTGTGTTGATGCAGTGAGGTAAGGTTATAGCTTATGCTTCCAGACAACTTAAGGTACATGAGAAGAATTATCCGACTCATGACCTCGAGCTTGCAGCAGTGGTGTTTGCAGTTAAGATTTGGAGACATTACTTGTATGGTGTTCACGTAGATGTGTTCACAGACCATAAGAGCCTTTAGTATGTATTCACCCAAAAAGAGTTGAATCTTCGCCAGAGAAGGTGGCTTGAGTTCCTCAAAGATTATGATATGAGTGTGCATTACCATCCGGGTAAGGCGAATGTAGTAGCAGACTATCTATGGGTAGTGTAGCACATGTTGAGGAAGAAAGGAAAGAGCTAGCAAAGGATGTTCACAGACTTGCTCGCCTAGGAGTTCGTCTTATGAGCATATCAGATGGTGGTGTAACGGTTCAGAATGGGGCAGAATCTTCTTTGGTAGTAGAGGTTAAGGAAAAGCAAGATAGTGATCCAATCTTGCTTGAACTTAAGGGTGCAGTCCACAATCAGAGAGTGGAGGTTTTCTCCCAAGGGGGAGGTGGTGTACTTCGCTATCAAGGCAGATTGTGTGTTCCTGATGTAGGTGAATTGAGGCAGCATATTCTCGCAGAAGCCCATAATTCCAGATATTCTATTCATCCAGGCGCCACTAAGATGTACCGTGATGTGCGGGAAGTCTATTGGTGGAATGGTATGAAAAGAGATATAACAGATTTTGTGGCTAAGTGCCCCAATTGCCAGCAAGTCAAGGTAGAACATCAGAAACCAGGAGGTATGACTCAAGAGATTGATATTCCTACTTGGAAGTGGGAAGTGATCAACATGGACTTCATCACAGGTTTACCTCGTACTCGCAGGCAACATGACTCCATTTGGGTGATTGTTGATAGGGTTACTAAGTCTTCCCGCTTTTTGGCGGTCAAGACTACAGATTCGGCGGAGGATTACGCCAAGCTTTACATTAATGAGATTGTGAGGTTGCATGGGGTTCCTTTTTCTATCATCTCAGATAGAGGTCCTCAGTTTACCTCTCATTTCTGGAAGTCATTTCAGAAAGGTCTTGGTACCCAGGTTAATCTTAGCACAACATTTCATCCACAGACGGATGGTCAGGCAGAGCGTACCATTCAGACCTTAGAAGACATGTTGAGAGCTTGTGTGATCGACTTCAAGGATAGTTGGGATGATCACCTTCCTCTTATAGAGTTCGCCTACAACAATAGCTACCATTCCAGCATTCAGATGGCCCCTTATGAGGCATTGTATAGGCGTAGATGTAGATCTCCAGTTGGTTGGTTTGAAGTAGGTGAAGCAGCCTTGATAGGACCAAATTGGGTCCTTGATGCCATGGAGAAAGTGCAACTCATTAGAGATAGACTTAAGACTGCCCAGAGTCGCCAGAAGTCTTATGCAGATGTGAGAAGAAGGGAACTAGAGTTCCAAGTTGATGATTGGGTTTTCTTGAAAGTGTCACCTATGAAAGGGGTGATGAGATTTGGCAATAAAGGGAAGCTCAGTCCCAGATATGTAGGCCCTTACCGGATCTTGAAAAGGATTGGTAAAGTGGCTTATGAGTTAGAGTTGCCAGCAGACTTAGCAGCAATACATCCAGTCTTTCACATTTCTCTTTTGAAGAAGTGTGTGGGTGATCCAGCATCCATAGTGCCATTAGAGAGTGTGGCCGTAAAAGATAGCCTTTCTTATGAGGATGTACCAGTTGAGATTCTCGATCATCAGGTTAGATGGTTGAGAAATAAAGAAGTCGCTTCAGTCAAGGTTTTGTGGAGGAGTTAGTCCGTAGAAGGAGCTACTTGGGAAGCAGAAGCAGCCATGAAGTCCAAGTATCCTCACCTCTTTCCTTCCGATTCCATTCCAGCTTGAGGTAATAGTTCCTCTTCAGATTTTCAGTCATTCATGCGTAAATTTAGTCTTAGAATCATATTCCTTCAGTTGTAGTTGCATTTTCAGCATATTTGTATGCTCTTGGAACTCAGTTCAGTCAGAAATTCAGTTCTCAGTGTTTAGTGGTAGGGATTGCAGCCCTTTCACTACATTTCAGCTAGATTAGTCTTCATTCGAGGACGAATGGTCCCAAGGGGGAGATAATGTAACACCCCGTATCTGAAAATAGAGATTTCAGATTTCTGGTGTTACAGGTGGCACTCACGGACACCATCCACGGACTGTAGATGGACTCACGGTCCGTCCTGCAGGTCTGTGGTTCGTGACAGAAAACTTCCCCAGAACTCAGTCAGAAAATCTAAGTGTTGACCCACGGCCGGACTTACAGTCCATAGGTCAGGTCACGGACCGTAGTTCGTGTCCTTGGATCGATGCCTCAAAAGCCCAGCTTCAGTCCTGAACTACGGTTGACTAGCACGGACCGTCATTCGATCCACAGTCCATAGGTCTGACCGTAGATGAGGTTAGCAGCTAGTTAGATGAAAAATATTGATGGGTCAACTTCAAATGGTCATAACTCTTAGCACAAAATGAATTATGTGTCCCATGACCTATGGTTAGATAGATAATTTAATTATATTTCCAACTCCATCAAGTTTACTAAATTCCGACCTCTGAGTAAAAAGTTATGCCCGTTTTAGTGAAGCCCTATCGGGCAGACTCGACCTACGGACCCAATCGACGGACCGTCGATTGATTTACGGACCGTCAGTCCATTCCATCGATCACTCCGACAGCAGTTAATTCAGGGGTCTTTTGGTCTTTTCCTATTTCGTTTAACCCCTAAGATACATCGTTTAGACCCTAAATCATGAGATTTTAATCAGTTTAAGCCTAGAAACATAACTAGAACTTACCTAAGTCAAATCATTAATCAAACTTAGAAGAATTAGAAGCAAGAAAGGAGAAAAAGGTCAAGAACCCCAGTTCAAGAACGCAGCAAGGTTTCTTCACTTCCAGCCCCGAAATCGAAAGATTTCTCCATGGAATTCGTCACCAGGTATGTGAGATTTCACTAGTGGGTTCCTTTCGCTTATTATGTCCATAGAATTCAGTCAGATTCTTGATTCCATGATTATGAACAGACCTAGGGTTACTAGAATTTCAACAGATCATCATGAATTAGTTATTTAAATGTTCCAAATCAGATTATCATGTTATTGCTCAGTTTATCGCATGAATTTCAGAACCCTAGCTATGTATTTCTTTAGTTCTTGAATTACACATGCTAGGTCAGATATTTCAGTATTCAGTTTATATGCCTCAGTTTATGAATGCATCATTCTCAGATAAATTGTTGCATTCTCAGTTTGCATGTTCAGTTTCGAGCTATCCGGTATTTACAGAAATTTAGTCATAACCAGTTAACCAGTTAATTCATTGTGAGTAGCATAATACCGAGTTGGACTAGGGTTGAGCATACCCATATAGTCCCAGAACTATGAGCCACGTAGGTGTAAGTCCCCTCTGTGGGCAACATCAGTTTAGTGATCACGTCAGCATGCCTCTATACCTCTGGCAGGGTATATTGGGTCCTCTCGATAGGGCGTATACATCGAACTCCACATTTAGCTCATGTGGATTTATGTCAGTTATTAGTAGCTCCCACAGTTCCGTCAGACTCTATTGCATTGACCATATTTCAGTACAGTCAGTATTTAGTCTCAGCATGTTATAAATTTGGTCATTGCATCAGTTAGCTCAGTATTCAGTATCTATATCAAGTTTAGATTATATCATTGCTTTATTGCTTTGTTCAGTTATATGTTATTTCAGCTTTACTCTATCCTGCATGCTCAATACCTTTAAAGTACTGACGCATACGTGCGCTACATCTTCTCGTGATGTAGGTTCAGGTTCTCAGCATCCAGATCACGTTTAAATCGGTTCCCGATCTCTAGTTCAGCAGATTCTGTGGTGAGTCCTCATTCTTCGAGGACAATAGTCATGAGTTTCTTTTCAGTATTTTTAGTCTTTAGTTTTAGATTTTCTAGACTTAGCTAGGGCATGTCCCATCACTTCTAGTCAGTTTAGAGGCTTATTTCAGACATAGTTATATTCAGCTTAGTATTTGAGTTTGATATTTCTTTTGTATTAAACTCTCAGATTCGATATATTCAGTTATAGTATATGGGTATTCCCCATCTTTTCAGATTTATTTATGATTTAGCTTCCGCATCAGTTTATTATCTTTAGTATGCTCATGATCATGCCAGCAGGGTTAGCTTGGGATCACTTGTGGTCCTAGGTCCCGTGTCCGCGTCTCGGGGGTAGCTCGGGGCGTGACATAAATCATCTTTGCCAAACAAGTGAACAATGTTACAAATAAAAAGAATATATTGTTGGAAAACTATATGCACAACGGAAGCATACCAGAATCATATTGCTTACATGAATAATAAATAACCAATATATGTTTATGCTAGAACACATACAATCATGTTAGAATATATAAACTTGTTGAAATTTAATTCAGGAATTACCTCTTGAAGATTGAGAAGATACCTTCAAGCGAATCTACATGGTAGATAACAATTCAGTGGTCTTCCAAATTGATCCCAAGTTCACATTCGAACTCTCTCAATACTTGGGTGGGCAAGTATCGTATAGAAAACTAATTCTTTTTTTCTAGGTTAAAAAATTCATACTTATAGAGATTTCTTCCTAATCCAAAAAGGAGAAGAAAATCCATCAAATTAAGCATTATTGAAGTATATAAAACCGGTTATGTCATATGCGGCCCTTTAAATTAAAGTTGTTCGCATAGTTCACTCAGACACTTCAATGTAGCCTCGTACCCATTGCACACTTAAATCTTAACAAATTTATACCTATTTGACCGAAAATAATAATCAATAAAAAGACAAACATGTGTACTTCTCAAACACATTAACACACCAAATGGACCAATGAAATGATTACACGTGTTAATTGGAATAATTTTTTTAAAACTTTATATAAATAAATCAAAAGGAATTTTTAAAAAGAAAAACTAAAAATTATTTTTGAATTAACCCAACCCCAACCCCACCCCACCCCCACCCCACCCTTCTTCTTCATTTTATCCATCAGAACTAATTTCCCTTTCCACTGGGCTGTTGCATCTCAATCATCAGTATACCATCGCCTCCCATTTCTTCTTCTTCATGAATCTTATTCCTTTCACCGACATTGATAATACAATTACAAGAAAAATTTTGTCGAAAAAAATCAACTACTTCGCTGAAATATTATTTTCATCGGAAAAATTGGACCTTCGCCGAAATATTTGAGACTAAAATTAGATCTACATAAAAAAAAAAAGAAAAAAAAAAGGAAAATGCAGAAGAAGAACTGAAGAATTGGAAAGGGAGAGAGAGAGCTGGGTGTAGATAAAGAGATGATGGAAATTGGAACAGTTGAAGATGGCAGAAGACGTTCCTTTTTTTTTCTTTTTTTATTTTTTTAAATTAATTTATTATTATTTATTTAGGTGTATAAGTTGGAAAGAAAAAAAAATATTTTTAATTGATTTACTAGGAGAGTGATATACACATTTTTTGTCATGTCAGCCTTTTGTGTCTAATTGACATCACTTTTGAAAAGATAAGGTGTTCAATAGATATAAACTTTAGTTAAAGTGTTCAAGTAAATTATGCAGATAACTTTAAGTGACTGTCGATAACTTAAGCCTTCTTTTAACTATTCCATCCAATGAGAAAATCACAATATTTCTTGACATATGTATGTCACAATTGAATCAAACCAAACCACGTTTAGTTGGATTCTTTATTAATTTGATTTGACTTTTCAATTTGAAACTACGATTTTTCGGTTTGATTTAAACAACTTTATGCCTAGCCTCAAATTTATAGGGTTACTCCTAACTTGTAATATAAGGCCATGGAACATAGAATAGCACGAGGAAATAATAAACTTTACTCTTCTTTATTTTTCTTCTGAGTTATATCCTATGAAACATTAAAATATTCAATGTAGGGGTCCATGTTGAATTGATTATTACTAGCTTCTTCTAATTTTTGGCTATTAATTTCTTCAATTTATTATTTTATCATCTTCATGTTATTAATGATAAGTTGTACATATTTAAAAGGAAGTTTGAATCTATAGTTTAATGAACTAACACTCTAGGACAAGGGTTGGATACTGCACAATTTGCAGCTCGAGTTGTATGTTGAATATGCTTCATGCACTCTATATATGTACTTTGAATGAGAAAAGACTCAAAATAGTCCGTTAGCTTAATTGCCGCTAAATATATTCTTTAGAGACAATTAACATTCTTTGTAAATGTGCTTAAAGTCTAAGAAAGAGATTCAACATTTACTGTATAACAAAAAAATATACATGTAACACCAGAAGAAACACAAATAACAGATGATATTGTAACACCCTGCTACTAGAAAGACTTGGAATTAGAAAGAAACCGTTTTTGGAAATAATCAAATTTGGAAAGTTTGACAAAGTTAAGTATGAGTTTTGGGTCAACTTCAAACGACCATAACTCATAGATCAGGATGATTTAGGTGTGCTACAAGATACCGTAGGAAAGATATTTGAATTATCTTTCCAACGCTGCCGAGTTTGCTTAGTTTCGAGTTCGTATGAGGGAGATATACCCATTTGAAGTCATCCGGATTTTTGAAGGGTACTATGGTCTTTTCACTACCCAATTAATTTATTTCGTTTTTGGTAATTACTTAGGGGTCTAAACTGAATTGGGTCAGTTTATGCACTCAAAGATTTCATGCTAGGGTTTTAGAGAGAAGAGCTCAAGAGAAAAGAGAAGAGGAAAGTCACGATTCATCGACTTCATGAGGAATTGATTGCGGATTTCGTCAAGGATTTGATCCTACGAGGTATG
The DNA here is from genome assembly GCA_036553675.1 of Solanum okadae. Taxonomy (NCBI): domain Eukaryota; kingdom Viridiplantae; phylum Streptophyta; class Magnoliopsida; order Solanales; family Solanaceae; genus Solanum; species Solanum okadae. Next base: position 3,974,944 of record CM071681.1, read on the forward strand.
TGAGACTTTCATAACGTTGGGTCGTTCACTCACGTGCCAAACATGTTTATTTCAGCGTGAATACTAACATACATACATGCATTACAATGAAGCAAATACTAACACAAACATGAAATCAAACCATCGCCTACCTCGAAATCAAGGTTGAATCCTCCTAAGAAACTTGATTCTTCCCTTTCAGAATTCCTTCCGCTTGTTCTAACTCTACAAACAATTAATATAACGCAAGGATCAATAATTACGGTCTAATTACCCGTATTATAGCAAACCCAATAACCCAAGACCAAACCCATGATCCTAAGATGCAGCTAAGGCTTTTTCCACCATCCAATTCAGTCCAAAACCCCTCCCCCAATAGTAATTAACCAAGAATCCAAGTTCTACGGATCAAAAAACGGATTAGGGGAGTAAAAACCTTACCTTTAGTTCTAGAAAAGGTGGAGAACCATCAAGAACTTACCATGGTTCTCCTCCTAGCCCTCAAGAAAGAAACTTGCAGAATAAAACGTTTTTGGAGCATATTTTCGACTTAAGTCGCGGCTGGCCCCTATGGTGGCCCTCATCCCGCCCTGGCGGGAATAATCACGCTCCAGCGGCATACACAGAGACAGTGAGTCAGAAATTTAGCTCCAAACCCCCATTTCACAACACACCTTAAATCAGGACGTTCAAAAACTACATGCTCACGCTAAGATCAGTTTCGGGAGTTCTACTCGCCCGAATTTGATTCTGTAAAGTCATATGAGTTCCTTAACGTCTTAGATATCTAATCATGCAACCAAATTCATTATTGAATCTCTCATTCCTTACCAGATTTCCCTAGACTCTCGTGACTCCGATTCCATCCAAATCTGGACTAGGCTAGGAAATTCCAAGTTACTACAAAAACTTTTTCTGACCCAAATTCTTTTCCCATTGGCTGTTCTATTAGAGCCTTAGCTAATAATTAATGGAGTATCAGATTTAGCAGTCATAGGAGATTACAATGTATATGAATTACTACAAAATTAGCTCTACTTTCTCTAAAATTCAAAGTTCTTAAGAGTAAAAAAAAATGTATATTATGCCACTTGAATCACAAATATATATTCTTCAAACATGACATTATATATTGAGAGGCTGGCGTACATAGTACTTATAATATATATATTCTTCAAACATAATATTATTTATTTTACACACTAGCTAGAACTAGCTAGCCAATAATTTCAAATACGCATCACACAAGAACAAAACACAAACACAAACACATAGATATATGTATGTATAGGACCATTGAACATCGTAGATTTTTTAACTCTTGAGAAGGTGACCCTCTATATCCTTGATCACACCAATGAAATAATCCAAGAAAGCAATGGGTTCTGGAGTATCTTCAGTTTTCTTCTCATACACGAGTGCATATGTAATCCATTGATGTTCAGTGGATGTAATAACATTGAAGGAATTATACAAATCTAACAAATTTCCTTCAATTGCATTCCAGGTGATTGAATTTGTCTGAGGATCGATGGTTTCAATCACAGTCTTAGCAAACATTTCTTTTCCATCTATTCATTAAAGATAAAAAAAATACAATAGATGTTACTCCCAATTCAAATGTTCAAATTCTTTATTTTATTTTCCCTCTTTTATTATTTTCATTTTAATAAAAATGATCTAATGCTCGTGAAGATTAGAATGATGGCTGAAATAATTTTCCATGAAATAATACATGAAATGTTCTTCAAAGTTCTTATCGTTTGTCTCTAAGAAAAGGAAAACATGACAATAAAAGTGGACGGAGGGAGTAATCAATATAAAATATTATTCACCACATATCAAAATGTGTGTGCTACCTTCGTAATATTGCGAGAAAGAGAGGAGAGAAATGTGTGTGCTACCTTCGTAATATTTCCAGCTAGCAACCGAACCAATATTTCCTTGTTCACCTTCATGAATCTCAAAATGCTTGACTCTACTTGGGCTTATGTTGGGTATTAGCGTGGAAAATATCATGAACCGAATGTCCTCCACACTTCACTTCCAATGAAACAATCAACTTACCTTTTACGCCCATATTTTCTTTTCCTAGTAATATCAATGAGTTGCGAAAGGCAAGTGGTAAGAAAATGTATAAAACTTGTACCTCTTATATAGATTTTAATAAATGTAAGAAGCTAATCAATGAAAAATAGTATTTACCACATATCTATATCACATAGTGGCGGTGTTAATTAAATAGTGTATAAGTAGGTTTTAGTTTAGTTAAAAATTTATCATGATATTTTACCATGATAATTGAAATCTGATGACAATACAATTATAAATAAGCAGGTATATTTATTTTTATGTAACCGTATATTAATTTTCTTCTTTATTGATGGTGATCAGTTGTGGTATTAGTCTTGCTTCTTTTTCGATCAAATCTTGATTTCATTTTACTAGCTTCTCCCGATCGTAGAGCCTGATCGAGTCAATTGTTTTAATTCCCTTCCCCAGGCCTATCACTTTGTTCTTCTTTTCATGTACCCTCGCTACAATGAAAACACTCGATCAACCTGACTTTCCCAAGTGCCCCCACCAGCCCTTATCCTTTACGAGTCTAAATTAATTACTTTGGTAAAAACTACTCCCTTATAAATCATATTTGCCAAACAAGTGAATAATGTTACAAATAAAAGAATATACTGTTGGAAAACTATATGCACAACGGAAGTCTAGTTCCCCAGAAAAATTTTGAGCTAAGACTTGAGCCATCCTTCGTTGTGAGTAGGATTTACCAAGGAATTAAAATTTCTTAAGTGCTAATTTCACTAGATGTAGCACCTTGAGTTTGAAAAAGAACTAAATTGGAAATAGCAAAATCTGAAATTTTGCAAGTTATGCTTAAGTATGAGTTTTGGGTCGACTTCAAATTACCACAACTCCTAGCTCAGGATGAGTTAGGTGTGCTACCAGATACCGTAGGAAATACCTTTAAATTATCTTTCCAACGCCACCAAGTTTGCTAAGTTTTGAGTTCGGATGTGTGAGATATGACCTTTTTAAGTTAGGTTGTCTAGTTAAGGAAAGTCAAAACCGGAAATAGTAAGGGGTATTTTGGTCTTTTCCTTACCCAATCAGATTTAATATGTTTTTAGTAATACTTTAAGGGTATAATCTGATTAGGTTCAGTTTTATAATCCTAGTTTACGCCTAGGGTTTTAGTTGAGAGAAAAGAAGAAGAGAAAAGAGGAGAGGATCAAGCGTTCGTCGAGATTCTTGCGTCTTGTTGCGGATTTTCACCATGGGTTTAATCCATAAGAGGTATGTAAACTTCCATAGTGTTGGGTTTGTTCACCCACATGCCAAACATGTTATTTTCAGCTCAAATTTCATTCTTGAAGTTGAAATATTTGAGTTCTTAATGAGTTCTTGAAGTTCATTCTAAATATTGTTGTGTTGGGTTTTGGATGATTTCTTGAGATCAAAGTGAGTGTTTTAAGGGTTGTATTGAGTAGATTAGAGTGTACTTACGTTAAGAAATCAATTCTAAGTGATTGGGGAAGAAACCATTCGATTCTAGGCGAAATAGGGTGAGAAAATGAGAAAAGAAACTTGTTGAATTTTCTGGGTTGGGGGCCTGGCACGATGCGCCTGCCAGAGCGCCCCAAACCCACCTCTGAAGTTTAGGGGTTGGCGCCCCGCACCACCCATAGCGCCAGGGTCACCTGTCCCATCCAGTTTGTCGTCGGTTGCCCCATTTGAGTTCGTTTAAAGTGCACCGTCACTCCTTTTCGATTCTAACTACTCTAAGCTACTTCTAAACACCTAAAATCATTCCTAACATGATCATAACCTTGAATTCATAAATCAAATTCAAGGTAGAGTTGAGAGTCAAGTTTGAGAGTTCTTTCAAACCTTTTTTATAAGATCCCTTAGAGTATATTTGAGGAGTCTTCTACAATTACTAGTAACTTGTTTCAAGACTCGAGCAAGTGAGTATGAAGATGAGGAGAATGTATTCATGAATCTACTTTGTGATCATGAGATCCTTCATATCATGAACCATAACTCTTGAATTCATAATTCACATTCAAGAGAGAGTTAAGAGTAGAGTTCAAGTAAGCCTTTGAGTTCAATAGTGAATCCTTTGAGATTAACTATCAATTTGAACTATGTTTTGAGAATGTAAGTATGAGAATGAGAAGAGTTTTATACATGAGTTCCATAATGTTATGTAGACCTACGAGTCAAGTCGTTCATGCCCATAAATTTCGCATGAACTCCAGAAGTTGAGTATCTATGAGAGGAGTAATATCTTTATGTCCTAAGTCTTAAGTATTGAGTTTCTAACCCCTTTGAGCTTATATTTCTAATCATGGGACTATTACATGTTACCCATGAAGTCTTTGAGTTGATTGTTCATGCCCATAATTCCGCATGAACCTATGAGTCGAGCAGTCATGAGATGAGAAGTGTCACGCCCCGAACTACCCCCGAGACGCGGACACGGGACCTAGGACCACAAGTGATCCCAAGCTAACCCTGCTGGCATGATCATGAGCATACTAAAGATAATAAACTGATGCGGAAGCTAATTCATAAATAAACTGAAAAGATGGAGAATACCCATATACTATAACTGAATATATGAAATCTAAGAGTTTAATACAAAAGAAATATCAAACTCAAAATACTAAGCTGAATCTAACTATGTCTGAAATAAGCCTCTAAACTGACTAGAAATGTTGGGACATGCCCCAACTAGGTCTAGCAAAACTGAAACTAAAGACTAAAAGCGATAAAGATAAACATGTCACTAGTCCTCGAAGAATGAGGACTCACCACTGATGCTGCTAAACTGGAGACCGAGAACCGATCTAAGCGTGATCTGGATACTGAGAACCTGAACCTATATCACGAGAAGATGTAGCGCACGTATGCGTCAGTACTTGAAGAGTACTGAGCATGCAGGATAGAGTAAAGCTGAAATAACATATAACTGAACAAAGCAATGAAATAATCTGGACATGATATAGATACTGAAAATACTGAATACTGAGCTAACTGATGCAATGACCAAATTTATAACATGCTGAGACTGAATACTGACCGTACTGAAATATGGTCAATGCAATAGGGTTTGACTGAACTGTGGGAGCTACTAATAACCGACATAAAAACCACATGAGCTAAATGTGGAGTCCGATGTATACGCCCCATCGAGAGTACCCAATATACCCTGCCAGAGGTATGGAGGCATGCTGGCGTGATCACTAAACTGATGTTGCCCACAGAGGGGACTTACACCTACGTGGCTCGTAGTTCTGGGACTATATGGGTACGCTGAACCCTAGTCCAACTCGGTATTATGCTACTCCCAATGAATTAAGTGGTTAACTGGTTATGACTGAATTTCTGTAAATACTGGATAGCTCGAAACTGAACATGCAAACTGAGAATGCAACAATTAATCTGAGAATGATGCATTCATAAACTGAGGCATGTAAAACTGAATACTGAAATATTTGACCTAGCATGTGTAATTCAAGAACTAAAGAAATACATAGCTAGGGTTCTGAAATTCATGCGATAAACTGAGCAATAACATGATAATCTGATTTGGAACATTTAAATAACTAATTCATGATGATCTGCTGTAATTCTAGAAACCCTAGGTCTGTTCATAATCATGGAATCAAGAATCTGATTGAATTCTAGGGACCTAATGGGCGAAAGGAACCCACTAGTGAAATCCCACATACCTGGTGACGAATTCCACGGAGAAATCTTTCGATTTCAGGGCTGGAAGTGAAGAAACCGTGCTGCGTTCTTGAACTAGGGTTCTTGACTTCTTTTCTCCTTTTAGCGTTCTAATTCTTCTAAGTTTGATTAATGATTTGACTTAGGTAAGTTCTAGTTATGTTTCTAGGCTTAAACTGATTAAAATCTCATGATTTAGGGTCTAAACGACGTATCTTAGGGGTTAAACGAAATAGGAAAAGACCAAAAGACCCCTGAATCAACTGCTGTCGGAGTGATCGACGGAATGGACTGACGGTCCGTTGATTGGGTCCGTAGATCGAGTCTGCCCGACAGGGCTTCACTAAAATGTGCATACCTTTTTACTCGGAGGTCAGAATTTAGTAAACTCGGTGGCGTTGGAAAGATAATTCAATTATCTATCTAACCATATGTTATGGGACACATAATTCATTTTGTGCTAAAAGTTATGACCATCTGAAGTTGACCCATCAATATTTTTCATCTAACTAGCTGCTAACCTCATCTACGGTCAGACCTACGGACCGTGGATCGAATGATGGTCCGTTCTGGTCAACTGTATTTTAGGACTGAAGCTGGGTTTTTGGGGCATCGATCCACGAACACGAACTACGGTCCGTGACCTGACCTACGGACCGTAAGTCCGGTCGTGGGTCAACACTTAGCCAAATTTTCTGACTGAGTTCTGGGGAAGTTTTCTGTCACGAACCACAGACCTGCAGGACGGACCGTGAGTCCATCTACGGTCCGTGGATGGTGTCTGTGAGTGCCACCTGTAACACCAGAAAATCTGAAATCTCTATTTTCGGATATGGGGTGTTACAAGAAGTATCCTTGAGTCCTTGAGTTGAGTAGTTCATGCTCATAAATTCCGCATAAACCCTCTGAGTTCAGCATTCTTGAAGTGAGTAGTATTGTTAAAGTTCTTGAGTTCCAAGTATTGAGTTCTATCTATGGTTATTGAAAACCTTGCATTGAGTCGTTCACATCCATAATTCGGCATGAACCATATTTTAAGAAGTCTTTTACAAACGTTTTAACTTTGTTTTAAGACTTAAGTTTTGAGTTAAGCAAAGAGTAAAGAGTAAATAGTTGAGTTCATTTCTTCAAAAAAGTATATTGGGACTATGTATTCCCAAAGAGTAAATGCTTTCACATTTAAACAAGAAAGGAAACTGAGATTTCAAAAGAGCCTTTGAGCTAGTTTTTCAGTAAAGAGGAAACTATGATTTCCAAGAGAGCTTTTAAGCAAAGTTTTGAGTAATTATCTCAAACTAAAGAAAGAGTTTTGTTTTTACAAACATATGAGCTAAGTATATTTTTGGGAGTAGTATTGAGCACCGATATGGGGATGCGAGTTCATGTTAACTCAAGTCTCCATAAACCATGTAGCCATCATGGGTAGTAATTAAGGATCATACTTTTTAAATAAATCCTTAAGATGTTTTTAGTATAGTCTAGTGGATCCACTTAGTTAAGTGTTCTATATGACGGCAAAGTATAGGACAGTTCTGGCAGCTTGGGCAAGACGTTATATCACCACTTAGGCTCATAGTGGTGGTTGTCGGTTAGAGAAACTCCCACAGTAATAATTGCATGGTTCCTCAAGGGGTTTTGCTTAGTATGAATGGTATGGGACTTCATTCATACATTGCACAAGTAGACTTTGAGAGGGAGCATGATATGTCTTTTTACGATATGAGTAAAATTGAGTTTGTTATCGCACTTTCTTAAACGAACTAAGTTGTTTTTACTGTTTTATAAAGTTTTCTATATATTGCATCTCTTATTGTTGCTTTATATTGAGTTGAGTATTCTGAGTTGAGTAAGTTTGAGTAGTTTTGAGTATCCTTGAGTATCCTTGAGTATTCCTTGAGTTGAGAAAGTTTGAGAAGAGGTAAGTATGTTTCCTTTTTATCAAGTTTCAAGCTTATGTTTATGTTTTAGAATTCCCCTTACATGCTCGTACATTCCACGTACTAAGCCATTTGGCCTGCATCTTCTCATGATGCAGACACAGGTATTCAGGATCATCAACAGGAGATTCATTGATACATCCGGGAGTTCGAGTTAGCTATGGTGAGCCTCCTTATTTTCGGAGGATTTCATTTACCTTTCAGTTATATCAGTTGTTAGGATGTCGTGGGTCTTGTCCCGACTTCCATCTTATCAGATAGAGGCTTCATAAATAGTCAGTATAGTTGAGAAGTCTGTATAATTTATTTTATTAAATGTTTTAAAGAATAAAGTTGCCTTTTTATGGCGAGTTGTATATATTTTATTATACAGGGTTTTCTTTGGATTTAAAGTTTTTATTTAAGTTTATTGAATTTTATTTCAGTTTTAAGCTTTTGCATGCTTAAGTTAGTCTTCCGCTTGTAGTCAGCCAGGATGAGGGTTCGCTTGGGGACCAGCAATAGTTCTTGAGTGCCGGCCACGTCCAAGGTGTAGACTCGGGTTGTGACAGGAAGCATACCAGAATCATATTGCTTACATGAATAATAAATAATCAATATATGTTTATGCTAGAACACATAAACTTGCTGAAATTTAATTCAAGAATTACCTCTTGAAGAAGCGTGGAGCAGATACCTTCAAGCGAATCCACACGGTAGACAACAGTTCAGTGGTCTTCTACAGTGTTCCCAAGTTCATATTCAAACCAGGGGCGGACCCACATGCACCCATGAGGGTGCACGTGCACCTGATAACTTTTTACAAAAATTCGTATATATATGTATAGACAGTTGATAAAATGAACATATATTTAGTTGTGCACCCTAACAAACAAAAGTTGTTGTGGATGCACTGGTTGAACACGCCAACCCGCTGCGCGAGATTGATTTCCGGCAAAGGCAACATTTTTTTAATTTTAAATTCAGCCTTTTCTCTTAAAAAAAAACTTTTTAAAAATTGCTTTTATTAAAACTTGTTTTTGCCACCTCATCTGGCCACACCCCTTTTTTAACCACCCTTCCATTCCTTTCTTAATTGAATTTAAAAACAAATAAAAGTCCTAGCACAATTGAAACAAAATATAAGACTAATTTTCCCTAGCACAATTCTAAACAAAATATAATACTGCTAGAAAAATCTACAACTTACAAGTATTCTTCACTACATAATTGAAGTCCTACTCCTATTATCTCTACGTAAATTGGTAAGTTCTTCTTTATAAGCGTATTTTTGTTTTTGCAATAATTTGTTGTTGATTCTTGTGATTTGAGATGGATAGATTTTTGACGAAAAATAATTCTTCTCAACCAAGTGCTAGTTTTAGAGACAATTCTTCGCGTTGTATAGATGAGTTTGATTTGCAGTCACTTAAACCGGATCCTGGAGAAAAAATATCCATTGATAAATATAGCCCTAGAATAGAAGTGAGAAGACACTATATTCAACAAGGGTGTTGTCACTCCTAGCCTTACCCTTGAGTCACTCTTAGTAGTGCCCCCCTATCTTTAAATCCTGGGTTCGCATTGGATTCAAACTCTCCCAGTACTTGGGTGGGAAAGTATCGTATAAAAAACTAATTCTTTTTTCTATGTTAGAAGAATCCGTACTTATAGAGATTTCTTTCTAATCCAAAAAAGAGAAGAAAACCGTTAAATTAAGCATTATTGAAGTATATAAAAACGGATGCTTATATATATATATATATATATATATATATATATATATATATATATATAGTTCTTTTAACTATTCCATCCAATGAGAAAATCACAATATTTCTTGACATATATATGTCACAATCGAATCAAACCACACCACGTTTAGTTGGATTCTTTTATCGATTTAATTTGACTTTTCAATTTGATACTACGATTTTTGGGTTTGATTTAAATACTTATGCCTAGCCTTAAATTTATAGGGTTACTCCTAACTTGTAATATAAGGCACTATGGAACGTAGAATAGCACGAGGAAATTATAAACTTTACTCTTTTTTATTTTTCTTCTGAGTTATATCCTATGAAACATCAAAATATTCAATGTAGGGCCGGGTCCATGTTGAATTGATCATTATTAATTAAGTTCTTCTTTTTTAGCTATTAATTTCTTCAGTTTATTATTGTATTATCTTCATGTTATTAATGATAAATTATACATAGTGGAGGATGAACCAGTTTATTACTTTCTTCAATTCATATTATATGATATTTTCATCTCTTATTTTTTAGGAGGTGATGTTTTATATTATATAATTAATATGGATGGAAGGAAGAAATAAGTTTTTGAGCATGCCTCCCCAAGATAAAAGGAGACTGCCATTTGCATCTTTGGACGCTTGCCAAAATATGCCATAAATCCACCCTTCTTGACGACTGTAGATTATATACTGAAGGCATTTTTGAAGTGTATTAGTCATTGAATAGTTGAGATAATGTGTTGCATTATTCAATATCTTACTAATGTTTTTGTGGAGGTCATAAAATTCATGCCACAATAATATTGTATTGGGACTTTTATATATATAAAAGCTGGTGACATTTTTCATTTATAGACTTGTATTTTCACGAACAACGTACGTACGTAGCTGGATTGACCAAAATTAAACAGAAATGTGAAATAATTGACTTCATATTACATCATGCAAGTGGATCTTAAAGACAAAAGAAAAATGGACGGTTCAATAACCTTGGCTTAATGTATGTCCATCTCACTACTGCTTCTATGATAGTCCATTATATATTTTTCATTTCCAAATACAAAAATAAATTCAACTCTTTCCAACATCTCTATTAATTATTTGACTTTCTTGGCTAATTTAAAGAAAATATTTCAATTATTTAACTTTCTTCTCAAATTTATATCTACTTCCCTAATTTCCTTTACCTAATATCTATATTGGAGCATGCCTATTGCGTGAGCAAGACGATTATGTGGAAGACATAATATCGTAGCCATATAATAATGTCCTTTCAAACATTTTTGTTTTAACAAAATTGTAAATAATATAAAAGTTTTAATATATAGTTTCATAGAACTAATATATATATATATATATATATATATATATATATATTCAAATGGGAAGCTGCAAATGATTCTAGCACAATAAAGAAAAAAACATACATATGATCACATAACATAATTAAGTGTTAACATTTTAACAATATTGTTGCTACAATGAAGCAAAGAGGATTTTATACTCCCCCGCTCAATGCTTTTTAGGCACTTGAGGGATTTCTGACTTTGACAAAGTTGGTAATTCAGGTTTAGGAATGACATATATCTCAAGTTTTGGCAATGCTAGAAGTTCAGGCGTTGATAATGTTGGGATTTCGGGCATTTCTGGCGTTGGTAGAGTTGATAGCTCAGGTTTTGGGATTTCAGGAAATTTGGGCTTAATTAGGCAAAGTTGAGATTTCAGGTAAATGTGGCAATTCGGGCTTTGGTAGAGTTGGTAGCTCGAATTTTGGAATTTTAGGGAATTCAGGTTTAGGTAAAGTAGGGATTTCAGGTAAATGTGGCAATTCGGGCTTAGGAAGCTCAGGCGAAATTACTTCAAGAAGATGTCTACTTGAATTATGTTGTTGTTTGTTAAAAACAAAGTGACAAATAATAACAAGAAAAAAGATGGGTTGTTGTAATAAGCTGTCATATTTGTTGAAAGGTGATAAATTCTTCAAGAGTAGTAATTTATGTTTATTGGTTGATCATACATTATGTTTCACCTCAAACAAGTTTATATAGATGTGTGGTTGCGGAAATAAAAAATTGAGAATTAGGCTTTGGTAGGAAAAATTGTGTGTTAGTTCATCGTCTCAACAATAACCTCCTAATTAATTTAATCTGACAATAAATTTCCTTGTGTAACATATTCTAGCGCATATTTCAAATGGGAAGCTGCAAATGATTCTAGCACAACAAAGAAAAAAACATACATATGATCACATAACATAATTAAGTGTTAACATTTTAACAATATTGTTGCTTCAATGAAGCAAAGAGGATTTTATACTCCCCCCGCTCAATTCTTTTTAGGCACTTGAGGGATTTCTGATTTTGGCAAAGTTGGCAATTCAGGTTTAGGAATGATAGGCATCTCAAGTTTTGGCAATGCTGGAAGTTCAGGCTCTGGTAATGTTGGGATTTTGGGCAATTCTAGCTTTGGTAGAGTTGGTAGCTCGGGTTTTGGGATTTCAGGAAATTGGGGCTTAGGCAAAGTTGAGATTTCAGGTAAATGTGGCACTTCAGGCTTTGGTAAAGTTGGTAGCTCGGGTTTTAGAATTTCAAAGAATTCAGGTTTAGGCAAAGTAAGAATTTCAGGTAAATGTGGCAATTTAGGCCTAGGAAGCTCAGACAAAGTTACTTCAAGAAGATGACGCACGTTTGCTTGAATTATGTAGTTGTTTGTTAAAAACAAAATGACATATAATAACCAGTAAAAAGATAGGTTGTAGTGATTATAACTCAATGTTGAAAGGTGAAAAATGCTTCAAGACTAGTAATTGATGTTTTGGTTGATTATGGATTATGCTTTACTTCAAACAAGTTTATATAGATGTGTGGTTGTGGAAAATAAAAATTGGAGAATTAGTCTTTGGTAGGAAAATTTGTGTGTTAGTTCATCTCGTCAACAATAACCTCAACATATTCTAGAACATATTTTATGTAGATATTCTTACAAGGTCAACACATAAGAAAGTAGGTCTCCCAAGTAGGTAATCTAAAGAGAGAACTTACTTTTCTTTAAAATTAGACAAAGGTTCTGTTGAATAAAATGACATACCATAACTAGCTTATGTCCAATAATAGTAAAGATAACAGTTGACAATACTCATGTTATGCACCTAGTTATTG